>JBBAXF010000026.1:6618451-6928339 GCA_037837765.1 Delichon dasypus
GTTTTGGTTTGGATATTATAAGGAAATCCCATATTGGAGGGTGCTGAGGCGCTGGCACAGGTTGCTCAGAGAAGTTGTGCGTTCCCCCCATCCCTGGAAATGTTCAAGTCTGGATTGGGTGGAACTCAGAACTCAGAACTCAGAACTCAGGTCTAGTGGAATGTGTCCTTGTCCATGGCAAGAAGATTGGACAAGATGGTCTTGAAGATCCGTTTCAACCCAAACTGTTTTATGGTTCTTTGAGAAGACAGCAGCTCTGCCTGCTCCCTCTGTGTCCCACTCGACCTCACCTAAAGCTTTTTCATGTCAACATCTAAAATAATCCTATATGTGCCTGTGTAAACCAGCAGCCTTGAAATTAACTCAGTCATGGGTGGTGAAAGCTCAGTCAACAAGATCAGGAGTCGTGTCAGTAAGACTAGAAGGAGTTGGGGTTGCCTCCCAAAAAGGTGCACGGGCTGAAGCTTTTAGTCTTTCAGTGACACTGCTCTAGTAAATCCATTTCCTTTACCTAAGGCTTGTTTTTTAAGGAAGAATACTGTGATATTTTGTGAAATGTCAAGTGATTATCTCAGTGATGAGTGAATATCAGTGGCTTAGCTGAACAACAACAACAAAAAAATACAGGAGAATCTCATCTTTTCAATAAATGAGAGAAAAGCCTAAATAACTCTGTGGCCCTGATCTCCATTTTGTTGTAGGAGCACATCACAAAGCTTCCCATAGTGGAACGTGGCTTCAAATAGGGACCTCAAAGTCACTGCTACATCACTCAAGCCTGACTGATGATGTCCAATTTAAAAAATTGCTCTGTGAATATGATAATAGGAAAATTGAGATCATATTAATGCATACTGCAGCGCAATTGGAAAATTGGGATTTGCTGGTTGATTCCACCTGAGGGCACAGACAAACTATTACAAACTATGAAGAAGTGATACTTAAAATTAGTCTAGTTTTGAATATAGCATATTCAGGTCAGATTATTTCCTATTTTTTTAAAGTTATTTCAGGATTTTTGCCTATGCCGTGACTTCAGGTGGGGTTAGGATTGCTTATTTTTTTTCCCTTCTAGAAAAAAAAAAACCCAACCCATTCCTCCTGAGGTAGGTAAGATGAAAATATTCTAAAATAAGAACCTAAAATAAGAAATGTTTGTGTCTCAGCAGATATGCCTAAGCCATTCAAATTACTGCCTTGATAGAGAATTTGCCCTAAAGGAAAACATAATGCTGGAGCTGGTCCTTCAGCAAGACTTCCACATATCTCAGTTTTATGATTGTCAGGTCATGATTTCTTTCTCTGCCACCTAGCAAAGCAGTAGTTTGACACTTATTCCTGGCTCCTGCCCCACCCTCATAGAACCCTTAAGGGTAGAAAAGGCCTCTAAGATCATTGACCCAGCACCATAGTGTTCACCACTGAACCATCTCCCGAAATTGCACATCCACATGCCTTTTGATCGCTTGTAGGGATGGTGATTCCATCCTTACTCCAGCCCTGGGGAAATGGTGCATGGCAATGATGAAGAGGAAAACGAGCCCTCTGATCCCAAATCATTTTTACAATGAGATGGTGTCAGGGTGAAAGTGACTCAAGAGTGGGGAAGCAGCTGGGGTGGGTGTGAGAGGACAGGCTCTCTTATTTTAGCTGTGCAACTCTCATATCCATGAACCCATGTTATTAAGAGTTTGTCATCAGTCTCCCCTGTACTTAAGGGATTAATAATATGAAATTAGCTATTGCATTTTAAGCATTAAATGTAATTAATGTAAAAATGTAATCTACATGCCTGCCCCATCTACACTTGTTTGTACATGTTGGGGTTTTTTAGAATGCACCAAAATACTAATTTTTGGATTATAAAATAATGAAATTACCTGTATTCAGTTAATTTTAAAAGGACCCTCCCGAAATAAGAAAAATGCCTGTTACCTTATGCATCTGGACATGCATGTTATCATAACAGTGAATATACAATTATAAATAAACACATGGAAGTATTTATTTGTATGTATATATTTTAAAATTGTATCCATATTGTAAATGTGTCCGTGTTGGCATTTGCTGTAAATACAGGATCAGATGCAGGGAGGTCAGTTACACTGAATTCGCTTGCAAATGACACTAATTTGTTTGTGCTGTATGAGAAAAGCATGGTCTTTTCCTTGCTTGCTATGGTTCTGTTATTGACTCACATCTCGTATCTTGAAACACACTGACGATAAACACCAATGAGCAAATAGAATACTCTGTAAAATATTCTGCAGGAGACTTGTTGCTTAGTGTAATGACTTTCTGAGCAGCATTGAAACTCTTTGAGGGCTAGTGCTTGACGTACCCATCTTTGTCTATTGACAGTGTAAATTTTAATTTAGTGGATTTAATTTGTATTTTAAGTGGCAAGAATGTGTGTTATTGGAGTAATTACTGTAAAGCTCTTTAATTATTGATTTCCCTGACATAGCAGGCTCACCAGTTTACCAGATATAATGAAGGAAAAGATGCACATTAGCAGGATGGATATGGAACAAACAAGCCCTTTCAATAGAGACTTAATTCATTTTAATAGATGTACAGCAATTACCTAGGAAGTAGGGCTGTTTTCTTCATTATGACATTAACGATTCAGATGAATCAACAGAGAGGTGATGTGTAGGTATGTTGTAACTGTGTTTAAAAGATCACTGTTGGCTTATGGAGGACACCAGGGTTGGCTTTAAAGGTGCAGAAAACCTTCAGATTTACTCATCTCTTTACTGCTAAATGGAGTTTGGTAATAACAGGTGTGTACTCCCCACATCCCTGTCATCTTTTCACAATTTTTCCATCTTTGTTTGAATTACCCAGGAGAAAAGGAATCAGCATTGCTCCTAGGTAGAGCATGCAGGGCCAAAGGAATGAGATGAGACTCCATGCCCTAAAACACACCCTCTGCAGTTTGCTTTTCCTAGAGAGCTGAAGGCATGAGGCAGCCCTGCTGGGTTCAAATATGTGGTTTTGGGCATCCGCAGGCATTTTAAACCTGCTTTGTGGGCTGACAGATCCTATATCTCTGTATGTGACCATCCTTCCGACTATTAACTGAGGCCACCATTGTGGAGAACTTCAGTTGGTGCAGATGCCACAATTTCCTCATTTTTAAAATATGCTTTTGTTATTTTCCATTTCTTGATGTGCAGTTGTAGCAGAGCTAAATTCCCTAGAAGCACAGCCTGGGTCAGCTCCAGCCCCTGGGAAGGAGCTTACCATCCCATCATCCCTGGCCTGTTCCCAAATTGACAGAATCCACTTTTAAAAGCAGCATGAATGTGTTGTTATGGTGAGGTGTTGTACCTCCTTTGAGGCATATTTCAGCCACATTATAGACCATAGGTAAGAGCACAGAAGGATGCTCCAAGGGCTCAGGTTTATCCAGGATCTGAGAGTTTTTAAGCTATTAGTGTGTATTCATGCCCAGGGAGAGTAAAGGTGCCTTGTAGGTGCTGTGATTTTGTCTACAGCTGATACTATCATACAGAAGGCAAACCCAGGTACCAGCAAAAACCAAACCAAACCAAACCAAACCAAAACAAAACAAAACAAAAACAACAAAACAACAACAACAAAAAAACAAAACAAAACAAAAAACCCCACCAAAAAAAAAAAAAAAAAAAACCCATAGCAATAACAAGGCAACAACCACTTTTGATTATTCTCTGGTTTTAAAATACAGGTTCCTCCAAGCAAGATGGGTTGTAGGGCTTTCCCATGCATGAACAGCACCTACATCGTGGTGCATTTTACAGAAATTTTAAGACTATGCCTTGGAAGAGTTTGGGGTTTGTGTTGGGAAGCTGTGGAGAGTCTGTCTCATTTACCCAAAACAGGAGCTGGAGGAATTACTGAATCAAATATCATGACAAGTCCTTAAACGGTTTGACAGAGTCACCTGAAGTTTCAATTCCTTGCTTGAATATCAGAGCTGTGGAAAGGAAATGAGTGCACAGAGGCAAAGGAGACAGCAAACTGGGTCTGTTTCTGACCCAGTTCCTGCTGTGTGTCTGGTCGGTATCAGAGCTCTGTGTGGGAACTGGCTGTGCTGTGGGCAATGGGATGGGGAGGGAGCAGTGGGATGCAGCATCCTTTCAAACACACACATGCAGTTTCTGGTGGCATTCGTAAGTTAATGTCAGGAAAAGTGTAAAAAGCTTCAGTAGCTTTGCTGGCTGCTGCGGCTCCCGTTGAAATGGAATGGAAGATTTTCTGGTGACTGCAAAGGTTTAAGCCCTGACTTAGGGCAGCTGATTGTGAAAACTATTGTTGTGCGTAAAGAAAAGGCCAGATTGTATCTAGGCAAGTTTTCTTTATTCCTTCAAAGCCAGCTGCCCAGATTGTGTGTATTGCCAAGCTAAAGAGCTGCTTGAGCATGTAGATGCCTTGCTATTTGCAGCTGGGGTCGGAGCCAGCGCTCTTCAGGGATGCCTTGGTTTGGGAAGACAGGTATCTACCAGGGAAAGTCGGAGATTCCTTTGGAATGGAGAATATAAACCCCTTCTCTCCAAATCATTATAATTTTGCAATTAGGGGCTTTCAGGCAAAGCTATGGGAATAAGGAGTAACAGTTTACTAGGAATATTAAAAATACAAATGTAGCAAAAAAACCACCAACAAAAACCCCCCCAAACCAACCAAACAAAAAACACAAGCAAACAAACAAAAGAAAATTCTAGAAACCCTGACAGAGTCAGAATGCAACCTGACACCTTGTTGGTCAGGGTGTTGGGAGCAGTCCAGATAAGTCCTCCTGGACTGACAGGTGTGGTCCTGTTGGAGTAGAGATGATCCTGTAGAAGTGACCAGTGATAGCGAGTTGGGTCCCATCTTCCCCTGGGAATCCAGTGCAAACAGACTGTCCTGGTATTCGGACTCTCAGGTTTTATCCAGGTGGGAATGGTTGGCTCCTCCTACTGTGTGGAGCATCTCCCAATGGGATGATGTAATTGTATCAGTCATGCAGTGAGCCTCGATGGCCCATTAACAGCAGATATCCCCTGGAAGGAGGATGGGTCCTGGAAGAGATAAAGAACACTGCCTCACCTGGTGTTAACAGCTGTTTTAATAGAAGACCCTTGCCCCCTCCCTCGCAGAGTTATAAGGAATGGGTTATACAAGAGATAAAGAAAAAAACACCTCTCTAACTGGTTTCAACAGATGGCAAATAGAATACACACTTTTGGTTACATGTTGTAATGCAAGACAAGTGAATACCTCACAGAAGGTGTCTTCTTTTGATGGACAGCTCACCTTTACAAGCAAAGAGAAAACTTATTGGGCCAGCAGAGCCTCTTGTGACAGACTCTTCGCAAACCTGAGAGTTCAGAAAGCGGAGTTTTCTGCCTTGTCTGTCCCATGATGGATGGGTTCCTCACTACCGTTCGCTGTGCTCAGTGCCTAGATTGTGGAGACTGGGGCAGGGCTGGGAGGCAAATGGGGAAAGTTGAGGGAACACTGCTACCAACAATGAATAGACCAGCAAAAATAAACAATTCCTGGAAGACGCAAAGTCAAAATGAAAAGCTGACACTCATGCCATGGCTGTTTCACAGGCATCAAAGCAGAAACACAGACACAAGGAAGGGTGGGGATTCAGTGCTGTCAAAAGGGGGGACAGGAGGAGTTTGGGGTGATTCAGTCCAAATTTGGGGGTTCTGGGTGTTGGGTGGTCTCAAATTTGGGGGTTCCAGGCTGATTTTGGAGGGGCTTTGAGTCCAAATTTGGGATTCTGGGGTTTTTCTTTGGATGTCTTAACCTCCCAAATATGGGGGTTTCTGGGGTACTTTTGGGATGTTTTCCCTCCAGATTTGGAGGGTTTGGGGTTTTCAGCCAGAATTTGGGGCTTGTGGTATGATTGGGGGGGGGGGGGGGGGTGGCTTAACCCCAAATTTAAGGAGTTTGGGGTGATTTCAGTGGGATTTCATCCCACTTTTGGGGGTTCTGGAGTGGTTTTGAGGGTATGGCTCAAACATGGGAGTCCCAGGGGTTTGAGAGGTCCCAAATTTGGGGCTCTTGGGTTTTTTGGGGGATGTTTTACACCAAAATTTTGGGGTTCTGGGGAGGTTTTGGGGCTTTGATGGATTTGATGATTGAGTGGTGCAAACTGGGGGTCCGTCATGTCCGTGTCTCATCTTGTCACCAGCAAAGGGATGAACAGACCTGCATACCAACTGCACACAGAAAAGCTTTATTCACATTAATGGTTTCAAATAATTACATTGAGGAGTTCACCTAATTCTTTTACTAATAATGTGATGGAGTCATTCTGGGTGTAGTAGTGGCAG
Source organism: Delichon dasypus (assembly GCA_037837765.1). Lineage (NCBI taxonomy): Eukaryota > Metazoa > Chordata > Aves > Passeriformes > Hirundinidae > Delichon > Delichon dasypus. The sequence goes on from JBBAXF010000026.1 coordinate 6,624,772, forward strand.
TGCTAGAATGGGTGACTGCAATCTCTAAACTTAATTAGGATGGTGATTTGTTTTCCAGTGTGAAAGTGATAACATAGTAAAAAAACTGAAGAAACAATGTAAATATGAATTTGTAAGCAAGAAATCCTTAGCTACTACCAATCTGCCTACAGTTGTGTCCATACAGGCCTGTTGAGACCTGAATAAGGGCTTAGGAAGATATTATACACCACTGAATTTATACTCAGCATGTGGCTGCATGTCAGCTTACAGGACTGGAGATAGCACTTAATTTCCTCTAATTCCTGTGCAACTTAAAAGTCTCTAAGAACACGAAAACAAAAAATGCATATTCAAAAAGAAGATAAATGTGAAAAAATATTTTTTTGTTGTAATCTTGGTTTGTACAACAGAGGGAACACTGAACTCTTTCATTGCAAAGGACTTAACAGATAGCATAACAATACTACTCTGTTTTATGCATCCTTGGAAAATATTACGAAAAGCTGAATGTCTTACTCTTTGTGAATCCAAATGTGTTGTACTTAGCTGGAGACCTAAGAGTCTAAAAGCAAATGTCTTATTTCTTGCCATCTGTGTGAATGCCATTTTTTGAGAAATTGTAACCTTTCCTTGACTAGGAAAACTATTTCAGCACCGTGGCTGAATTTCAGAGGAGTACTCAAGATAGTACAATTCTGTGGAAAAGTAATTCTGCATTTTTAGGAGGAAAACATAAACATATGGCAAAAGTTTCTTCTATTTTGAAGCTTTCCAGTAATTTGAGAGCTAATTTTTGCATGTAAAATGAAGGACCTGTGATGGCCTCATTGGTATTGATAAATCACTAATGAGAAATCCATGAGAGAAAACAGATAGAGACCATCTTCTTTAAGTTAGTATCCTCAGATTGCTTTAATTTGTTCCTTACCTTTTCTTTGACTTGTCTGTGTGTAAGGCATGAAGAACTGGGTATGTAATTCATTAGTGTCATGGTTTTTATAGGCAAAATTCTTGATTATCTTTTAAAACTAGGCTAGAGACCTACAGGTTTAATGCCCTTATGGCATAATCAGTATATATGAAGAAGGAGGGAAGGACATTTACATACTCATCAAAAAGTGGATTTCTGGGCCTATTTCTTGTGCATTAAATTTTTGGCCTCTTTAATGTATGAAAATTGTCAACAAGAAACATTTGAGCTTTGAAGGTTGAGGCTGGGGCTCCTGGAATTGTGCAATCTGTTCTTAACAGCATGACGCATCCACTTGCTCAGACTTAAAGATATCAGATTTCCCTTCTCCCTTATCCTTTTTCACTTTTCCCTTTTCCTTTTCTGTTTGAAATGATAAACAGTATTCTTTCAGGAGATTCTTTTTTTTCTCAGATGAGACCCGTGATGTTCTTTAAGCCCTGCAATTTTCAAATTGCTTTCAAAATGTATTCATTAGAAGTTCTGCTTGGTTTTCTGAACTTTTGGCCACCAGACTGCACCAATTCTCTATTAAATAATTTAAATGTTATTTTTCAACAGGAAACAAAAAGTGTTAAATAGCTTGGGTAGAAAATCTCGCAAAGATGCAGTATAATGTGCTTAAGAAACTATGACAATAATTGCTCTAATGAGCAATCAAATGTGCATTCTTAAAGTCTCAAGCAGTTAAAAAAAATAATATGCCATTTTGAGAGTGACATATCTTCTTTCTGTTTTGACATTTAGCTGTATTAGCGTGCACTTGTTACACTCTTGTGTCTCTAAATCCCCCTTGTCAGATATTCTGCAATCTGCTTACACTTTCACCCAGGGCTCAAGTTCCTTCACCCTCAAACCACTTCATACATTTCAAGTACCTAAGTGCCAACAAAGTCTACCCTCCATCACAGAATGTGCTGCTATTATCAATTCCCAAAAATACTTTTAAGGCATGCAATGGGTAATTAATAAACTTGAATGTTAATAAGGAAGAAATAGTGCTGCTAAAAACAAAGTAGGGTTGAAAAGGAGCCTTTCATTAGAATTTACTTAAAACACTTAAAATCCACTTTGCTTGCAGAAGTTGCCGTAGACAAAATACCCTGGCCGTAGAGAATCATGTTTTCAAGTGTGCTTTGCATCCTAAACGTCTTTTCCTCTTTTTATGGATTTATGGGGTTTTTTTTTGTCCTTCTGTATGTTTAAAGAAATAATATATATACACTATAGATACAAAACCAAATGTGATCTTGAGGTCATTCGTTTTTATTTCTTCATGGGATAAAAAAACCCCAGGATGTACCACATTCCAAAGTGCTGAATTTGTTTTAAAGTAAGAAGAACAACTGATCTTCAGCCTTAGCACAGGTCTGCCTCTCTTCCTTATTGCTGGAGACATGGATTCTGTGCACATCCTCCAACCTTTTCAGTTATCTCAGCATCAAGCATTAGCAACTCTCAATATAATGGCAGCTGATGGTGTTTATCTAGTGCAAGCTTAAGCTGTTTGGACTCAATTCTGAACATATTTAATTCTGTAATTAAGCATTTGCTTATGGTCCACTGGCTTTAAAGACCCTCAGTGCTTAGCTCAGGGGTTTGCTAAAGTGCTGTGCTGACCAGGAGCCAGAATCTGTACCCAAAGCCCCTTGCTCCTCTTGCCCCCAGGTCGTATATAGAAATGTTCTCAGATTGACAGCCCTTCACTAATATAATTGCATTGCTGAGCAGATTGTTCTAATGTACATAGCTGTCAAAAGGTTATGTACACCTGCAGGAAGCCATCTCCTTTCCTCCAGGACTAACAGTGCTGCCTGCGAAATGTAAAGGAGCTGGTATTTATTGGAATGAATGAGTGGCATTAGACTTTCACAGTACTTCCAGTAGTGATGGGCAGATGAGTTAAACCCTCTTAGGAGACTGCCAGAGTTGGTGATGACTAGGAGGGATGTGTGCAACAGGATAATGAAAGATTGTTCAAACTATTTGCTTACCACGTGAATTCAGTAACCTTAAGATGTGCCTACTAAACAGGTGATTACTGCTCTTTCAATTTGTGCTTATAGATGGAGTTCTATGCTCTGTTTACTTTTGTGTTTGGGATGTATCTTATTTTCATGACGGCTAGTGTCTTGGGGTGACTGTGTATCCCCAATCGTCTGTTGGGTGCAGGGGGGAGGGCAAGCACGGTTTGTTTTTCCCCAGGAAAACTCTGCTCATCAGAGTGACCTTGAAGCGGGGGAGTTGGAACACGGCAAGACGAAAGAAGCTCTGTTGTTTTTTTCCCCGGCAGTTAGTTAGTTTAGTGCTAGCGTAGTTAGACGCTGTAGAATAGCTGAAGCTTTTTGCTTTTTTTTCTTTTGCCTTTTTTTTTCCTTTTTTCCCTTTTTTTTCTTCCTTTTGGCTTTTTTTTTGCCCTCTCCTCGGAACTGTTCCAACCTCTCCGGACTGAGGACCTGGGGAAGCACCGGGGGGCCTCCACAGGGGACCCACCCCACCAAGCCCAGCCCTGCACATCTCCTTTTCTGCCAACATCAGCGGAGACGGAGCGGTGGAGCACAGTGACAACCCTCAAGAGGAGACTTTCTTTAAGTTTGTTATCCCTCCGTAAGCGGCACGAAGCTCTTGTCATCGGGTATTGTGCTGGGAGTGTTTTGCCTGTTTAATAAACAGGTTTTTTCCACTTCTCTCTGAAGAATTCTTTTTCCCGAACCAGTTGGAGGAGGGGAGGGGGGCCCCGTGGGAGGGTTTCTCCCAAAATTTGCCTGAAACCACCACAGCTAGAAACCCCATCTGTGAAAAAAGCAGGTTGGACACAGTGTGGAGGGACAAGATGTACAACCCTTATCCATAAATGCAGCATACATGGGACCTAAACAGTCACTCCACTTAGGAAATGAGAGATTCATATGTATGATCCAATTCCTTAATCATTCAGAACGATGAATATATTTGTCACACAGGAACCAACCCAAGATTTAATGTTTTGTCTTATTTTATTTCCATTTTTTTAATGTTTATTATGTGTTGTGTGTCTCCTCTGGAACATAAATTGCTGCCAATAAATTAGTAACCCTCACTGAGACACCCCAGAGTATGAACCCAGTCTTTTACCAATACAGCCAGATTAATGTCATTGATATTAAAAGCTGACACGAAACAGAAATGAAGACACAGTAAATCTGATGACTAAAAATTCCTTTATGGAATTCTGTGCCTGTGCCGCTAAAGCATCCATATGACTGTAAAAATTGCCATGAAAAATGCTTGGAAAATATATTTTCTAAGGACTACTTATGCATTTAACTTCAAATGTCATTGTTTCTCAGAAGTATTAATTCTTCCATACATTTTTCCCATAATAATATTTGCCATAAAAGCAACATATTGTTCATTGCATGTATTCTTAAGGTTCCAGGGTAAACTATAAATTAGTTTGGAAATTATGAGTTTAAACTAATTCTTAAGCATAGCTGAAGTAAGAGTTGCTGCCTCCACTGAGGCGTAGTGACCTGGTTCGGGAACAACATGGCAGCCACACCCAGGCTGCTCGGACCACCAGCTCACAGACACCACTGTCGTGGACTGCTAATGGCGTTTTATTAACTGATTACATGTTTACTCTTTGCTACATCATATCTGTCTGCTTACGTTACAAGTTACATGTTGCTTACCTTATCAGGGACACTAAAAAACTAAGTGTTGAGGGAGGGGTTCTGTCTGCCCGTACAGCGCGATATCTTCTGACTGCTTATCCCTAATCTCTCACAAAGAGTACTCTTTTATTTACAGTTGTTAGAGACCAAGACATTTTAGGTATCTGCCATACCAAACGGGAAAAGGATTGAGCATCACTGGTGCTTTTAGCCTCTCTTTTAAGTAAACAGTGTTCCGGAGACATTATGTAGCCTTAGTGGTGCTGGCCCAGCTGTAAGATTATGAGTTTATTTTTTTTTATTATTGTTTTGTTCAGTTTTATTGGCTTTATGGGGGGTCTTTTGGAATACTGAAGTTCTGTTCAGCAAAAACACCAGAATGGTGTGAGCAGTCATGATTTGCTAGTTCACTTCTAAAAGTTTAATCTTAACTCCTTTCTGATGGTGACATTTTTTTCAAGTTACTTACCTGATTGATAGCTAGATGTTCTGTGCATATGAACTGCAGTGGTTGCTTTTGATTGCAGTGAGAGGTTGGCATCATCATTTCGTCTCTGACAGAAATATGTGTTGAAAGTCTGAGCTGGGAAAAATGTAGTTGATGTAGTATAATCTGCTGTTCTCACACTTAGAAACAATTCAGGTGTTATTTTAAAGTAGTTTGATTTCTCAGCTATGCTTTCATGCAGCACTTGTCTCATAGTGGATCTATAGGCTGCTAAAAGGGGCCTGAGGAACTCGTGCAGGGATTATTTGGGTTCTCTTTAAAGCAAAGGCTTCAACCTAATCTTGACCCAGCTTTCATTCTTGTCTGTTCAACCTCAGAACCATGGAGTTGGATTTGGAGCACAATTTGGTGTTCCTCTTAAAAAAATCACAACACCCCCCCCCCCAAAAAAAAAAAAACCCAACCAACCAACCAACCAAAAAACAGACAAACAAAAAAAACCCTGACTGGTTTGCATTTGAGAACACCAATGTTCTTTTTAAGTCTTTTTATTAAACAAGTGTTTTGGTGTTGTTAATATATCATATATGGTCTGATGATCCCTGGGTTGGCCCTTCTGAGAGAAAGCCATGAGAGGAAACTTAAGGATGAGATGGAACCAGCTGTGTGCAGCCTTCCAGAGCCACCGCATCCCAAGGCTCATGCTGCTTCTGTTCACTGCATCACTTTTGGTAGGAAGGAGGATGAAGTTCCCACCTTTCTTCTTGCTTCAAATTTTGGGATATCGGTGTTCTTGCCTGGCAACACAGTGCTGAATAGGAGTTATATTTTCAGGTGGCAGTCACAGACACCTGCATTTACTGTCTAAAAATCTACTTGTCTCCTTTGCTGTTCAGTGCAGTGGCACAGCAGTGGTGGGGAGAAGGCAGAACTGGATGGGACTGCTTTTGTTTGAAGGTTAAGTGCAGCCTCCCCTGTATTGTCTGTTCTTCTTAGAGCCTGTTGTACAGAATGAAAGCGGTCTGCTGTGAGCAAGTTGAACGAATGTTGCATGAATTTAATTCATTCTGAAAAGCATATATGGTAAAATGCATTTGTTTACTTCATCCTGCAGAATGGGGCCTTTAAGTCTGTTTCTAATTTATTCCAAGTTAGAAATATGAGGTAAACGCAGAAATCATGCATTAATAAAGTCTCTTTATGTTCCCAGCTGGCAGGAGGAATAACAGTTGTGGTTTGCTGAAAATTACTCTGGGCCAACAATTTTGATGTGATTTTAGGTTTTATTTTCAGCCATGCAGGAATTCTCCTGCCATGCTTTCTTTTTTTGTGTTTTATGAGCAGTTAGTATTTTTGTTCATCCCTAAAGAAGGCATAAAGAATTTTCTTTTATTTCTTTTCTTTTTTTTTTCCTTTTTTTTTTCCCCTCCACCCAGAAGAGAGCATCAGCAAAGTCAGCGTTTATCACCAATGGAAGAGCTAGTAAAAATAAATACATAAAATTAAAGGACACATTTGCAAGTAGTTATTTATGGAGCAGACAGCGTCAGTGAATTATTTCGATCTGCCTAACAGCAAAATTTAGCAGCCACAAAATAGCCTTTATATCTGAAATGCTTTCTTCTGTGCTTGGCATCAGAATTGTTTCTGATCCCATTCTCCTTCATTTCATCTCTCTGTAGAATATGCATCTGTCCACTCCTTGTTTCTCTCCATCTTTTTCTCCCTTTGCCATTCCCTATTTTGCAATGTTGTCTAGCATGTTTATTTCTCCACTTCATGAATTTTTCCTCTTCTGGATCCTGTCTGCTCCATGAATTCAAGAAGTCCTGTGACTATCATATTTGCAACTTGACATTGCCAGAAAGAAACTTCTCCTTTAAGCTGCAACTTGACAGTGCTCATGTATTTGTATTTTCAACAGAAGCTGTTATGCCTTGTCAGTTTATACAGTATTTTGTCAATGAACTTGATCCTATTGTGGAATATGGAAGAAGAGTGTGATTAGTATGCAAATTGTCCTCTGAAATATGAAAATGTACAAGATCAGAATCTCTTTTTCAATAAATCTTCATACTTCCTTTGGAAATAGAGAACGTCAGCAAGGAAAAGAGATAGCTCTATATTAAAGAGAGAATATTATCTAGTAATTAAAATGTTCAATGATTTTTTACTACAATCTGATCTCCAGAGAGGGGTTTTCTTAATGTATAGCAGAGCAAGTTAGTTGTTAGAAAGTCTATTTTGCTTCATCTCATTGCTCCCTAAATAAATGATGTGGTCATTTTCTTCTGTTCTGTTAGAACATGGATATAAGCACCTACTGCATCCCCACCAAAAGTTCCTTAAAAATGCATGATGAAGTCCATTGTTTTAAAGAGGTTTGAAATGGCTTTTTCCCCTCTCCTGAAGGAGAAAAATCTTATTGATTTGCATCTTCATTTCCATGCTTGTAATGGCTGAGCCTAAACCTCTATGGTTAATGACAGGGTAGTCCTTTCTGAGGCAACTCTCAAATACTCTAATACTCCTCTCTGAAGTCAGGGCCATGCCAGAGTCAAGAGTTGTTTGGTCCCTCAGCATTTCATCCTGCTGCTGCAGCCATTAATGCCATGGGCAGTTATTTGTCTTACTGTTAACTTAATCATTGTTGTTTTGAAAGCATTGTCTGACTTGAGCTGTACAACATGTAGTATTCTCTTAAAGATCTGTATGCAATTCTTTTGCACTGTTTAACTTGAAAATGCAATCTGAGCATCAAAATATTATTTCTCATGGAGCAATTGGTGAAGCATGCTTTTCTTGTTCTTCAACATGTCAAAACAGATAACAGAATTCTGAAAATAGCTCAGAACTTGTCTACCTTTGCTGTCAGGGAAGTCAGGATTGAAACACTCTTCTGTTTTTCCTGCAATCCCACATTAGAGCCAATAGTGTTAATGAATGCCAGCAAGTTCCACCCAGAATCATTATTTCTTGTGCTGTTTTTTTGCTGAATGCAGTAAGGGATACTTTTTCCCTCGTGAAGGAAATTCCAATATATATAAGCTGAAAACTTAGGAAGATGACTTCCTGGAGAGAAAAAAGCTCCAGAACTTCTCAAATAAATATGCACAGCATTTAGTTATCATTCAACAAAATGACATGGGTGTGGGTTTGTTTGTTTGGGGGTTTGTGTTCTTTTTGTGTGTGTGTGTGTGTTTTGTTGGTGGGGTTTTTTTCCTATTTTATTGGATGATAGTTGTCTATCTAACAACATTTTTAAAATGTTGTAGTGGCTTGAATTCTGCAAACATTTATTCCTGTTCAGTAAGACTGGCACTTTTCCTATGTATTGATTGCACTTCTCTCTAGCTTTACTCCAGGTTTCTCACACAAGATTGGCAAGTGGCTTCAGCTTTTTCATCATAAATTCCCCATATGTAAAATGAATAGAATAATTCTTACCCCAGGGTGATCTTTGTGGCTTAGTTCATGAATAGGGGTAAGGGACTAAAGACAGAAAGGCACTGTAGAAGTTTGGAATGTCACTACTGATACAGCTGTGAGTCTACAGGCATTCAGTTGTCACAGACCAGAGGATGAGTGAATTCAAATCAAAGCCACAGTGCAAGTTTCTATAAATGCAGTCTACATCTGGAGTGAGAACAAATTCCTACATTATGTTCCCCAAAGAAATGTTTACTCAGCTGTAGAATATGTATTGTTTTAGCAAACATCAAAAATTACTGGAGTTTACAGCACTCTACTGCAGTAATCTAATTCACTCACCGTTGATGAAATACTTCAGATACCAGAATCAAAATAATTATATCTGCAGTCTCAGCTGAGGACAGTATGCTGGGAAATAACATAGGGTCAGTTCTTAGACTAGTGTTCAATACCACAGATTTGTTGATTTTGGTGGAGCCACACTGATTAACTGCAGCTGAGGGACTGGTCTGCCCCATTTCAGCTGGAAGCTAAAAGAGAGTTGGGCTTTCAAAAACAAGCTCAAGTCTTTTAAGCCGGAAAGGTTATACTTTTCACCAGCACCGAGTTTTGCAGAATATGCAAATGCACTGGAGGGGAAATTCTGGTTCTGAAGTGTGGGTGAAATACTGTGTCTGTTACTTTGTCCCCTGGGTTGATTAAAGTTGGAATATAACTAGCAGAGTATGCTGGTAATTACTCTCTCTGTTTATTCATCTTAAATGTGTATTGTGGGGATTAATGCCTTAGTTGCTTGCTTTTCTTTTAACAAATTTATCATAACATGCTATCAATTATAGAGTGCATTATGATTATCTTACGAGATACACTTCATCTAATGCTAAACTATGCCAGAGCATGTTTTGATTGAGAGGGAAAACCTCAAAATCTAGCCAGGACATCTCAGATTCTGATGGGGATCCCTGATGTCTCAGGCTCCTTGGGAGTGAACTTGACAAAACAAAGCAGAAAAAGGACAAAATCTGGATATAGGTAATGAATTTCTAACAGTTAAACTTTTTTTTTCTCTTTTAATTGCTCCAAATGACTTTATCTTATGAAATGTTGGCTAGGGAGTAATCACCATGCATGATTTAGGAAGCAAGTTTGAGTGTTCAACATAGACAAAACGCTGTAAAAGCTGAGTCATGGCTTTGTCACTTCTTTGCTTGCTTAGAGTTCAGTGTGAAAGCCTCAAAAGTCAATTCCCAGCTTTTGGACCTTTTGGGCCATTGTTTGTCAGAACATAAGAACTTCAGGAATAGCAATAGAACATTTTACTTCATTGTGTTGGACTGCTATCTCTTATCTCTTCAATACAGTCCTTGGCTGTTCTGCCTCACTCAGGTAATTGATTTGTTTGCTCAACTGTGATATTTTATAGGATTATTTCACACTATTAGGGAAGTTTATATCTCTTGAATATTAAGTGATTTGCTTCAAGCTCAATCAAATTGCTATTGTGAGAGTTTGCAGAAAAAAGAGATGGACACTTAAATACTGTTTTCCCTGGGAATGATTTAGTGGTGGAAGCCAGGACTCTCCCAGCTATCATGCTTCATTGCCTTTCATCAATTCAAATGCTCCTCATTCAGCAATCTTTTTTTCGGGGGGGGGAGTGGGGGGGTGGGGAGGAGTTGGGGGTTCTTGGTTTCTTGGGTTTTGTTTGTTGGCTTTTTTTTTTTTTTTTGTGGGTTTGTTTGGTTTGGGGAGGGGTTAATTTTACATTTCATTATGTATTTGCTGACTAAAACATCCCAGCGTTGTCTTATTTTCTGTTACTTTACGATGTTAGAATATTTGCCAAACTTCTTCCAGTGGCAGGCTTTTCAGATGACACCTCCTCATGGCTCTCTTTCTTTCTATAGAAGAAAGGACTAGAGAATTTCTAACAGCTATAGAATTAGCCCTTAGACAAAGGTGTTAATGGTGCCTTTTTTCCTTGTAAAGTGTGGACCAGCCAGTAAAATAAACACCCCCTGTGTTCTTTGGCTTAGGAGGTAATAACATCAAAGGGTAGTTTATGGTTCTGTTTGCCAGGTGTCACCTTGTTCAAGGGGCTAATTGAAGTTGTGTGGGGATATATTGGTTAGAAAATGGAAAGATCAATGAATTATTTATTGTAAACTGCTGTCACAAATTTTACCTTCTGCTGCAGTTAGCAGGCAGACTTTGTGTGTATTGGGGCATGAATGGGCATGGAGATTTACACAGGCCAGTCATGCTGCTAATTCTTTCAGCATTTTAGAAGAGGTTGAGCTTTTGATGGAATTTTTTTCATATTTTTTGGCTATCAAGTTTCAGATAGAGGACAGAAATTGGTAACATGTGGAATGTGGTGTCTTACGGTCCCATGGTATCTGTAGGCTTGGAGAAGAGACTTTATGTGACTTTTTTGTGCTTTGGAGTGCCCCAGTTTTTACTGTTTTTGCGGCAATAATCATGGGGAAAAGATATTTCCTTGCTTTTAAACCTCCCACTCTTCCCCTGTAGCCACAGTGTCGTTCAGCCCTACTGCAAAGGCTGTGACACAGTCTCCCTAGAACTCTGTGTTATGGGCATTCAGGAATGGAATTCCTGCCCCATCCATCCAGATCTGTTGTGTAGAAATGCACGGAGCTGGGTATGATGCTCCAGTAAGAAGAATGTAGGGCTGAGCTCCCTGTGCCCACCACAGGCCTTCTAGCTGTCTGGCAGCATCTCGGTGATAGCAGAGGAAATGTGGGGCTGATGCCAGGAGTGCTGCTGGTCACGGAAGTGGGTACATGTATTGTTTTGGTATGGCCTGGTTTTTGGTATCTGGGAGGCCTTAGAGGTGGCTCCCTGTGAAGAGCTGCAAGAAGCTGCCATCATGTCCGGCAGAGCCAATCCCTGATGGACATGCTGGCCAAGGCTGGGCCAATAAGAGAATCTGGTAATACCTCTGTCCTGACATATTTAAGAAGAAATTAGAAAAAAATAATCACGGGAGGCTTTCCTTTGAGTCAGAGAAGAGGAGGATGTGAGAACATGCGAGGAGAAACAACATAGAGACACCCAGGTCAGTGCAGAAGTCAGGGTAGGAGGTGCTTCAGGTACCACAGCCGAGTCTCTACTGCAGGCCGTGGTGAAGCAGCTGTGCTCCTGAAGCCCCTGGGGATCCACAGGGATGCAGAGTTGCATCCCAGAGCCTGTGGGAAACTATGGAGATTCAGAGATCCATGCACAGCACATAGGGGTGGTGCCCATGCTAGACCATGTGTGGGAGATGTAGAGCAAGAGGGTCCTGATTGCAGCTAGAACAGCCTGGCCTTGGAGGACTGCACACTATAGGAATGTACTTTCCAGCCAAGGAGTGATGCTGTTTTCCCACCAACTGGGTGACTCCATTCTGGTTTTCTGGGGGTAATCCAGTCTGGGTTTTCCCACCAACTGGGAGAATCCATTCCAGTTTTCCCTCCAAATGGGAGAATCCATTCCAGTTTTTGCCAGAAATCCAGTCCAGGTTTTCCCTCCAACCAGGAGAATCCATTCCAGTTTTTGCCAGAAATCCAGTCCGGGTTTTCCCTCCAAATGGGAGAATCCATTCCAGTTTTCCTGTGGTAATCCAGTCTGGGTTTTTCCTCCAACCAGGAGAATCCATTCCAGTTTTTGCCAGAAATCCAGTCCAGGTTTTCCCTCCAACCAGGAGAATCCATTCCAGATTTGCCAGAAATCCAGTCCGGGTTTTCCCTCCAGATGGGAGAATCCATTCCAGTTTTCCTGTGGTAATCCAGTCTGGGTTTTTCCTCCAACCAGGAGAATCCATTCCAGTTTTTGCCAGAAATCCAGTCCAGGTTTTCCCTCCAACCAGGAGAATCCATTCCAGTTTTTGCCAGAAATCCAGTCCGGGTTTTCCCTCCAAATGGGAGAATCCATTCCAGTTTTCCTGTGGTAATCCAGTCTGGGTTTTTCCTCCAACCAGGAGAATCCATTCCAGTTTTTGCCAGAAATCCAGTCTGGGTTTTCCCTCCAACCGGGAGAATCCATTCCAGGTTTTGCCAGAAATCTAGTCCGGGTTTTCCCTCCAACTGGGAGAGTCCATTCCAGTTTTCCTGTGGTAATCCAGTCCGGGTTTTCCCTCCAACCAGGAGAATCCATTCCAGTTTTTGCCAGAAATCCAGTCTGGGTTTTCCCCCCAACTTGGCAGCTGCTCTCTGCTTTTTCCCAGAAATTTGCTCAGGGTTTTCCCTCCAGATAGGCAACTCCATTCCAGTTTTTCAGGTGAAATTCGATCTGGGTTTTTCTCTCCAAATGGGCAGCTCCATTTCAGTTTTTAGGGGGAATCCCATCCAGGTTTTCCCTCCAACCAAGGCAACTCTATTCTGGACTTTCAGTGAGATCCGGTCTGGGTTTTCCTGCATGCTGGGCAGCTCCATTCCAGATTCTTGGGTAAATCGGGTCCAGGTTTTTTGGCATGCTATGCAACTCGCATCCAACATCTTGATGTTTTTCTGGGTATTTCATTTCGGCATTCCCTAGGAACTTAATGAAAAGGGCCTGTATTTACAAGGAAATAAAGATTCAAAGTGATGTGGCTACGCAATGAGAGGGAAGAGAAATCTGAAATGTTATATTTCACCAACAGTATTTAATTAATGGTTCAAAGGATTGATCATTCTGATACACTGTTCAGAGCGAAAAATAAATAATGAAATACCAGTATTTAAAAACTGTGTTCAAAACTAGTTGCCTTGCTTTTCTGATTTTTATTTTTTTTAACCCTCGCAGTAAGACGAACTATTCGTCTGAAATGTGCCTGGTGAAAGCTCTTTGTGCCAGGAGAGGAGCTGGGAAAACACAAAATCAGACTGCCCCAGGGGAAGTTCCCGTGAACATTAAGGAAAGGGGAGTGTGTTTGCTTTTGCTGGCCAGATAATTGCAAGCTGGGGACCTATCCATTCATCCTCCAGCAGACTCCTATTTCCCACGTTTTTCCTGATGCATTGGGATGAAGCTATAGAGGTGTAGCAACTGCTGCTCTGCTGACTGTGAAAAATTGCTGTGGGACGTGGCTGAAACAAAAAGCTGTTTCTGCTCCCCCAGAACAAGTCCCATGGAGCTCACAGGGCAAAGCTAGATTGCCTGTCCTGGTTTACATCTATAGGTTCGAGTGTATTGGCAGAGTTCTCAAACATCTCTGGGTGATTCAGTGTATTAACCTGCTGAAAGCCAGCAGAGCCGAAGGGCAAAGGTTGCTTGGGCACTCCTGAAAATGTTATGCTGTAACATTATTCTCAAAGATCAAAACCCCAAATTGGTTACGCCAGCTTAAATGAAATTACCACTGCATGCCAATCTTCTCTCAAATCACTTTTGCTCCGGGGCATCATCTGTTTTGGTCAGAAAAAAATCTTTCTTATTTCTCATGCTGGAAATTGTACAGTAAATCTGGTCAGGCTCACCTGTGTCATGGTTTCAGCTGAGTTGATTAGGACGTGAATTAATCTTGCTAGCAGCAAAATTGAATCTAACTTACTTGGAAGCATCTGGCACTGACAAGGATGCTGGACCCTCAGTCTGTTTTGACATAGCAAAAAACATCTCCTGTGTTTCAGAGCTGCAATTCACATACTTTGGATGCGAGCCCACGGTCAGTGGCCACCTCTTTGTGAGATTGCTGCTCAAGGCAAAGCTGCCTTAGTTCAAAAACAGTTTTGAACAAAACTCAGGGAAAAGAATTCAGAGTTCAAGGTTTCTTAGAATCACAGGATGTTTTGGGTTGGAGGGGACCTTAAAGGTCACTTCATTCCAACTCTTACTGCCTTCCCCTAGACCAGGTTGCTGAAAGCCTAGAAAAGCAGAAGGGAAGGAAATCCTTCCCAGATGTCGTTGCACAGAAAGCATGGGTAGGACTGAGCTTCACCGCATGTCCAGCCACCACCTCTGTACATTAAGTCCCTGTACATCCTTCTCCTCCAGCCAAAGCTCCACTGGAGAGGAAGGAGCTGTGCATTATTCAGCACAGAACCCTCATCTTCATTTCTTCAAGCATATGCAGTTAGGGAGGGAGAAAAAGAGAGAGAGAAATTTTATATGTATAAAAAATATAAATGTTGGGTTGCCGGAGCCGCGGGAGAAGAGCCTCATGCTATCATGGTCAGCAGATCTCGTTTATTGAGAGTTGCGTTACATTTTTATACCCTTCATAATCAGCTCATACATATTGCGAAAGCCAAGCTCCTAATTGGTTAGTTCATCTTAGCTCACTTTGTACTTTGCGGTTAATTACTTGCTCAGCATCTGCGTACATTCTTGCGAGTTTCTTATCCTTCCTACACTCTATCTACTGCGTAAGTTCCCTCTCAAGGTTAGTTTGACCTCGCAGTACAAGCTGCACATTATCGTGTCCTTTCTCAGCGAGCCACTGCTCGCAGAGGCTCTCCACACTTCCCCCGTTTTCTTTTACAGCAAGCATTGTCATTTTAACATTTTCTACCATTGACATTAACATGCGTTGTACACACTGCAAAATACATGGTCCAAAAAGCAACACAAGCAACAAAAACAACACAGGGCCAGTGAACATCTTAATCAATCCTTCAAGCCATCCTGTTATTCCCAAGGAGTTTAGCCATGTATCTAATGGATTTGACGTTATAGTCAACCTCTTCATATTGTCTCTCAGATCTTGCAATTTCTTATGAATGGATTCTGAATGATCTGATATATTCAAACAACACATACCTTCAAAATCTTCACAGCCATGACCCTGAGCTAAAAGTAAGAAATCTATGGCAGCTCTGTTTTGTAGCACTGCATGACGTACTGAATTTACATCTATAGCAAGTTGTGTGAGAATATCAGTGGTGCGATTTAACTGCTTTCCTGCCCAACAAGCGACCTTCGCTAGTTGCGCAAGGGCTTGTGCAGCAGCTACTCCCGGAGCAAAAATTGATGCTAAAATATTAGAGGGTTTGTCCCATAAGTCTACATTATCATTGCAACTGCTATCTAATTGGTGAGTGCTTCTGCGCTGTCTCAAGGAATGCATAGCCCAAGTTCCATTTGCCCTCATCGCTTGCTGTATTGTGGGTGCAAACAGGGTAAGCTTACCAAAGTAGCATCTACCCCTTGCAGGATTTTTTGGAATTCCGGGCCATGCTCTATCACCACAAATTAAAAAGACTCCTGGCGGTATGCGAAAAGCTATGTCATTATGAGTAACCACCCGTGTCTCGTTGTTACAATACAAACTATCATCCATATAAGCAGCTATCTTGGGATAAAGAAAGGTATGGTTTCTACGCGACTTCCCACTAGCAGTAAAGGTTATACAATAGTTAGAAGGTGCCGATCCCAAAAGATCCAATTCCTGTGGCTCATTCCCGGTAACATTCAAATTCTTCATTATGTATTGAACCTGCATGCCAATTGAACTATACGTAACCATATAGGACTTCCTCGCAAGAGCTGATATATTCCAAGCTGTTGTGTTCCACTCTCTCGTCCAAGTTTGAAACATAGATAGGTCTTCTAAGGGAACACCAATAAGACACGTTCGAAATGGATCTGAAGGGGTAGCCATGGACAAGCAAAAGGATTCTTGCCCTGTTTCATTGGCCCATGTAACCCACATATTTTGTCTAGGATTGATGCTTGTAATGGTATTTACGCCGACGATCATTGTAAACAATAAACTGGCGACATAAATAGTCCCATTGACTAGGGGACACTTGCCACATTGTCGGAATCCTGACATCTTTTCCACACTTAGCCTCTAAAATGACTGACTTACTGTCACTTATAGCACGCTTTAAGGCGTGTTGCACTCTCCACAGTATCCACCTAAATTCTAAATCTTCTCTATTCTCTATTCTTTGAATTGCAATTGGGAAAGGTTGTCCTGTTAAACCTATTAGTGCCCCCTGAGGGGAGTCCCTCTGCCACTCAAATGAGCAGGTCAAGCACCACAGTCCTCTCCCTAATGCCCTTTGCGAGATCCAATAAATGTTTCTACAGTTTCCACACAAAAGCTTAAGCCATGCACTGTGATTAACTTGACTGCAAACTAAACAGCATAGCGGTAAAAAACGTAAGCAAGCGTTCAGAGCAGGAAGGAGCTCAAGCTCCACATCTTCTTCAGAGTTGATAGCGATCTGAGTCTCAGTTAGTCCCAGCAGGCAATTAGCCTGAGTCAGTAACGGCTGAAGAGTCTTCCTTAGGCGGTGAAGCCTTCTCCTTGCCGGGCTGCTCATTCACTGCGGCTTTCGTCCATCTAGCTGGGATCCAGGCTGGACCTGTTGGGGATAGAACACAAACATACCCCCGACCCCAGTAGAGCACTTTTTGCAGGGCCCTGCCACTAGTGGTACGGGCAATGACAAAGAGTTCTCCCTCAGAGTCCGAGTCCACAACTCCTGGTTCAACAATTAAGCCTAAAACCAATCCTGATGAACGGCCTAATATAAGTCCTCCCGTAGACTGATTGTTAATTACAACAGGGCCAAAAATTCCAGTAGAGATCATATGCGGGCTGTCGTTGTACAGAGTAACAGTTACTGCTGCTGCCAAGTTCAATCAGGCTGCCGGAGGTTGCTGGCATAAGTTGGCTGTCGGTAGTGTAGCTGGAGCTACTTGTGTCTTGGCGCGGCCCAACTTCGCGCTGGTTTTGCAGTTTCCCAATCCGGACCGGCAGGCGGTGCTGTTATGGGTGTTGGAGCGACATTTCTTGCACCAAATACCAGTGGCATTGCATTCACGACGGATGTGCCCCAATTTTCCACAGCGAAAGCATTTCATTCTTCCCCTTGTTTTGGAGCGTTGACGCGTTGTCGCCGCTTGGAGAGGTGCGAGGGCAGCTAAAACCTGAGTATGTGCTGAGGCGGCTTGTTCCCTAAAAGCCTGTGCTTGTTGCTGCAGTCCCTCCCCTATTTTCTGTAAAGCTTCTACCATAAAAACTTGAGTGCCCGAAGGCATTGATTCAGCTTTGTCTAACAAATCCTGCACATTCTAGTGACCTGGGGCTGCAGCTATGAGGGAACGGGTATTAGCATTCCCATTCTGCAAAATACATTGTTTGACCAAGGCATCCTGCATATGTTCAGCGATGCCTGCTTTACTCAAAGCCTCAATAATTTTGTCAACAAAAGATCCTAGAGACTCTTCCCTGCCTTGTTTAATCCCCATAGCTAGCCACAGTAGCTCGCAGCTGAGATAACAACTTCTAATCTAAGTTTACAAGGTCAGACCTCTGGCCGCTCTGGGGGTTTGGTTGATAAATGACGGGAAAGGCAAAAGCATCAATCTGCTCTTGTGCCGCTGCCGCAAGTTCGGTATCTTCACGCTGCCAGCCTTGCTGTGCTAGCGCTGCCCATGTTTCTCTCCTCCCCCGTGCCACAGCCTCCACGAGGTCTTGATAAGGCCCCAGGGAACGGCTCTGTGGCGGTGGGGATGGGAGGGGCAAGGGGCAAGCTACCACCAGTGTACAGAGACGGCGAAGGCAGCGGCAGCGGGGGGGCAGACGGGGGGGCGGCCAAGGCGGAGGTGGGGGCTGTACCGTGTCAGGGGGCCCCGCAGGGTTAGAGGGCGGAAGATTGATGGAAGCAAAAACAGGAGGGTTGGGATCCGAGGGATTAAATGCATAGTCTTTATTTCTGACTTGCGCTTCTCGGGCACCCTCAACAGCCTTCTTTTCTGCCTGATATTTAAGCAACTCATTCTGCACTACTTTCCACAACTTACTCATCTTTTTAGCAGGCTTATCATCATCTAACACTAACTCCCATAACTTATCTCCGTACCTACGCCATTCTGCTAACTCATGAACAGTATGAGGATTAGTAAAATACCCATAAGAAGTAGCATGCTCTAAAAGAACGAAAAGATCCTTATCTAAATCGAGACCTTTAACTCCCCTCCTTTTCAAAAGGGTAGTAAAAAGATCATACGCCGCTTGCCTGTCCATGCTTACCGGTACCGTCACAACTCTCCAGGCTTCGGCAGCGCGTGTCGGCAGGGCACACCTATGTGCTCACCCCGGGTGAAAAATCACCGTCCTTCGGGACCCGAGCCCAACGCAGCTCTAAAGAGGGAAGGGGAAACGCCTGTTCGGGCGCCATATGTTGGGTTGCCGGAGCCGCGGGAGAAGAGCCTCATGCTATCATGGTCAGCAGATCTTGTTTATTGAGAGTTGCGTTACATTTTTATACCCTTCATAATCAGCTCATACATATTGCGAAAGCCAAGCTCCTAATTGGTTAGTTCATCTTAGCTCACTTTGTACTTTGCTGTTAATTACTTGCTCAGCATCTGCGTACATTCTTGCGAGTTTCTTATCTTTCCTACACTCTATCTACTGCGTAAGTTCCCTCTCAAGGTTAGTTTGACCTCGCAGCACAAGCTGCACATTATCGTGTCCTTTCTCAGCGAGCCACTGCTCGCAGAGGCTCTCCACATATAAATACTTTTATATTACATAATATATAAATAGTATAAAATACAATGAATTTTATATAATTTATTAAATATAGATGCATAATATTTTATATTTAAAATAAACATATTAATGTATAAATACTTATATATAGCATACAGTAGCTGTCTTTACAACTGTTGCAGTAATTTTGGTTTAACCACAGGGGATTCCTATTACAAATTATATTCCTTATAGGAAAGAGGGGTTTGACTCTTCATTACATTGGCTGGTACCACTGCACAGCTATTTCTCCTGTATAAATGTGTGCTCTTACCAAATTAATGTGTTTGCACCGGATTGAATTAAGGATTACTTTCTGTTTCCACAGGAAGTTAATAAAAAATACTTTCTCCTTTTTGCATGACTTTTACACCTGAAAGTGCTGAATCAGAATCTACTATGTTCAGAATAGTTTATAACAGCAAGTTAGAAATATCCTATATAAATATAGTTATAACAACTGTCTCGCGTATCTGCAGAGCTTTAGAAGGGTTCAGCTGATGTTTTATTTAGTAATAACACAATGAAAAAACGTACAGAACATGAATAATGCTGAATGCTCGGGCCCCATGAAATGTGTCAGGCTGCTTGCCTTGAAAAGTGGGATTTTTCAAACAGTTTTTGAGAAAAAAAAAGCTCCTTTTAAAAATGAAGCTAAAGGGAATACTAAAGGACAATAAAACATAAGGTACCTGTTGGCCTCACGTGTGTGTGGTGCTGAGTATGGAGAGTTGGGTGCACATGGGTGCAGGGGCAGGTGGTGGTATAGGGACCTTTGTCATAATACATCATTGCTCCATAACCAGCAAAGAGGTTTGTTGGTTCACACCCAACACCTGACCAAAGGCGTTTGCGCCTCTGCGCTTCTGTGCATGTAGAATCACCTCTAGAATAAGCTGCACAGACCTCCCACGGTGTTTTACTCACAGTATTACAGAGCAGTTAAATGCTGCCTTTCATAAATATCTGTTTGATATGTTTGTGCTTTTCAATTTATTATGTTAGGTAGGGAATAGCAGCGCTGCATTTTAGAAGCAGCTATTTCCTTCTCCATACATTTGTCTATGTATCCTCAAAGAGAAGAAAATTGTTTTAACTACCTCGCTTCCCACACAGAGCCAGGGATGTGTTTTAGTGGCATTGTTTGGTATTTAATTAAAATAAACATAGAGAGGAGAGATTTCCCTAAGGAAAGAAACTGACTAATTGAGGCTTCTCCACACTAATTCAGATTATTGAGGCATTAATGCTTTTATAAAACTTTTTGATCTGCCTAGGTTCAGGTATTAATAGAAGCTCCTGTCACTGGTTCTGATGTGTCCATACAGAAAAAAAAATGCTTGTGTTTCCGTAATGCTCCATTTTAAGTGGCTTACGATCTGTGTAATAAGTGGGCCTGAATAAAAGTAACAGGATTCATGTGCTGCCAGTTACTCTTTCACTTACAAATCTCTGGCGCTGGGAGGGATGAGTTACTGTGCTCGGGTGAGGAGCTGAGAGTTGTTAACTTGCATTAACTTGATCACCTTTCTTAGCTTCTAACCTAAATTATAAAATGATAAATGTTAATTCTTCTCTTGACTCTCCCTTCCTGACCTTGGCAGGATCCATGGTGCAAAATGCAGGCTAGAGCTTGTCTGCATGTATGCCCAAAAGGATCTTTATCCAATCTTTGTGGCTGTCTTTTTAACAGCCTCCGAGGTGTGGGCTATAGACAATATTCCTTGATCCATTTTAGTCAGGATTTTTGTTGCGCCAAGGCTTTAAGAACTTAAATTTGTTTTGATTCTCATATTTTTTAAATACCCATTTCATTTATTTTTCCCCAGACTAATGTGCATGTGTTCAAGTATTTTTTATGTAGTAAATATATCCCCAAATATGAGATTATTTCCCTTATGAAAAATCACTGTAAAATGTAAGTAATGGTAATATTTCTGCAGAAGTTTTTTGTTTTTGGGGTTTTTTTAAGTGTTATGTCCATAGCATAGAAACTATAAGGTGGTACAAAACTGTATAAAGAACTTGTCATTCTCCAATAAATTCTTCATATTTTCAGACTATTTTCCTATTCAACTCAATTAGTTTTAGCTAAAGGCATCTTGAGACATATTCCTCATAGGATTTGATGAGATTATTTATCGGGTAATTTTTATATTGTAATTATGCATAATTATTAATTTTTCATGCAGAGTGCTTAACTTTTTTCCCCCCTAAAACACATCTGATTATTTTTATTATAATTCAGCATTTCTGGAAAAGACCAATACAAGTGAGTGATAATGAAATACGTGGTTTCTGTGAATATTTACTAGATCTGTGCAGTCATTGTCTTGGAAAACAACCACATTTAATAGTGAATATGGCACTCTCTAAATGCTGCTTTTGCATATAGTATACTTAGATACTATGTGATATTTTGATAAATATGTGTACTATGTATCATGTAGGATCTGTGGGTCAGGTGCTTCCTGCTCTTGGCACCTCAGTGCCCCTCATAAATATGGTGTCTGAGAATCATCGTAATGGATTTTGAATGTGTTTCCACTTTTAAAAGTTAAGAAAATATAATTTGGGCTTTCAAAGTCAAGGTTTTTTTGCCCCAGCTATAACCCCTTCAGTTTCCCAAAACACAACCTCTTCCCTAGTCCCCCTTCCTCCCACAGTACCATCCTCTGCTTCTCCTCCTACAGATTTTACTACTTCCCCATATCATACAGCAATTCCCCTGCCACCCCCTAATTGGGAGTTAACCGGAACCCCTACAGACTCCCGTGAGTCATCCCATCCTCCTGGAAACCCCCAGAAATCCCTGACCCAGACAGTGTTATTAGTTAATAATGAGAGTGAGGGACCCTATTGTAACACCAGATCAAAAGCCTTAAAGCCAGAAAGACTTTTTCCCCTCAGGGAAGTGCCTATGGGAGGAGTAATTGGAGGAGTAGGATTTATAAATGCCCCATTAACAGCCTCTGAGGTAAGAGGATTTAAGAAAGAGCTAGGAAATTTACTTGAAGATCCCATAGGTATTGCCACACAGTTAGACCAATTCCTTGGACCCAATGTTTATACATGGGGAGAGCTAAATTTTATATTAACCATCTTGTTCTCCCCTGAGGAAATATGAATGATCAAAACAGCAAGTATCAGAATGTGGGAAAGGGAAAATACTTTGGGGCCACCCAGAGATTACGCAGGGTGAGACCCAAATTGAGAAGAAAGGAGACGGAGAAAGAAGCTAAAGATGTAAGTATACAACTTTTAAACTTTTTTGGAGAAAAGGGGTCAAAAGCATCTAAAAGTAAACTACAGTTTGTGAAAACTGAGGTCACTTATTTAGGACACACAACTGGAAAAAAGAGTAAAAGGTTAAGCCCAGTAAGAATTTAAGGAATAGTATATATAACACCTCCAAAAACTAAGAGAGACATAAGGAAACTAATAGGCCTGTTCAGACACTGCAAGCAATGGATAGATAAGTAAACTCTGACACCACAGTGGTGGCAGCCGCAGATGTCCTCCCCTTGTGACACCACAGTGGTGGCAGCCACAGTGTTCCCCTCTATATGACACCACAGTGGTAGCAACCCCTGCGTTCCCTACTCTATGACACCACAGTGGAGGCAGCAGCAGTGTTTCCGTATTTGTGACATCCCAGTAGTGGCAGCCCCAGTGTTCCCCAGTCGACGACACCACAGTGGTGGAATCCCTGTGTTCCCCTGTCTATGACATCAAAGTGGTGGAATTCCTGTGTTTCCCATGTCTATGATATCACAGTGGTAGAATCCCTGTGTTCCCCTCTCTATGACACCAAGTGGTGGAATCCCTGTGTTCCCCTCACTATGTCAGCACATTGGTGGAATTCATGTGTTACCCTCTCTATGACATCACAGTGGTGGAATCTCTGTGTTCCCCTCTCTGTGGCAACACAGTGGTGGAATCCATCCGTTCCCCTCTCTATGACAACACAGTGGTGGAATACCTGCGTACCCCTGTATATGACATCACAGTTGTGGAATCCCTGTGTTCCCCTCTCTATAACAACAAAGTCTTGTCGTCCCTGCGTTCCCCTCCCTATGACATCAGTGTGGGGGAATCCCTGTGTTTCCCTCTCTATGACAACAAAGCGGCGGAATCCCTCTGTTCCCCGCTCTATAACAAAGGGGTGGAATCCATTTGTTCCCCTCCCTATGACAACACAGTGGTGGAATCCCTGTGTTCCCCTATAAATGACAACACAGTGGTGGAATCCCTGTGTTACCTTGTAAATGACCACACAGTGGTGGAATCCATTTGTTCCCCTCTCTATGACAACACAGTGGTGGAATCCCTGCGTTCCACTCTCTATGACATCACAGTGGTGGAATCCCTGTGTTCCCCTCTCTGTGACAACACAGTGGTGGAATCCCTCAGTTCCCCTCTCTATGACAACACAGTGGTGGAATCCCTGTATTCCTCACTCTATGACAACACAGTGGTGGAATCCCTGTGTTCCACTCTCTATGACAACACAGTGGTGGAATCCCTGAATGCCCCTCTATATGACAACACTGTGGTGGAATCCGTGTGTTCCCCACTCTATGACAACACAGCGGTGGGGTCCCTGTGTACCCCTGTCTATGAAATCACAGGCGTGGAGTCCCTGTGTTCCCCTCCCTATGACAACACAGTGGTGGAATCCCTATGTTCCCCTCTCTATGACATCACAGTGGTGGAATCCCTGCCTTCCCCTCTCTATGACAACACAGAGGTGGAATCCCTGTCCTCCCCTCTCTATGAAATCACAGTGGTGGAATCCCTGTGTTCCCCTCGCTATAACATCACAGCGGCGGAATCCCTGTGTTGCCCTCTCTATGACAACAAAGTGGTTGAATCCCTCTGTTCCCGTCCCTATGACAACACAGTGGTGGAGTCCCTGTGTTCCCCTCTCTATGACATCACAGTGGTGGAATCCCTGTGTTCCCCTCTCTATGACATCACAGTGGTGGAATCCCTGTGTTCCCCTCACTATGTCAACACAGTGGTGGAATACATGTGTTAACCTCTCTATGACATCACAGTGGTGGAATCTCTGCTTTCCCCTCTCTATGACAACACAGTGGTGCAATTCCTGTGTTCCCTTCTCAATGTCAAAAAAGTGGTGGAATTCCTGTGTTCCCCTCTCTATGACAACAGAGATGTGGAATGCCTGTGTTCCCCTCTCTATGACAACACAGTGGTGGAATATCTGCGTACCCCTGTATATGACATCACAGTTGTGGAATCCCGGTGTTCCCCTCTCTATTCTAACTCACAGGTGGAATCCTTTTGTTCGTCTCTCTATGACATCACAGTGGTGGAATCCCTGTGTTCCCCTTTCTATAACAACAAAGTCTTGTTGTCCCTGCGTTCCTCTCTCTATTACATCAGTGTGTTGGAATCCGTGTGTTCCCGTAAAAATGACAACACAGTGGTGGAATCCCTCTGTTCCCCACTCTATAACAAAGGGGTGGAATCCCAGTGATCCCCTCTCTATGACAACACAGTGGTGGAATCCCTGTGTTCCCTTATAAATGACATCACAGTGGTGGAATCCCAGTGTTCCCCTATCTATGACCACACAGTGGTGGAATCCATTTGTTCCCCTCTCTATGGCAACACAGTGGTGGACTCCCTGTGTTCCCCTCTCAATGACATCACAGTGGTGCATTCCCTCCGTACCACTGTCTATGACAACACAGTGGTGGAATCCCTGTATTCCCCTCTCTATGACTTCACTGTGGTGGAATCCGTGTGTTCCCCACTCTATGAGAACACAGCGGTGGGGTCCCTGTGTACCCCTGTCTATGAAATCACAGGCGTGGGGTCCCTGTGTTCCCCTCCCTATGATAACACAGTGGTGGAATCCCTGCATTCCTCTCTCTATGACAACACAGTGGTGGAATCCCTGTGTTCCCCACTCCATGACAACACAGTGGTGGAATCCCTATGTTCCCCACTCTATGACATCACAGTGGTGGAATCCCTGCCTTCCCCTCTCTATGACAACACAGAGGAGGAATCCCTGTCCTCCCCTCTATATGAAATCACAGTGGTGGAGTCCCTGTGTTCCCCTCTCTATGACATCACAGTGGTGGAATCCCTGTGTTTCCCATCTCTATGATATCACAGTGATATCACAGTGGTGGAATTCCTGTGTTCCCCTCTCTATGACATCACAGTGGTGGAATCCCTGTGTTCCCCTCACTATGTCAACACAGTGGTGGAATTCATGTGTTAACCTCTCTATGACATCACAGTGGTGGAATCTCTGTGTTCCCCTCTCTGTGGCAACACAGTGGTGGAATCCCTCTGTTCCCCTCTCTATGACAACACAGTGGTGGAATACCTGCGTACCCCTGTATATGACATCACAGTTGTGGAATCCCTGTGTTCCCCTCTCTATTCTAACTCACAGGTGGAATCCTTTTGTTCCTCTCTCTATGACATCACAGTGGTGGAATCCCTGTGTTCCCCTCTCTATAACAACAAAGTCTTGTTGTCCCTGCGTTCCCCTCTCTATTACATCAGTGTGGTGGAATCCGTGTGTTCCCGTAAAAATGACAACACAGTGGCGGAATCCCTCTGTTCCCCACTCTATAAAAAAGGGGTGGAATCCCAGTGATCCCCTCTCTATGACAACACAGTGGTGGAATCCCTGTGTTCCCTTATAAATGACATCACAGTGGTGGAATCCCTGTGCTCCCCTATCTATGACTACACAGAGGTGGAATCCATTTGTTCCCCTCTCTATGGCAACACAGGGGTGGACTCCCTGTGTTCCCCTCTCAATGACATCACAGTGGTGGAATGCCTCCGTACCCCTGTCTATGACAACACAGTGGTGGAATCCCTGTGTTTCCCTCTCTATGTCACCACAGTGGTGGAATCCCAGTGTTCCCCTCTCTATGACAACATAGTATTGGAGTCCAAGTGTTCCCCTATATATGACAACACAGTGGTGGAATCCCTGCGTTCCACTCTCAATGACATAACAGTGGTGGAATCCCTGTGTTCCCCTCTCTGTGGCAACACAGTGGTGGAATCCCTCAGTTCCCCTCTCTATGAAAACACAGTGGTGGAATAACTGTATTCCTCACTCTATGACAACACAGTGGTGGAATCCCTGTGTTCCCCTCTCTATGACAACACAATGGTGGACTCCCTGTGTTCCACTCTCTATGACATCACAGTGGTGGAATCCCTGTGTTCCCCTCTCTATGACAACACAGTGGTGGAATCCCTGTGTTCCCCTTTCTATGACTTCACTGTGGTGGAATCCGTGTGTTCCCCACTCTATGACAACACAGCGGTGGGGTCCCTGTGTACCCCCGTCTATGAAATCACAGGCGTGGAATCCCTGTGTTCCCCTCCCTATGACAACACAGCGGTGGAATCCCTGCATTCCTCTCTCTATGACAACACAGTGGTGGCATCCCTGTGTTCCACTCTCCATGACAACACACTAGTGGAATCCCTATGTTCCCCTCTCTATGACATCACAGTGGGGGAATCCCTGCCTTCCCCTCTCTATGACAACACAGTGGTGGAATCCCTGTGTTCCCCTCTCTATGACAACAAAGCGGTGGAATCCCTCTGTTCCCGTCCCTATGACAACACAGTGGTAGAGTCCCTGTGTTCCCCTGTCTATGACATCACAGTGGTGGAATCCCTGTGTTTCCCATCTCTATGATATCACAGTGGTGGAATCCCTGTGTTCCCCTCTCTATGACATCAAGTGGTGGAATCCCTGTGTTCCCCTCTCTGTGGCAACACACTGGTGGAATCCCTCCGTTCCCCTCTCTATGACAACACAGTGGTGCAATTCCTGTGTTCCCTTCTCAATGTCAACAAAGTGGTGGAATTCCTGTGTTCCCCTCTCTATGACAACAGAGATGTGGAATGCCTGTGTTCCCCTCTCTATGACAACACAGTGGTGGAATATCTGCGTAACCCTGTATATGACATCACAGTAGTGGAATCCCTGTGTTCCCCTCACTATTCTAACTCACAGGTGGAATCCATTTGTTCCTCTCTCTATGACATCACAGTGGTGGAATCCCTGTGTTCCCCTCTCTATAACAACAAAGTCTTGTTGTCCCTGCGTTCCCCTCTCTATGACATCAGTGTGGTGGATTCCCAGTGTTCCCGTAAAAATGACAACACAGTGGTGGAATCCCTCTGCTCCGCACTCTATAACAAAGGGGTGGAATCCCAGTGATCCCCTCTCTATGACAACACGATGGTGGAATCCCTGTGTTTGCCTATAAATGACAACACAGTGGTAGAATCCCTGTGCTCCCTTTTAAATGACATCACAGTGGTGGAATCCCTGTGTTCCCCTATCTATGACAACACAGTGGTGGAATCCATTTGTTCCCCTCTCTATGACAACACAGTGGTGGAATCCCTGTCTTCCCCACTCTATGACATCACTGTGGTGTAATCCCTGCCTTCCCCTCTCTATGACATCAAGTGTTGGAATGCCTGTGTTCCGCGCACTATGTCAACACAGTGGTGGAATTCATGTATTACCCTCTCTATGACATCACAGTGGTGGAATCTCTGTGTTCCCCTCCCTGTGGCAACACTGTGGTGGAATCCCTGTGTTTCCCTCTCTATGAAATCACAGTGGTGGAGTCCCTGTGTTCCCCTCGCTATGACATCACAGCGGTGGAATCCCTGTGTTCCCCTATAAATGATAACAGAGTGGTGGAATCCCTGTGTTCCCCTCCCTATGTCAACACAGTGGTGGAGTCCCTGTGTTCCCCTCGCTATGACATCACAGCGGTGGATTCCCTGTGTTCCCCTATAAAGGATAACAGAGTGGTGGAATCCCTGTGTTCCCCTCCCTATGACAACACAGTGGTGGAATCCCTGTGTTCCCCTCTCTATGACATCACAGTGGTGGAATACCTGCGTACCCCTGTCTATGACATCACAGTGGTGGAATCCCTGTGTTCCCCTTAATATGAAAACTCACAGGTGGAATCCCTGTGTTCCTCTCTCTATGACATCACTGTGGTGGAATTCTTGGGTTCCCCTCTCTATGACAACACTGTGGTGGAATCCCTGTGTTCTCCTCTCTATGACAACACAGTAGTGGAGTCCCAGAGTTCCCCTCTCTATGACAAAACAGTGGTGGAATCCCTGTGTTCCCCTATAACTGACAACACAGAGGTGGAGTCCCTTTGTTCCCATATAAATGACAACACAGTGGTGGAATCCCTGCGCTCCTCCCTCTATGAAATCACAGTGGAGGAATTCATGCGTTCCCCTCTCTATGACATCACTGTGGTGGAATCCCTGTATTCCTCTCTCTGTAACAACACAGTGGTGGACTCCCCGTGTTCCCCTATATATGGCAACACAGTGGTGGAATCCCTGTGTTCCCCTCTCTATGACAACACACTGGTGGAATCCCTGTGTTCCCCTATAAATGACCACACAGTGGTGGAATCCATTTGTTCCCATATAAATGACAACACAGTGGTGGAATCCCTGTGTTCCCCTCTCTATGTCAACACAGTGGTGGAATCCATGTCCTCCCCTCTCTATGACATCACTGTGGTGGCATCCCTGTGTTCCCCTCTCTATGACAACACAGTGGCGGAATCCATTTGTTCCCCTTTCTATGACATCACAGTGGTGGAATCCCTGTGTTCCCCTATAAATGACAACACAGTGGTGGAATCCCTGTGCTCCCTTATAAATTACATCACAGGGGTGGAATCCCTGTGTTCCCCTCTCTATGACACCACAGTGGTGAAATCCCTGTGTTCCCCTATAACTGGCAGCACAGTAGTAGAATCCCTGTGCTCCCATATAAATGACATCACAATGGTGGAATCCATTAGTTCCCCTCTCTATGACAACACATTGGTGGAATCCCTGTGCTCCCCTATAAATGATAACAGAGTAGTGGAATCCCTGTGTTCCACTCTCAAAGACATCACAGTCGTGGAATCCCTGCGCACTCCTGTCTATGACAACACAGTGGTGGAATCCCTGTGTTCCCCTCTATATGATATCACAGTGGTGGAATCCCTGTGTTCCCCTCTCTATGACGTCAAAATGTTGTTGTCCCTGTGTTTCCCTCTCTATGACAACACACTGGTGGAATGCCTGAATGCCCTTCTCTATTATATCACTGTGGTGGAATCCCTCTATTCGCCTCTCTATGACAACACAGTGGTGGAGTCCCTGTGCTCCCCTCTCTATGACAACCGAGTGGTGGAATCCCTGTGTTCTCCTATAAATGACAACACAGTTGTGGAATCCCAGTGTTCTCTTATAAATGACAACACAATGGTGGAATCCCTGTGTTCCCCTCTCTATTACAACACAGTGGTGGAATCCCTGTGTTCTCCTATAAATGACAACACAGTTGTGGAATCCCAGTGTTCTCTTATAAATGACAACACAATGGTGGAATCCCTGTGTTCCCCTCTCTATTACAACACAGTGGTGGAATCCCTGTGTTCCATTATAAATGACAACACAGTGGTGGAATCCCTGTATTCCCCTCTCAATGTCAACACAGTGGAGGCATCCCTGTCTTCCCCTCTCAATGACAACAAAGTGGTGGAATCCCTGTGTTTTCCTCTCTATGACAACAAAGCGGTGGAAGCCCTGTGTTCCCCTCTCTTTGGAACAAAGGGGTGGAGTCCCTGTGTTCCCCTCTTTATGGCATCACAGTGGTGGCAACACCTGTGCTTCTCTCTTTGTGCTATCCCACTGGGCGCAGCCCCAGGGTTCTGATCATTATGTCACCACAGCACTGGTAGCACCAGCATTTCCCTCTCGATGACATCACAGTGGTGGAATCCCTGTTTTCCCCTCTCTATGACAACACAGTGGTGGAATCCCGGTCTTCCCCTCTCTATGACAACACACTGGTGGAATCCCTGCGTTCCACTCTCTATGACATCACAGTGGTGGAATCCCTGTGTTCCCCTCTCGATGACAACACAGTGGTGGAATCCCTGTGTTCCCCTCTCTATGACTTCACTGTGGTGGAATCCGTGTGTTCCCCACTCTATGAAAACACAGCGGTGGGGTCCCTGTGTACCCCTGTCTATGAAATCACAGGCGTGGAATCCCTGTGTTCCCCTCCCTATGACAACACAGCGGTGGAATCCCTGCATTCCTCTCTCTATGACAACACAGTGGTGGCATCCCTGTGTTCCCCTCTCCATGACAACACACTAGTGGAATCCCTATGTTCCCCTCTCTATGACAACACAGTGGTGGAATCCCTGTGTTCCCCTCTCTATGACAACAAAGTGGTGGAATCCCTCTGTTCCCGTCCCTATGACAACACCGTGGTAGAGTCCCTGTGTTCCCCTCTCAATGACATCACAGTGGTGGTATCCCTGTGTTTCCCATCTCTATGATATCACAGTGCTGGAATCCCTGTGTTCCCCTCTCTGTGGCAACACAGTGGTGGAATCCCTCCGTTCCCCTCTCTATGACAACACAGTGGTGCAATTCCTGTGTTCCCTTCTCAATGTCAACAAAGTGGTGGAATTCCTGTGTTCCCCTCTCTATGACAACAGAGTTCTGGAATGCCTGTGTTCCCCTCTCTATGACAACACAGTGGTGGAATACCTGCGTACCCCTGTATATGACATCACAGTAGTGGAATCCCTGTGTTCCCCTCACTATTCTAACCCACAGGTGGAATCCATTTGTTCCTCTCTCTATGACATCACAGTGGTGGAATCCCTGTGTTCCCCTCTCTATAACAACAAAGTCTTTTTGTCCCTGCGTTCCCCTCTCTATGACATCAGTGTGGTGGAATCCCAGTGTTCCCGTAAAAATGACAACACAGTGGTGGAATCCCTCTGCTCCGCACTCTATAACAAGGGGGTGGAATCCCAGTGATCCCCTCTCTATGACAACACGATGGTGGAATCCCTGTGTTCGCCTATAAATGACAACGCAGTGGTAGAATCCCTGTGCTCCCTTTTAAATGACATCACAGTGGTGGAATCCCTGTGTTCCCCTATCTATGACCACACAGTGGTGGAATCCATTTGTTCCCCTCTCTATGACAACACAGTGGTGGAATCCCTGTCTTCCCCACTCTATGACATCACTGTGGTGTAATCCCTGCCTTCCCCTCTCTATGACATCAAGTGGTGGAATGCCTGTGTTCCGCTCACTATGTCAACACAGTGGTGGAATTCATGTATTACCCTCTCTATGACATCACAGTGGTGGAATCTCTGTGTTTCCCTCCCTGTGGCAACACTGTGGTGGAATCCCTGTGTTTCCCTCTCTATGAAATCACAGTGGTGGAGTCCCTGTGTTTCCCTCGCTATGACATCACAGCGGTGGAATCCATGTGTTCCCCTATAAATGATAACAGAGTGGTGGAATCCCTGTGTTCCCCTCCCTATGACAACACAGTGGTGGAATCCCTGTGTTCCCCTCTCTATGACATCACAGTGGTGGAATCCCTTCGTACCCCTGTCTATGACATCACAGTGGTGATATCCCTGTGTTCCCCTTAATATGAAAACTCACAGGTGGAATCCCTGTGTTCCTCTCTCTATGACATCACTGTGGTGGAATTCTTGGGTTCCCCTCTCTATGACAACACAGTGGTGGAATCCCTGTGTTCTCCTCTCTATGACAACACAGTAGTGGAGTCCCAGATTTCCCCTCTCTATGACAACACAGTGGTGGAATTCATGTGTTCCCCTATAACTGACAACACAGAGGTGGAGTCCCTTTGTTCCCATATAAATGACAACACAGTGGTGGAATCCCTCTGCTCCCCCCTCTATGAAATCACAGTGGTGGAATTCATGCGTTCCCCTCTCTATGACATCACTGTGTTGGAGTCCCTGTGTTCCCCTCTCTCTGACAACACAGTGGTGGACTACCAGTGTTCCCCTATATATGACAACACAGTGGTGGAATCCCTGTGTTCCCCTCTCTATGACAACACAGTGGTGGAGTCCCTGTGTTCCCCTCTCTCTGACAACACAGTGGTGGACTCCCAGTGTTCCCCTATATATGACAACACAGTGGTGGAATCCCTGTGTTCCCCTCTCTATGACAACACAGTGGGGGAATCCCTGTGTTCCCCTATAAATGACCACACAGTGGTGGAATCCATTTGTTCCCATATAAATGACATCACAGTGGTGGAATCCCTGTGTTCCCCTCTCTATGTCAACACAGTGGTGGAATCCATGTCCTCCCCTCTCTATGACATCACTGTGGTGGCATCCCTGTGTTCCCCTCTCTATGACAACACAGTGGTGGAATCCCAGTATTCGCCTCTCAATGACAACACAGTGGTGGAGTCCCTGTGTTTCCCTCTCTATGACAACCTATTGGTGGAATCCCTGTGTTCTCCTATAAATGACAAAACAGTTGTGGAATACCTGTGATGCCATATAAATGACAACATAGTGGTGGAATCCCTTTCTTCCCCTCTATGTCAACACAGTGGTGGAATCCCTGTCTTCCCCTCTCTATGAAATCACTGTGGTGGAATCCCTGTGTTCCCACCGCTATGACATCACAGTGGTGGAATCTCTGTTTTCCCCTCTCTGTGGCAACACAGTGCTGGAATCCCTCCGTTCCCCTCTCTATGACAACACAGTGGTGGAATTCCTGTGTTCCCTTCCCAAGGTCAACAAAGTGGTAGAAGTCTTGTGTTCCCCTCCCTATGACAACACAGTGGTGGAATCCCTGCGTACCTCCGTCTATTACGTCACAGTGGTGGAATCCCTTGTTCTCATGTCTATGATATCACAGTGATGGAATCCCTGTGTTCCCCTCTCTATGACAACACAGTGGTGGAATCCCTCACTTCCCCTCTCTATGACATCAAGGGGTGGAATGCCTCTGTTCCGCTTGCTATGTCAACACAGTGGTGGAATTCATGTGTTACCCTCTCTATGACATCACAGTGGTGGAATCTCTCTGTTCCCCTCTCTGTGGCAACACTGTGGTGGAATCCCTGTCATCCCCTCTCTATGAAATCACAGTTGTGCAGTCCCCGTGTTCCCCTCGCTATGACATCACAGCGGTGGAATCCCTGTGTTCCCCTATAAATGATAACAGAGTAGTGGAATACCTGTGTTCCCCTCTCTATGACAACACAGTGTGGACTCCCTGTGTTCCCCTATCTATGACAAGACAGTGGTGGAATCCCTGTGCTCCCCCCTCTATGAAATCACCGTGGTGGAATTCATGCGTTCCCCTCTCTATGACATTACTGTGGTGGAATCCCTGTGTTCCCCTCTAAATGACAACACAGTGGTGGAATCCCTCAGTGCCCCTCTCTCTGACAACACAGTGGGGGACTCCCAATGTTCCCCTATATATGACAACACAGTGGTAGAATCCCTGTGTTCCCCTCTCTATGACAA
Source organism: Delichon dasypus (assembly GCA_037837765.1). Taxonomy (NCBI): domain Eukaryota; kingdom Metazoa; phylum Chordata; class Aves; order Passeriformes; family Hirundinidae; genus Delichon; species Delichon dasypus. The sequence goes on from JBBAXF010000026.1 coordinate 6,658,145, forward strand.
CGCAGTGGTGGAATCACTGTGTTCCCCTCTCTATGACATCACAGTGGTGGAATCCCTGCGTACCCCTGTCTATGTCATCACATTGCTGGAAACCCTGTGTTCCCCTCTCTATGATAACTCACAGTTGGAATCCCTGTGTTCCCCTCTCTATGACTTCAAGTGTTGGAATCCCTGTGTTCCCCTCTCAATGTCCACAAACTGGTGGAATCCCTGTGTTCCCCTCTCTATGACAACACAGTGGTGGAATCCCTGCATACCCCTGTCTATGACATCACAGTGGTGGAATCCCTTGTTCTCACGTCTATGACATCACAGTGGTGGAATCCCTGTGTTCCCCTCACTATGTCAACACAGTGGTGGAATTCATGTGTTAACCTCTCTATGACATCACAGTGGTGGAATCTCTGTGTTCCCCTCTCTGTGGCAACACAGTGGTGGAATCCCTCTGTTCCCCTCTCTATGACAACACAGTGGTGGAATACCTGCGTACCCCTGTATATGACATCACAGTTGTGGAATCCCTGTGTTCCCCTCTCTATTGGCACTCACAGGTGGAATCCTTTTGTTCCTCTCTCTATGACATCACAGTGGTGGAATCCCTGTGTTCCCCTCTCTATAACAACAAAGTCTTGTTGTCCCTGCGTTCCCCTCTCTATTACATCAGTGTGGTGGAATCCGTGTGTTCCCGTAAAAATGACAACACAGTGGCGGAATCCCTCTGTTCCCCACTCTATAAAAAAGGGGTGGAATCCCAGTGATCCCCTCTCTATGACAATACAGTGGTGGAATCCCTGTGTTCCCTTATAAATGACATCACAGTGGTGGAATCCCTGTGCTCCCCTATCTATGACCACACAGAGGTGGAATCCATTTGTTCCCCTCTCTATGGCAACACAGGGGTGGACTCCCTGTGTTCCCCTCTCAATGACATCACAGTGGTGGAATGCCTCCGTACCCCTGTCTATGACAACACAGTGGTGGAATCCCTGTGTTTCCCTCTCTATGTCACCACAGTGGTGAAATCCCAGTGTTCCCCTCTCTATGACAACATAGTATTGGAGTCCAAGTGTTCCCCTATATATGACAACACAGTGGTGGAATCCCTGCGTTCCACTCTCAATGACATCACAGTGGTGGAATCCCTGTGTTCCCCTCTCTGTGGCAACACAGTGGTGGAATCCCTCAGTTCCCCTCTCTATGAAAACACAGTGGTGGAATAACTGTATTCCTCACTCTATGACAACACAGTGGTGGAATCCCTGTGTTCCCCTCTCTATGACAACACAGTGGTGCAATCCCTGCGTTCCACTCTCTATGACATCACAGTGGTGGAATCCCTGTGTTCCCCTCTCTATGACAACACAGTGGTGGAATCCCTGTGTTCCCCTTTCTATGACTTCACTGTGGTGGAATCCGTGTGTTCCCCACTCTATGACAACACAGCGGTGGGGTCCCTGTGTACCCCCGTCTATGAAATCACAGGCATGGAATCCCTGTGTTCCTCTCCCTATGACAACACAGCGGTGGAATCCCTGCATTCCTCTCTCTATGACAACACAGTGGTGGCATCCCTGTGTTCCACTCTCCATGACAACACACTAGTGGAATCCCTATGTTCCCCTCTCTATGACATCACAGTGGGGGAATCCCTGCCTTCCCCTCTCTATGACAACACAGTGGTGGAATCCCTGTGTTCCCCTCTCTATGACAACAAAGCGGTGGAATCCCTCTGTTCCCATCCCTATGACAACACAGTGGTAGAGTCCCTGTGTTCCCCTGTCTATGACATCACAGTGGTGGAATCCCTGTGTTTCCCATCTCTATGATATCACAGTGGTGGAATCCCTGTGTTCCCCTCTCTATGACATCAAGTGGTGGAATCCCTGTGTTCCCCTCTCTGTGGCAACACACTGGGGGAATCCCTCCGTTCCCCTCTCTATGACAACACAGTGGTGCAATTCCTGTGTTCCCTTCTCAATGTCAACAAAGTGGTGGAATTCCTGTGTTCCCCTCTCTATGACAACAGATATGTGGAATGCCTGTGTTCCCCTCTCTATGACAACACAGTGGTGGAATACCTGCGTACCCCTGTATATGACATCACAGTAGTGGAATCCCTGTATTCCCCTCACTATTCTAACTCACAGGTGGAATCCATTTGTTCCTCTCTCTATGACATCACAGTGGTGGAATCCCTGTGTTCCCCTCTCTATAACAACAAAGTCTTGTTGTCCCTGCGTTCCCCTCTCTATGACATCAGTGTGGTGGATTCCCAGTGTTCCCGTAAAAATGACAACACAGTGGTGGAATCCCTCTGCTCCGCACTCTATAACAAAGGGGTGGAATCCCAGTGATCCCCTCTCTATGACAACACGATGGTGGAATCCCTGTGTTTGCCTATAAATGACAACACAGTGGTAGAATCCCTGTGCTCCCTTTTAAATGACATCACAGTGGTGGAATCCCTGTGTTCCCCTATCTATGACAACACAGTGGTGGAATCCATTTGTTCCCCTCTCTATGACAACACAGTGGTGGAATCCCTGTCTTCCCCACTCTATGACATCACTGTGGTGTAATCCCTGCCTTCCCCTCTCTATGACATCAAGTGTTGGAATGCCTGTGTTCCGCTCACTATGTCAACACAGTGGTGGAATTCATGTATTACCCTCTCTATGACATCACAGTGGTGGAATCTCTGTGTTCCCCTCCCTGTGGCAACACTGTGGTGGAATCCCTGTGTTTCCCTCTCTATGAAATCACAGTGGTGGAGTCCCTGTGTTCCCCTCGCTATGACATCACAGCGGTGGAATCCCTGTGTTCCCCTATAAATGATAACAGAGTGGTGGAATCCCTGTGTTCCCCTCCCTATGTCAACACAGTGGTGGAGTCCCTGTGTTCCCCTCGCTATGACATCACAGCGGTGGATTCCCTGTGTTCCCCTATAAAGGATAACAGAGTGGTGGAATCCCTGTGTTCCCCTCCCTATGACAACACAGTGGTGGAATCCCTGTGTTCCCCTTAATATGAAAACTCACAGGTGGAATCCCTGTGTTCCTCTCTCTATGACATCACTGTGGTGGAATTCTTGGGTTCCCCTCTCTATGGCAACACTGTGGTGGAATCCCTGTGTTCTCCTCTCTATGACAACACAGTAGTGGAGTCCCAGAGTTCCCCTCTCTATGACAAAACAGTGGTGGAATCCCTGTGTTCCCCTATAAATGACCACACAGTGGTGGAATCCATTTGTTCCCATATAAATGACAACACAGTGGTGGAATCCCTGTGTTCCCCTCTCTATGTCAACACAGTGGTGGAATCCATGTCCTCCCCTCTCTATGACATCACTGTGGTGGAATCCATGTGTTCCTCTCTCTGTAACAACACAGTGGTGGACTCCCCGTGTTCCCCTATATATGACAACACAGTGGTGGAATCCCTGTGTTCCCCTCTCTATGACAACACACTGGTGGAATCCCTGTGTTCCCCTATAAATGACCACACAGTGGTGGAATCCATTTGTTCCCATATAAATGACAACACAGTGGTGGAATCCCTGTGTTCCCCTCTCTATGTCAACACAGTGGTGGAATCCATGTCCTCCCCTCTCTATGACATCACTGTGGTGGCATCCCTGTGTTCCCCTCTCTATGACAACACAGTGGCGGAATCCATTTGTTCCCCTTTCTATGACATCACAGTGGTGGAATCCCTGTGTTCCCCTATAAATGACAACACAGTGGTGGAATCCCTGTGTTCCCTTATAAATGACATCACAGGGGTGGAATCCCTGTGTTCCCCTCTCTATGACACCACAGTGGTGAAATCCCTGTGTTCCCCTATAACTGGCAGCACAGTAGTAGAATCCCTGTGCTCCCATATAAATGACATCACAATGGTGGAATCCATTAGTTCCCCTCTCTATGTCAACACAGTGGTGGAATCCCTGTATTCCCCTCTCTATGACAACACATTGGTGGAATCCCTGTGCTCCCCTATAAATGATAACAGAGTAGTGGAATCCCTGTGTTCCACTCTCAAAGACATCACAGTCGTGGAATCCCTGCGCACTCCTGTCTATGACAACACAGTGGTGGAATCCCTGTGTTCCCCTCTATATGATATCACAGTGGTGGAATCCCTGTGTTCCCCTCTCTATGACGTCAAAATGTTGTTGTCCCTGTGTTTCCCTCTCTATGACAACACACTGGTGGAATGCCTGAATGCCCTTCTCTATTATATCACTGTGGTGGAATCCCTCTATTCGCCTCTCTATGACAACACAGTGGTGGAGTCCCTGTGCTCCCCTCTCTATGACAACCGAGTGTTGGAATCCCTGTGTTCTCCTATAAATGACAACACAGTTGTGGAATCCCAGTGTTCTCTTATAAATGACAACACAATGGTGGAATCCCTGTGTTCCCCTCTCTATTACAACACAGTGGTGGAATCCCTGTGTTCCATTATAAATGACAACACAGTGGTGGAATCCCTGTATTCCCCTCTCAATGTCAACACAGTGGTGGCATCCCTGTCTTCCCCTCTCAATGACAACAAAGTGGTGGAATCCCTGTGTTTCCCTCTCTATGACAACAAAGCGGTGGAAGCCCTGTGTTCCCCTCTCTTTGGAACAAAGTGGTGGAGTCCCTGTGTTCCCCTCTTTATGGCATCACAGTGGTGGCAACACCTGTGCTTCTCTCTTTGTGATATCCCACTGGGCGCAGCCCCAGGGTTCTGATCATTATGTCACCACAGCACTGGTAGCACCAGCATTTCCCTCTCGATGACATCACAGTGGTGGAATCCCTGTTTTCCCCTCTCTATGACAACACAGTGGTGGAATCCCGGTCTTCCCCTCTCTATGACAACACACTGGTGGAATCCCTGCGTTCCCCTCTCTATGACATCACAGTGGTGGAATCCCTGTGTTCCCCTCTCGATGACAACACAGTGGTGGAATCCCTGTGTTCCCCTCTCTATGACTTCACTGTGGTGGAATCCGTGTGTTCCCCACTCTATGACAACACAGCGGTGGGGTCCCTGTGTACCCCTGTCTATGAAATCACAGGCGTGGAATCCCTGTGTTCCCCTCCCTATGACAACACAGCGGTGGAATCCCTGCATTCCTCTCTCTATGACAACACAGTGGTGGCATCCCTGTGTTCCCCTCTCCATGACAACACACTAGGGGAATCCCTATGTTCCCCTCTCTATGACATCACAGTGGGGGAATCCCTGCCTTCCCCTCTCTATGACAACACAGTGGTGGAATCCCTGTATTCCCCTCTCTATGACAACACATTGGTGGAATCCCTGTGCTCCCCTATAAATGATAACAGAGTAGTGGAATCCCTGTGTTCCCCTCTCTATGACAGCACAGTGGTCGACTCCCTGTGTTCCCCTCTCAATGACATCACAGTCGTGGAATCCCTGCGCACTCCTGTCTATGTCAACACAGTGGTGGAATCCCTGTGTTCCCCTCTATATGATATCACAGTGGTGGAATCCCTGTGTTCCCCTCTCTATGTCAACTCAGTGGTGGAATTCATGCGTTCCACTCTCTATGAAATCACAGTGATGGAATCCCTGTGTTCCCCTCTATGTGACAACACAGTGGTGAAATCCCTCCGTTCCCCTCTCTATGACAACACAGTGGTGGAGTCCCAGTGTTCCCCTATATATGACAACACCGTGGTGGAATCCCTGTGTTCCCCTCTAAATGACAACACAGTGGTGGAATCCCTTTGTTCCCATATAAATGAGAACATAGTGGTGGAATCCCTGTCTTCCCCTCTCTATGTCAACACAGTGGTGCAATCCCTGTCGTCCCCCCTCTATGACATCACAGTGGTGGAATCCCTGTGTTCCCCTCTCAATGTCAACAACGTTCTGGAATCCCTGTGTTCCCCTCTCTATGACAACGCAGTGGTGGAATCCCTGTGTTCCCATGTCTATGATATCACAATGGTGGAATCCCTGTGTTCCCCTCTCTATGACATCACATTGGTGGAATCCCTGTGTTCCCCTCTCAATGACAACACAGTGGTGGAATCCCTGTCTTCCCCTCTCTTTGACAACAAAGTGGTGGAATCCCTGTGTTCCCCTCACTATGAAAACAAAGTGGTGGAATCCCTGTGTTCCCTTCTCTAAGGAACAACGGGGTGGAATCCCTGCGTACCCCTGTCTATGTCATCACAGTGCTGGAAACCCTGTGTTCCCCTCTCTATGATAACTCACAGGTGGAATCCCTGTGTTCCCCTCTCTATGACATCAAGTGGTGGAATCCCTGTGTTGCCCTCTCTATGACACCACAGTGGTGGAATCCCTGTGTTCCCCTCTCAATGTCCACAAAGTAGTGGAATCCCTGTGTTCCCCGCTCAATGTCCACAAAGTGGTGGAATCCCTGTGTTCCCCGCTCAATGTCCACAAAGTGGTGGAATCCCTGTGTTCCCCTCTCTATGACAACACAGTGGTGGAATCCCTGCATACCCCTGTCTATGACATCACAGTGGTGGAATCCCTGTGTTCCCCTCTCTATGACATCAAGTAGTGGAATCCCTGTGTTCCCCTCACTATGTCAACACATTGGTGGAATTCAAGTGTTACCCTCTCTATGACATCACCGTGGTGGAATCTCTGTGTTTCCCTCTCTGTGGCAACACAGTGGTGGAATCCCTGTGTTCCCCTCTCTATGAAATCACACTGGTGGAGTCCCTGTGTTCCCCTCGCTATGACATCACAGCGGAGGAATCCCTGTGTTCCCCTATAAATGATAACAGAGTGGTGGAATCCCTGTGTTCCCCTCTCTATGATAACTCACAGCTGGAATCCTTTTGTTACTCTCGCCATGACATCACAGTGGTGGAATCCCTGTGTTCCCCTCTCTATGACGTCAAAATGTTGTTGTCCCTGTGTTTCCCTCTCTATGACAACACAGTGGTGGAATGCCTGAATGCCCTTCTCTATGATATCACTGTGGTGGAATCCCTGTATTCGCCTCTCTATGACATCACAGTGGTGGAATCCCGACCTTGCCCTCTAAATGACAACACAGTGGTGGAATCCCTTTGTTCCCATATAAATGAGAACATAGTGGTGGAATCCCTGTCTTCCCCTCTCTATGTCAACACAGTGGTGCAATCCCTGTTGTCCCCCCTCTATGACATCACAGTGGTGGAATCCCTGTGTTCCCCTCTCAATGTCAACAACGTTCTGGAATCCCTGTGTTCCCCTCTCTATGACAACGCAGTGGTGGAATCCCTGTGTTCCCATGTCTATGATATCACAATGGTGGAATCCCTGTGTTCCCCTCTCTATGACATCACATTGGTGGAATCCCTGTGTTCCCCTCTCAATGACAACACAGTGGTGGAATCCCTGTCTTCCCCTCTCTTTGACAACAAAGTGGTGGAATCCCTGTGTTCCCCTCACTATGAAAACAAAGTGGTGGAATCCCTGTGTTCCCTTCTCTAAGGAACAACGGGGTGGAGTCCCTGTGTTCCCCTCTCTATGACATCACAGTGGTGGAATCCCTGTGTTCCCCTCTCTATGACATCACAATGGTGGAATCCCTGCGTACCCCTGTCTATGTTATCACAGTGCTGGAAACCCTGTGTTCCCCTCTCTATGATAACTCACAGGTGGAATCCCTGTGTTCCCCTCTCTATGACATCAAGTGGTGGAATCCCTGCGTTGCCCTCTCTATGACACCACAGTGGTGGAATCCCAGTGTTCCCCTATATATGACAACACCGTGGTGGAATCCCTGTGTTCCCCTCTAAATGACAACACAGTGGTGGAATCCCTTTGTTCCCATATAAATGAGAACATAGTGGTGGAATCCCTGTCTTCCCCTCTCTATGTCAACACAGTGGTGCAATCCCTGTCGTCCCCCCTCTATGACATCACAGTGGTGGAATCCCTGTGTTCCCCTCTCAATGTCAACAACGTTCTGGAATCCCTGTGTTCCCCTCTCTATGACAACGCAGTGGTGGAATCCCTGTGTTCCCATGTCTATGATATCACAATGGTGGAATCCCTGTGTTCCCCTCTCTATGACATCACATTGGTGGAATCCCTGTGTTCCCCTCTCAATGACAACACAGTGGTGGAATCCCTGTCTTCCCCTCTCTTTGACAACAAAGTGGTGGAATCCCTGTGTTCCCCTCACTATGAAAACAAAGTGGTGGAATCCCTGTGTTCCCTTCTCTAAGGAACAACGGGGTGGAATCCCCTGCGTACCCCTGTCTATGTCATCACAGTGCTGGAAACCCTGTGTTCCCCTCTCTATGATAACTCACAGGTGGAATCCCTGTGTTCCCCTCTCTATGACATCAAGTGGTGGAATCCCTGTGTTGCCCTCTCTATGACACCACAGTGGTGGAATCCCTGTGTTCCCCTCTCAATGTCCACAAAGTAGTGGAATCCCTGTGTTCCCCGCTCAATGTCCACAAAGTGGTGGAATCCCTGTGTTCCCCTCTCTATGACAACACAGTGGTGGAATCCCTGCATACCCCTGTCTATGACATCACAGTGGTGGAATCCCTTGTTCTCATGTCTATGACATCACAGTGGTGGAATCCCTGTGTTCCCCTCTCTATGACATCAGTGGTGGAATCCCTGTGTTCCCCTCACTATGTCAACACATTGGGTGGAATTCAAGTGTTACCCTCTCTATGACATCACCGTGGTGGAATCTCTGTGTTTCCCTCTCTGTGGCAACACAGTGGTGGAATCCCTGTGTTCCCCTCTCTATGAAATCACACTGGTGGAGTCCCTGTGTTCCCCTCGCTATGACATCACAGCGGAGGAATCCCTGTGTTCCCCTATAAATGATAACAGAGTGGTGGAATCCCTGTGTTCCCCTCTCTATGATAACTCACAGCTGGAATCCTTTTGTTACTCTCGCCATGACATCACAGTGGTGGAATCCCTGTGTTCCCCTCTCTATGACGTCAAAATGTTGTTGTCCCTGTGTTTCCCTCTCTATGACAACACAGTGGTGGAATGCCTGAATGCCCTTCTCTATGATATCACTGTGGTGGAATCCTGTATTCGCCTCTCTATGACATCACAGTGGTGGAATCCCGACCTTGCCCTCTAAATGACAACACAGTGGTGGAATCCCTTTGTTCCCATATAAATGAGAACATAGTGGTGGAATCCCTGTCTTCCCCTCTCTATGTCAACACAGTGGTGCAATCCCTGTTGTCCCCCCTCTATGACATCACAGTGGTGGAATCCCTGTGTTCCCCTCTCAATGTCAACAACGTTCTGGAATCCCTGTGTTCCCCTCTCTATGACAACGCAGTGGTGGAATCCCTGTGTTCCCATGTCTATGATATCACAATGGTGGAATCCCTGTGTTCCCTCTCTATGACATCACATTGGTGGAATCCCTGTGTTCCCCTCTCAATGACAACACAGTGGTGGAATCCCTGTCTTCCCCTCTCTTTGACAACAAAGTGGTGGAATCCCTGTGTTCCCCTCACTATGAAAACAAAGTGGTGGAATCCCTGTGTTCCCTTCTCTAAGGAACAACGGGGTGGAGTCCCTGTGTTCCCCTCTCTATGACATCACAGTGGTGGAATCCCTGTGTTCCCCTCTCTATGACATCACAATGGTGGAATCCCTGCGTACCCCTGTCTATGTTATCACAGTGCTGGAAACCCTGTGTTCCCCTCTCTATGATAACTCACAGATGGAATCCCTGTGTTCCCCTCTCTATGACATCAAGTGGTGGAATCCCTGTGTTCCCCTCTCAATGTCCACAAAGTAGTGGAATCCCTGTGTTCCCTCTCAATGTCCACAAAGTGGTGGAATCCCTGTGTTCCCCTCTCTATGACAAACACAGTGGTGGAATCCCTGCATACCCCTGTCTATGACATCACAGTGGTGGAATCCCTTGTTCTCATGTCTATGACATCACAGTGGTGGAATCCCTGTGTTCCCCTCTCTATGACATCAAGTGGTGGAATCCCTGTGTTCCCCTCACTATGTCAACACATTGGTGGAATTCAAGTGTTACCCTCTCTATGACATCACCGAGGTGGAATCTCTGTGTTTCCCCCCTCTCTGTGGCAACACAGTGGTGGAATCCCTGTGTTCCCATCTCTATGAAATCACACTGGTGGAGTCCCTGTGTTCCCCTCGCTATGATAACTCACAGGTGGAATCCTTTTGTTACTCTCTCCATGACATCACAGTGGTGGAATCCCTGTGTTCCCCTCTCTATAACAACAAATTCTTGTTATCCCTGCGTTCCCCTCTCTATGACAACACGGTGGTGGATTCCCTGTATGCCCCTCCCTATGGCATCAGCGTGATAGAATCCCTGTGTTCCCTTATAAATGACAATAAAGTGGTGGAATCCCTGAGTTCCCTTATAAAAGACATCACAGTGGTGAAATCCCAGTGTTCCCCTATCTATGACCACAAAGTGGTGGAATCCATTTGTTCCCCTCTCTATGACAACACAGTGGTGGAATCCCTGTGTTCCCCTCTCTATGACAACACAATGGTGGACTCCCTGTGTTCCCCTCTCAATGACATCACAGTCGTAGAATCCCTGCGTACCCCTGTCTATGACAACACAGTGGTGGAACCCCTGTGTTCCCCTCCTATGTCAACACAGTGGTGGAATCCATTTGTTCCCCTTTCTATGACATCACAGTGGTGGAATCCCTGTGTTCCCCTATAAATGACAACACAGTGGTGGAATCCCTCTGCTCCCTTATAAATGACATCACAGGGGTGGAATCCCTGTGTTCCCCTCTCTATGACACCACAGTGGTGAAATCCCTGTGTTCCCCTATAACTGGCAGCACAGTAGTAGAATCCCTGTGCTCCCATATAAATGACATCACAATGGTGGAATCCATTAGTTCCCCTCTCTATGTCAACACAGTGGTGGAATCCCTGTATTCCCCTCTCTATGACAACACATTGGTGGAATCCCTGTGCTCCCCTATAAATGATAACAGAGTAGTGGAATCCCTGTGTTCCCCTCTCTATGACAGCACAGTGGTCGACTCCCTGTGTTCCCCTCTCAATGACATCACAGTCGTGGAATCCCTGCGCACTCCTGTCTATGACAACACAGTGGTGGAATCCCTGTGTTCCCCTCTCTGTAACAACACAGTGGTGGAATCCCTCAGTTCCCCTCTCTATGACAACACAGTGGTGGAGTCCCTGTGTTCCCCTCTCTCTGACATCACAGTGGTGGAATCCCAGTGTTCCCCTCTCTATGTCAACACAGTGGTGGAATCCCTGTGTTCCCCTCTCTATGACAACACAATGGTGGACTCCCTGTGTTCCCCTCTCAATGACATCACAGTGATAGAATCCCTGCGTACCCCTGTCTATGACAACACAGTGGTGGAATCCCTGTGCTCCCTTATAAATGACATCACAGGGGTGGAATCCCTGTGTTCCCCTCTCTATGACACCACAGTGGTGAAATCCCTGTGTTCCCCTATAACTGGCAGCACAGTAGTAGAATCCCTCTGCTCCCATATAAATGACATCACAATGGTGGAATCCATTAGTTTCGCCTCTCTATGTCAACACAGTGGTGGAATCCCTGTGTTCCCCTCTCTATGACAGCACAGTGGTCGACTCCCTGTGTTCCCCTCTCAATGACATCACAGTCGTGGAATCCCTGCGCACTCCTGTCTATGACAACACAGTGGTGGAATCCCTGTCTTCCCCTCTCTTTGACAACAAAGTGGTGGAATCCCTGTGTTCCCCTCACTATGAAAACAAAGTGGTGGAATCCCTGTGTTCCCTTCTCTAAGGAACAACGGGGTGGAGTCCCTGTGTTCCCCTCTCTATGACATCACAGTGGTGGAATCCCTGTGTTCCCCTCTCTATGACATCACAATGGTGGAATCCCTGCGTACCCCTGTCTATGTTATCACAGTGCTGGAAACCCTGTGTTCCCCTCTCTATGATAACTCACAGGTGGAATCCCTGTGTTCCCCTCTCTATGACATCAAGTGGTGGAATCCCTGTGTTGCCCTCTCTATGACACCACAGTGGTGGAATCCCTGTGTTCCCCTCTCAATGTCCACAAAGTAGTGGAATCCCTGTGTTCCCCTCTCAATGTCCACAAAGTGGTGGAATCCCTGTGTTCCCCTCTCTATGACAACACAGTGGTGGAATCCCTGCATACCCCTGTCTATGACATCACAGTGGTGGAATCCCTTGTTCTCATGTCTATGACATCACAGTGGTGGAATCCCTGTGTTCCCCTCTCTATGACATCAAGTGGTGGAATCCCTGTGTTCCCCTCACTATGTCAACACATTGGTGGAATTCAAGTGTTACCCTCTCTATGACATCACCGTGGTGGAATCTCTGTGTTTCCCTCTCTGTGGCAACACAGTGGTGGAATCCCTGTGTTCCCCTATAAATGACAACACAGTGGTGGGATCCCTGTGTTCCCCTATAAATGACAACACAGTGGTGGTATCCCTTTGTTCCCATATAAATGAGAACACAGTGGTGGAATCCCTGTTTTCCCCTCTCTATGTAAACACAGTGGTGGAATCCCTGTCGTCCCCTCTCTATGACATCACAGTGGTGGAATCCCTGTGTTCCCCTCTCAATGTCCACTAAGTGGTGGAATCCCTGTGTTCCCCTCTCTTTGACAACGCTGTGGTGGAATCCCTGTGTTCCCCTCTCAATGACAACACAGTGGTGGAATCCCTGTGTTCCCCTCTCTATGACAACAAAGTGGTGGAATCCCTGTGTTCCCCTCTTCAAGGAACAAAGGGGCGGAGTCCCTGTGTTCCCCTCTCTATGATATCACAGTGGCGGCAATACCAGTGCTTCTCTCTTTCTGATATCCCACTGGGCGCAGCCCCCTGTTTCTCCTCATTATGACACCATAGCAGTGGTAGTACCAGCATTCCCCCCTGTCTATGACATCACAGTGGTGGAATCCCTGTGTTCCCCTCTCTAAGACATCACAGTGGTGGAATCCCGGTGTTCCCCTCTCTATGTCAACACAGTGGTGGAATTCATGTGTTACCCCCTCCATGAATCACAGTGGTGGAATCTCTGTGTTCCCCTCTCTGTGGCAACACAGTGGTGGAATCCCTGTGTTCCGCTCACTATGTCAACACAGTGGCGGAATTCATGTGTTACCCTCTCTATGACATCACAGTGGTGGAATCTCTGTGTTCCCCTCTCTATGACATCACAGTGGTGGAATCCCTGTTTTCCCCTCTCTATGACAACACAGTAGTGGAGTCCCAGTGTTCCCCTCTTTATGACAACGAACTGGTGGAATCCCTGTGTTCCCCTCTCTATGATAACTCACAGGTGGACTCCCTGTGTTCCTCTCTCTATGACATCACGCTGGTGGAATCCCTGTGTTCCCTTATAAATGACAACACAGTGGTGGAATCCCTGTGTTCCCCTCTCTATGTCAACACACTGGTGGAATCTCTGTATTCCCCTTTCTATGACAACACAGTGGTGGAGTCCCAGTGTTCCCCTATAAATGACAACAGAGTGGTGGGATCCCGGTGTTCCCCTATAAATGACAACACAGTGGTGGAATCCCTTTGTTCCCATATAAATGAGAACACAGTGGTGGAATCCCTGTGTTCCCCGCTCAATGTCCACTAAGTGGTGGAATCGCTGTGTTCCCCTCTCTTTGTCAACGCTGTGGTGGAATCCCTGTGTTCCCCTCTCAATGACAACACAGTGGTGGAATCCCTGTCTTCCCCTCTCTATGACAACAAAGTGGTGGAATCCCTGTGTTCCCCTCACTATGCAAACAAAGTGGTGGAATCCATGTGTTCCCCTCTCAATATCAACAAAGTGGTAGAATTCCTGTGTTCCCCTCTCTATGACAACACAGTGGTGGAATCCCTGTGTTCCCCTTTCTATGATAACACAGTGGTGGAATCCCTGTGTTCCACTATAAATGACAACACAGTGGTGGAATCCCTGTATTCCGCTCTCAATGTCAACACAGTGGTGGAATCCCTGTCATCCCCTCTCAATGACAACAAAGTAGTGGAATCCCTGTGTTTCCCTCTCTATGACAACAAAGTGGTGTAATCCCTGTGTTCCCCTCTCTTTGGAACAAAGGGGAGGAGTCCCTGTGTTCCCCTCTTTATAGCATCACCGTGGTTGCAACACCTGTCTTCTCTCTTTGTGATATCCCACTGGGCGGAGCCCCAGGGTTCTGATCATTATGTCACCACAGCACTGGTAGCACCAGCATTTCCCTCTCGATGACATCACAGTGGTGGAATCTCTGTGTTCCCCTCTCTATGACAACACAGTGTTGGAATTCCTGTGTTCCCGTCCCTAAGACAACACAGTTGTGTAATCCCTGTGTTCCCCTCTCTATGATAACTCACAGGTGGAATCCCTGTGTTCCTCTCTCTATGACATCACTGTGGTGGAATTCCTGGGTTCCCCTATATATGACAAAACAGTGGTGGAATCCCTGTGTTCCCCTCTCTATGACAACACACTGGTGGAATCCCTGTATTCCCCTCTCTATGACAACACAGTAGTGGAGTCCCAGTGCTCCCCTATATATGACAACACAGTGGTGGAATCCCTGTCGTCCCCTCTCTATGAAATCACAGTGGTGGAATCCTTGTGTTCCCCTCTCTATGACAACACAGTGGTGGAATCCTTGTATTCCTCTGAATATCAACAAAGTGGTGGAATTCCTGTGTTCCCCTCTCGATGACAAAACAGTGGTGGAATCTCTGTGTTCCACTCTCTATGACAACACAGTGGTGGAATCACTGCGTAGCCCTGTCTATGACATCACAGTGGAGGAATCCCTGTGTTCCCACATCTATGACATCACAGTGGTGGAATCCCTTTGTTCCCCTCTCTATGACATCACAGTGGTGGAATCCCTTGTTCTCATGTCTATGACATCACAGTGGAGGAATCCCTGTGTTCCCACGTCTATGACATCACAGTGGTGGAATCCCTTTGTTCCCCTCTCTATGACATCACAGTGGTGGAATCCCTCTGTTCCCCTCTCAATGACATCACAGTGGTGGAATCCCTTGTTGTCATGTCTATGACATAACAGTGGTGGAATCTCTGTGTTCCCCTCTCTATGACACCACTGTGGTGGAATTCCTGTGTTCCCCTCTCTATGATAACTCACAGGTGGAATCCCTGTGTTCCTCTCTCTATGACATGACTGTGGTGGAATTCCTGGGTTCCCCTATATATGACAACACACTGGTGGAATCCCTGTATTCCCCTCTCTATGACAACACAGTGGTGGAGTCCCAGTGCTCCCCTATATATGACAACACAGTGGTGGAATCCCTGTGTTCCCCTATAACTGACAACGCAGTGGAGGAATCCCTTTGTTCCCATATAAATGACAACACAGTGGAGGAATCCCTGTCGTCCCCTCTCTATGAAATCACAGTGGTGGAATCCTTGTGTTCCCCTCTCTATGACAACACAGTGGTGGAATCCTTGTATTCCTCTGAATATCAACAAAGTTGTGGAATTCCTGTGTTCCCCTCTCGATGACAAAACAGTGGTGGAATCTCTGTGTTCCACTCTCTATGACAACACAGTGGTGGAATCGCTGCGTAACCCTGTCTATGACATCACAGTGGAGGAATCCCTGTGTTCCCACATCTATGACATCACAGTGGTGGAATCCCTTTGTTCCCCTCTCTATGACATCACAGTGGTGGAATCCCTTGTTCTCATGTCTATGACATCACAGTGGAGGAATCCCTCTGTTCCCACGTCTATGACATCACAGTGGTGGAATCCCTTTGTTCCCCTCTCTATGACATCACAGTGGTGGAATCCCTTTGTTCCCCTCTCTATGACATCACAGTGGTGGAATCCCTTGTTCTCATGTCTATGACATCACAGTGGTGGAATCTCTGTGTTCCCCTCTCTGTGGCAACACAGTGCTGGAATCCCTCAGTTCCCCTCTCTATGACAACACAGACGTGGAATACCTGTGTTCCCCTCTCTATGACAACACAGTGGTGGAATCACTCTGTTCCCCTCTCTATGAAAACAAAGGAGTGGAATCCCTGTGTTCCCCTCTCTATGAAAACAAAGGAGTGGAATCCCTGTGTTCCCCTATAAATGACAATACAGTGGTGGAATCCCTGTGTTCCCTCATAAATTACTTCACAGTGGTGGAATCCCAGTGTTCCCCTCTCTATGACTACACAGTCGTGGAATCCATGTGTTCCCCTCTCTATGACAACACAGTTGTGGAATCCCTGTGTTCCACTCTCTATGACAACACAGTGGTGGAATCCCTGTGGTCCCCTATAAATGATAACAGAATAGTGGAATCCCTGTGTTCCCCTCTCTATGACAACACAGTGGTGGAATCTCTGTGCTCCCCTCTCTATGACATCACTGTGGTGGAATCCCTCAGTACCCCTCTGTATGTCAACACAGTGGTGGAACCCCTGTATTTGCCTCTCTATGACAACACAGTGGTGGAGTCCCTGTGTTTCCCTCTCTATGACAACCCAGTGGTGGAATCCCTGTTTTCTCCTATAAATGACTACACAGTGGTAGAATCCCTGTGTTCCCATATAAATGACAACACAGTGGTGGAATCCCTTTCTTCCCTTCTATGTCAACACAGTGATGGAATCCCTGTCTTCCCATCTCTTTGAAATCACAGTGGTGGAATCCCTGTGTTCCCCTCGCTATGACATCACAGTGGTGGAATCCCTGTGTTCCCCTCTCTATGAGACCACTGTGGTGGAATTCCTGTGTTCCCCACTCGATGACAACACAGTGGTGGAATCCCAGTATTCCTCTCTCTATGACATCACAGTTGTGGAATCCCTATGTTCCCCTCTCTGTGATGACTCACAGGTGGAAACCCAGTGTTCCTCTCTCTATGACATCACTGTGCTGGAATTCCTGTCTTCCCCTCTCTATGACATCACAGTGGTGGAATCCCTGTGTTCCACTCTCTATGACAACAGAGTGGTGGAATCCTTGTGTTCCCCTCTCTATGACAACACAGTAGCGGAGTCCCAGTGTTCCCCTCTCTATGACAACGAACTGGTGGAATCCCTGTGTTCCCCTCTCTATGATAACTCACAGGTGGACTCCCTGTGTTCCTCTCTTTATGACAACACTGTGGTGGAATCCCTGTGTTCCCATATAAATGACAACACAGTGGTGGAATCCCTGTCTTCCCCTCTCTATGACAACACAGTGGTGGAATCCCAGTGTTCCCCTATAAATGACAACACAGTGGAGGGATCCCTGTGTTCCCCTATAAATGACAACACAGTGGTGGTATCCCTTTGTTCCCATATAAATGAGAACACAGTGGTGGAATCCCTGTTTTCCCCTCTCTATGTAAACACAGTGGTGGAATCCCTGTCGTCCCCTCTCTATGACATCACAGTGGTGGAATCCCTGTGTTCCCCACTCAATGTCCACTAAGTGGTGGAATCCCTGTGTTCCCCTCTCTTTGACAACGCTGTGGTGGAATCCCTGTGTTCCCCTCTCAATGACAACACAGTGGTGGAATCCCTGTGTTCCCCTCTCTATGACAACAATGTGGTGGAATCCCTGTGTTCCCCTCACTATGAAAACAAAGTGCTGGAATCCCTGTGTTCCCCTCTTCAAGGAACAAAGGGGCGGAGTCCCTCTGTTCCCCTCTCTATGACATCACAGTGGCGGCAATACCAGTGCTTCTCTCTTTCTGATATCCCACTGGGCGCAGCCCCCTGTTTCTCCTCATTATGACACCATAGCAGTGGTAGTACCAGCATTCCCCCCTGTCTATGACATCACAGTGGTGGAATCCCTGTGTTCCCCTCTCTAAGACATCACAGTGGTGGAATCCCTGTGTTCCCCTCTCTATGTCAACACAGTGGTGGAATTCATGTGTTACCCCCTCCATGAATCACAGTGGTGGAATCTCTGTGTTCCCCTCTCTGTGGCAATACAGTGGTGGAATCCCTGTGTTCCGCTCACTATGTCAACACAGTGGCGGAATTCATGTGTTACCCTCTCTATGACATCACAGTGGTGGAATCTCTGTGTTCCCCTCTCTATGACATCACAGTGGTGGAATCCCTGTTTTCCCCTCTCTATGACAACACAGTAGTGGAGTCCCAGTGTTCCCGTCTTTATGACAACGAACTGGTGGAATCCCTGTGTTCCCCTCTCTATGATAACTCACAGGTGGACTCCCTGTGTTCCTCTCTCTATGACATCACGCTGGTGGAATCCCTGTGTTCCCTTATAAATGACAACACAGTGGTGGAATCCCTGTGTTCCCCTCTCTATGTCAACACGCTGGTGGAATCTCTGTATTCCCCTTTCTATGACAACACAGTGGTGGAGTCCCAGTGTTCCCCTATAAATGACAACAGAGTGGTGGGATCCCGGTGTTCCCCTATAAATGACAACACAGTGGTGGAATCCCTTTGTTCCCATATAAATGAGAACACAGTGGTGGAATCCCTGTGTTCCCCGCTCAATGTCCACTAAGTGGTGGAATCGCTGTGTTCCCCTCTCTTTGTCAACGCTGTGGTGGAATCCCTGTGTTCCCCTCTCAATGACAACACAGTGGTGGAATCCCTGTCTTCCCCTCTCTATGACAACAAAGTGGTGGAATCCCTGTGTTCCCCTTTCTATGATAACACAGTGGTGGAATCCCTGTGTTCCACTATAAATGACAACACAGTGGTGGAATCCCTGTATTCCGCTCTCAATGTCAACACAGTGGTGGAATCCCTGTCATCCCCTCTCAATGACAACAAAGTAGTGGAATCCCTGTGTTTCCCTCTCTATGACAACAAAGTGGTGTAATCCCTGTGTTCCCCTCTCTTTGGAACAAAGGGGAGGAGTCCCTGTGTTCCCCTCTTTATAGCATCACCGTGGTTGCAACACCTGTCTTCTCTCTGTGATATCCCACTGGGCGGAGCCCCAGGGTTCTGATCATTATGTCACCACAGCACTGGTAGCACCAGCATTTCCCTCTCGATGACATCACAGTGGTGGAATCCCTGTTTTCCCCTCTCTATGACAACACAGTGTTGGAATTCCTGTGTTCCCGTCCCTAAGACAACACAGTTGTGTAATCCCTGTGTTCCCCTCTCTATGATAACTCACAGGTGGAATCCCTGTGTTCCTCTCTCTATGACATCACTGTGGTGGAATTCCTGGGTTCCCCTCTCTATGACAACACACTGGTGGAATCCCTGTATTCCCCTCTCTATGACAACACAGTAGTGGAGTCCCAGTGCTCCCCTATATATGACAACACAGTGGTGGAATCCCTGTGTTCCCCTATAACTGACAACACAGTGGTGGAATCCCTTTGTTCCCATATAAACGACAACACAGTGGAGGAATCCCTGTCGTCCCCTCTCTATGAAATCACAGTGGTGGAATCCTTGTGTTCCCCTCTCTATGACAACACAGTGGTGGAATCCTTGTATTCCTCTGAATATCAACAAAGTTGTGGAATTCCTGTGTTCCCCTCTCGATGACAAAACAGTGGTGGAATCTCTGTGTTCCACTCTCTATGACAACACAGTGGTGGAATCGCTGCGTAACCCTGTCTATGACATCACAGTGGAGGAATCCCTGTGTTCCCACATCTATGACATCACAGTGGTGGAATCCCTTTGTTCCCCTCTCTATGACATCACAGTGGTGGAATCCCTTGTTCTCATGTCTATGACATCACAGTGGTGGAATCTCTGTGTTCCCCTCTCTGTGGCAACACAGTGCTGGAATCCCTCAGTTCCCCTCTCTATGACAACACAGACGTGGAATACCTGTGTTCCCCTCTCTATGACAACACAGTGGTGGAATCACTCTGTTCCCCTCTCTATGAAAACAAAGGAGTGGAATCCCTGTGTTCCCCTCTCTATGAAAACAAAGGAGTGGAATCCCTGTGTTCCCCTATAAATGACAATACAGTGGTGGAATCCCTGTGTTCCCTCATAAATTACTTCACAGTGGTGGAATCCCAGTGTTCCCCTCTCTATGACTACACAGTCGTGGAATCCATGTGTTCCCCTCTCTATGACAACACAGTTGTGGAATCCCTGTGTTCCACTCTCTATGACAACACAGTGGTGGAATCCCTGTGGTCCCCTATAAATGATAACAGAATAGTGGAATCCCTGTGTTCCCCTCTCTATGACAACACAGTGGTGGAATCTCTGTGCTCCCCTCTCTATGACATCACTGTGGTGGAATCCCTCAGTACCCCTCTGTATGTCAACACAGTGGTGGAACCCCTGTATTCGCCTCTCTATGACAACACAGTGGTGGAGTCCCTGTGTTTCCCTCTCTATGACAACCCAGTGGTGGAATCCCTGTTTTCTCCTATAAATGACTACACAGTGGTAGAATCCCTGTGTTCCCATATAAATGACAACACAGTGGTGGAATCCCTTTCTTCCCTTCTATGTCAACACAGTGATGGAATCCCTGTCTTCCCATCTCTTTGAAATCACAGTGGTGGAATCCCTGTGTTCCCCTCGCTATGACATCACAGTGGTGGAATCCCTGTGTTCCCCTCTCTATGAGACCACTGTGGTGGAATTCCTGTGTTCCCCACTCGATGACAACACAGTGGTGGAATCCCAGTATTCCTCTCTCTATGACATCACAGTTGTGGAATCCCTATGTTCCCCTCTCTGTGATGACTCACAGGTGGAAACCCAGTGTTCCTCTCTCTATGACATCACTGTGCTGGAATTCCTGTCTTCCCCTCTCTATGACATCACAGTGGTGGAATCCCTGTGTTCCACTCTCTATGACAACAGAGTGGTGGAATCCTTGTGTTCCCCTCTCTATGACAACACAGTAGCGGAGTCCCAGTGTTCCCCTCTCTATGACAACGAACTGGTGGAATCCCTGTGTTCCCCTCTCTATGATAACTCACAGGTGGACTCCCTGTGTTCCTCTCTTTATGACAACACTGTGGTGGAATCCCTGTGTTCCCATATAAATGACAACACAGTGGTGGAATCCCTGTCTTCCCCTCTCTATGACAACACAGTAGCGGAGTCCCAGTGTTCCCCTCTCTATGACAACGAACTGGTGGAATCCCTGTGTTCCCCTCTCTATGATAACTCACAGGTGGACTCCCTGTGTTCCTCTCTTTATGACAACACTGTGGTGGAATCCTTGTGTTCCCATATAAATGACAACACAGTGGTGGAATCCCTGTCTTCCCCTCTCTATGACAACACACTGGTAGAATCCCTGTATTCCCCTTTCTATGACAACACAGTGGTGGAGTCCCAGTGTTCCCCTATAAATGACAACACAGTGGTGGTATCCCTTTGTTCCCATATAAATGACAACACAGTGGTGGTATCCCTTTGTTCCCATATAAATGAGAACAGAGTGGTGGAATCCCTGTGTTCCACTCTCTATGACAACAGAGTGGTGGAATCCTTGTGTTCCCCTCTCTATGACAACACAGTAGTGGAGTCCCAGTGTTCCCCTCTCTATGACAACGAACTGGTGGAATCCCTGTGTTCCCCTCTCTATGATAACTCACAGGTGGACTCCCTGTGTTCCTCTCTTTATGACAACACTGTGGTGGAATCCCTGTGTTCCCATATAAATGACAACACAGTGGTGGAATCCCTGTCTTCCCCTCTCTATGACAACACACTGGTAGAATCCCTGTATTCCCCTTTCTATGACAACACAGTGGTGGAGTCCCAGTGTTCCCCTATAAATGACAACACAGTGGTGGGATCCCTGTGTTCCCCTGTAAATGACAACACAGTGGTGGTATCCCTTTGTTCCCATATAAATGAGAACACAGTGGTGGAATCCCTGTTTTCCCCTCTCTATGTAAACACAGTGGTGGAATCCCTGTCATCCCCTCTCTATGACATCACAGTGGTGGAATCCCTGTGTTCCCCACTCAATGTCCACTAAGTGGTGGAATCCCTGTGTTCCCCTCTCTTTGACAACGCTGTGGTGGAATCCCTGTGTTCCCCTCTCAATGACAACACAGTGGTGGAATCCCTGTGTTCCCCTCTCTATGACAACAATGTGGTGGAATCCCTGTGTTCCCCTCACTATGAAAACAAAGTGGTGGAATCCCTGTGTTCCCCTCTTCAAGGAACAAAGGGGCGGAGTCCCTCTGTTCACCCTCAATGACATCACAGTGGCGGCAATACCAGTGCTTCTCTCTTTCTGATATCCCACTGGGCGCAGCCCCCTGTTTCTCCTCATTATGACACCATAGCAGTGGTAGTACCAGCATTCCCCCCTGTCTATGACATCACAGTGGTGGAATCCCTGTGTTCCCCTCTCTAAGACATCACAGTGGTGGAATCCCTGTGTTCCCCTCTCTATGTCAACACAGTGGTGGAATTCATGTGTTACCCCCTCCATGAATCACAGTGGTGGAATCTCTGTGTTCCCCTCTCTATGACATCACAGTGGTGGAATCCCTGTGTTCCCCTATAACTGACAACACAGTGGTGGAATCCTTGTGTTCCTCTCAATATCAACAAAGTGGTGGAATTCCTGTGTTCCCCTCTCGATGACAAAACAGTGGTGGAATCTCTGTGTTCCCCTCTCTATGACAACACAGTGGTGGAATCCCTGCGTAACCCAGTCTATGACATCACAGTGGTGGAATCCCTGTGTTCCCACGTCTATGACATCACAGTGGTGGAATCCCTTTGTTCCCCTCTCTATGACATCACAGTGGTGGAATCCCTGTGTTCCCCTCTCGACGACAACAAAGTGGTGGAATCCCTGTGTTCCCCTCTCAATGACAACAAAATGGTGGAATCCCTGTGTTCCCCTCACTATGAATACAAACTGGTGGAGTCCCTGTGTTCTCTACTTTATGACATCACAGTGGTGGCAACACCTGTGCTTCTCTCTTTTTGATATCCCACTGGGCGCAGACCCAGTGTTCTGCACATTATGACACCACAGCAGTGGTAGCGCCAGCATTCCCCTCTCGATGACATCACAGTGGTGGAATCCCTGCGTACCCCTCTCTATGACAACACAGTGGTGGAATCCCTGTGTTCCCCTCTCTATGACATCACAGTGGTGGAATCCCTCTGTTCCCCTCTCTATGACATCCCTGTTGTGGAGTCCCTGTATTCCCCTCTCTATAACATCACAGCGGAGGAATCCCTGTGTTCCCCCATAACATACAACACAGTAATGGAATCCTTAGTTCCCTTCTCTATGACAACAATGTGGTGGAATTCCTGTGTTCTGCTCTCTATGTAACAAAGGGGTGGAGTCCCTGTGTTCCCCTCTCTATGACATCACAGTGGTGGCAACACCTGTGCTTCTGTGTATGTGACATCCCACTAGCCGCAGCCCCAGTGTTCTGCTCATTATGACACCACAGCAATGGTAACACCAGCATTCCGCCCTCAATGACAACACAGTGGTGGAATTCCTGTGTTCCCCAATCTATGACAACACAGTGGGGGAATCCCTGTGTTCCTCTCTCTATGACATCACTGTGGTGGAATCCCTGTGTTGTCCTATAAATGACAACACAGTGCTGGAATCCCTCTGTTCCCCTCTCTATGACAACACACTGGTGGAATACCTGTCGTCCCCTCTCATTGTCAACAAAGTGGTGGAATCCCTGTGTTCCCTTCTCTATGTCGACACAGTGGTGGAATCCCTTGTTCTCATGTCTATGACATCACAGTGGTGGAATCCCTGTGTTCCCATGTCTATGACATCACAATGGTATAATCCCTGTGTTCCCCTCTCTATGACATCAAGTGGTGGAATCCCTGTGTTCCCCTCACTATGTCAACACAGTGGTGGAATTCATATGTTACCCTCTCTATGACATCACAGTGGTGGAATCCCTGTGTTCCCCTCTGTGTGGCAACACAGTGGTGGAATCCCTCAGTTCCCCCTCTCTATGACAACACAGTTGTGGAATCCCTGTGTTCCCCTCTCTACGATAACTCACAGGTGGAATGCCTGTGTTGTTCTCTCTATGACATCACTGTGGTGGAATCCTTGTGTTGTCCTATAAATGACAACACAGTGGTGGGGCTCTCTGTGTTCCCCTCTCAATGACATCACAGTGGTGGAATCCCCTGTGTTCCCCTCTCTATGTCAACACAGTGGTGGAATTCATGGTTACCCTCTCTATGACATCACAGTGGTGGAATCTCTGTGTTCCCCTCTCTGTGGCAACACAGTGGTGGAATCCCTCAGTTCCCCTCTCTCTGACAACACAATGGTGGAAACCCCTTGTTCCCCTCTCTATGACAATACAGTGGTGGAGTCCCTGTGTTCCCCCTCTATATTACAACCCAGTAGTGGAATCCCCGTGTACTCCTATAAATGACAACAGAGTTGTGGAATCCCTGTGTTCCCATATAAATGACAATACAGTGGTGGAATCCCCTTTCTTGCCCTCTATGTCAACACAGTGGTGGAAATCCCTGTGCTCCCCTATAAATGAAAACAGAGTAGTGAATTCCTGAGTTCCCCTCTCTATTGACAACACAGTGGTGGAATCCCTGTGTTCCCCTCTATATGACAACCCTGTAGTGGAATCAACCGTGTACTCCTGTAAATGACAACACAGTGTGGAATCCCTGTGTTTCCCATATAAATGACAACACAGTGGTGGAGTCCCTTTCTTCCCCTCTATGTCAACACAGTGGTGGAATCCCTGTGCTCCCCTATAAATGAAAACTGAGTAGTGGAATTCCAGGGTTCCCCTCTCTATGACAACACAGTGGTGGAATCCCTGTGTTCCCCTCTCTATGACAACAGAGTGGTGGAATCCCTGTGTTCCCCCTATAACTGACAACACAGTGGTGGAATCCCTGTCGTCCCCTCTCTATGACAATCACACTGGTGGAATCCTTGTGTTCCCCTCTCAATATCAACAAAGTGGTGGAATTCCTATGTTCCCCTCTCTATGACAACACAGTGGTGGAATCCCTGCGTAACCCTGTCTATGACATCACAGTGGTGGAATCCCTGTGTTCCCCTCTCTTTGGAACAAAGGGGAGGAGTCCCTGTGTTCCCCCTCTTTATAGCATCACAGTGGTGGCAACACCTGTCTTCTCTCTTTGTGATATCCCACTGGCCGGAGCCCAATGTTCTGATCATTATGTCTCCACAGCACTGGTAGCACCAGCATTTCCCTCTCGATGACATCACAGTGGTGGAATCCCTGTTTTCCCCTCTCTATGACAACACAGTGGTGAATCCCTGTGTTCCGCTCACTATGTCAACACAGTGGTGCAATTCATGTGTTACCCTCTCTATGACATCACAGTGGGTGGAATCTCTGTGTTCCCCCTCTCTATGACAACACAGTAGTGGAGTCCCAGTGCTCCTCTATATATGACAACACAGTGGTGGAATCCCTGTGTTCCCCTCTCTATGACATCACAGTGGTGGAATCCCTGTGTTCCCCTATAACTGACAACACAGTGGTGGAATCCTTGTGTTCCTCTCAATATCAACAAAGTTGTGGAATTCCTGTGTTCCCCTCTGGATGACAAAACAGTGCTGGAATCTCTGTGTTCCCCTCTCTATGACAACACAGTGGTGGAATCCCTGCGTAACCCTGTCTATGACATCACAGTGGAGGAATCCCTGTGTTCCCCTCTCTATGACATCACAGTGGTGGAATCCCTGTGTTCCCCTCACTATGAATACAAAGTGGTGGAGTCCCTGTGTTCTCCTCTTTATGACATCACAGTGGTGGCAACACCTGTGCTTCTCTCTTTTTGATATCCCACTGGGCGCAGACCCAGTGTTCTGCACATTATGACACCACAGCAGTGGTAGTGCCAGCATTCCCCTCTCGATGACATCACAGTGGTGGAATCCCTGTGTTCCCCTCTCTATGACAACACACTGGTGGAATCCCTGTGTTCCCCTCTCTATGACATCACAGTGGTGGAATTCCTCTGTTCCCCTCTCTATGACATCCCTGTTGTGGAGTCCCTGTATTCCCCTCTCTATAACATCACAGCGGAGGAATCCCTGTGTTCCCCCATAACATACAACACAGTAATGGAATCCTTAGTTCCCTTCTCTATGACAACAATGTGGTGGAATTCCTGTGTTCTGCTCTCTATGTAACAAAGGGGTGGAGTCCCTGTGTTCCCCTCTCTATGACATCACAGTGGTGGGAACACCTGTGCTTCTGTGTATGTGACATCCCACTGGCCGCAGCCCCAGTGTTCTGCTCATTATGACACCACAGCAATGGTAACACCAGCATTCCGCCCTCAATGACAACACAGTGGTGGAATTCCTGTGTTCCCCAATCTATGACAACACAGTGGGGGAATCCCTGTGTTCCTCTCTCTATGACATCACTGTGGTGGAATCCCTGTGTTGTCCTATAAATGACAACACAGTGCTGGAATCCCTGTGTTCCCCTCTCTATGAGAACACACTGGTGGAATCCCTTTCGTCCCCTCTCATTGTCAACAAAGTGGTGGAATCCCTGTGTTCCTCTCCCTATGACAACACAGTGGTGGAATCCCTGTGTTCCCCTCTCTATGACAACACAGCGGTGGAATCCCTTGTTCTCATGTCTATGACATCACAGTGGTGGAATCCCTGTGTTCCCCTCTCTATGACATCACAGTGGTGGAATCCCTGTCTTCCCCTCTCTATGACATCAAGTGGTGGAATCCCTGTGTTCCCCTCACTATGTCAACACAGTGGTGGAATTCATATGTTACCCTCTCTATGACATCACAGTGGTGGAATCTCTGTGTTCCCCTCTGTGTGGCAACACAGTGGTGGAATCCCTCAGTTCCCCTCTCTATGACAACACAGTTGTGGAATACCTGTGTTCCCCTCTCTACCATAACTCACAGGTGGAATGCCTGTGTTGATCTCTCTATGACATCACTGTGGTGGAATCCCTGTGTCGTCCTATAAATGACAACAGAGTGGTGGGCTCTGTGTGTTCCCCTCTCAATGACATCACAGTGGTGGAATCCCTGTGTTCCCCTCTCTATGTCAACACAGTGGTGGAATTCATGTGTTACCCTCTCTATGACATCACAGTGGTGGAATCTCTGTGTTCCCCTCTCTGTGGCAACACAGTGGTGGAATCCCTCAGTTCCCCTCTCTATGACAACACAGTTGTGGAATCCCTGTGTTCCCCTCTCTACGATAACTCACAGGTGGAATGCCTGTGTTGTTCTCTCTATGACATCACGGTGGTGGAATCCCTGTGTTGTCCTATAAATGACAACACAGTGGTGGGCTCTCTGTGTTCCCCTCTCAATGACATCACAGTGGTGGAATCCCTGTGTTCCCCTCTCTATGTCAA
This sequence comes from Delichon dasypus, assembly GCA_037837765.1. Classification (NCBI taxonomy): domain Eukaryota; kingdom Metazoa; phylum Chordata; class Aves; order Passeriformes; family Hirundinidae; genus Delichon; species Delichon dasypus. Next base: position 6,685,461 of record JBBAXF010000026.1, read on the forward strand.
CACAGTGGTGGAATTCATGTGTTACCCTCTCTATGACATCACAGTGGTGGAATCTCTGTGTTCCCCTCTCTGTGGCAACACAGTGGTGGAGTCCCTGTGTTCCCCTCTATATTACAACCCAGTAGTGGAATCCCCGTGTACTCCTATAAATGACAACAGAGTTGTGGAATCCCTGTGTTCCCATATAAATGACAACACAGTGGTGGAATCCCTTTCTTCCCCTCTATGTCAACACAGTGGTGGAATCCCTGTGCTCCCCTATAAATGAAAACAGAGTAGTGGAATTCCTGGGTTCCCCTCTCTATGACAACACAGTGGTGGAATCCCTGTGTTCCCCTCTCTATGACAACACAATGGTGGAACCCTTGTGTTCGCCTCTGTATGACAACACAGTGGTGGAATTCCTGTGTTCCCCTCCCTATGACAACACAGTTGTGGAACCCCTGTGTTCCCCTCTCTATGATAACTCACAGGTGGAATCCCTGTGTTCCCCTCTATATGACAACCCAGTAGTGGATTCCCCGTGTACTCCTATAAATGGCAACACAGTTGTGGAATCCCTGTGTTCCCATATAAATGACAACACACTGGTGGAATCCCTATCTTCCCCTCTATGTCAACACAGTGGTGGAATCCCTGTGTTGTCCTATAAATGACAACACAGTCGAGGAATCCCTGTGTTCCCCTCTCTATGACAACACACTGGTGGAATCCCTGTATTCCCCTCTCTATGACAACACAGTGGTGGAGTCCCAGGGTTCCCCTATATATGACAGCACAGTGGTGGAATCCCTGTGTTCCCCTATAAATGACAACACAGTGGTGGAATCCCTTTGTTCCCATATAAATGAGAACACAGTGGTGGAATCCCTGTCGTCCCCTCACTATGAAAACACAGTGGTGGAATCATTGTGTTCCCCTCTCTATGACAACACAGTAGTGGAATCCCTGTATTCCCCTCTCAATGTCAACACAGTGGTGGAATCCCTGCGTACCCCTGTCTTTGACAACACAGAGGTGGAATCCCTGTGTTCCCCTCACTATGTCATCACAGTGGTGGAATTCATGCGTTCCACTCTCTATGACATCACAGTGGTGGAATCCCTGTGTTCCCCTCTCTGTGACAACACAGTGGTGGGATCCCTCAGTTCCCCTCTCTATGACAACACAGCGGTGGAATCCCTGTATTCCTCACTCTATGAAAACAGTGGTGGAATCCCTGTTTTCCCCTCTCTATGACACCACAGTGGTGGAATCCCTGTGTTCCCCTCTCTATGACATCACAGTGGTGGAATCCCTGTGTTCCCCTCTCAATGTCAACAACGTGCTGGAATTCCTGTGTTCCCCTCTCTATGACAACACAGTGGTGGAATCCCTTCGTACCCCTCTCTATGACTTCACAGTGGTGGAATCCCTGTGTTGCCCTCTCTATGATACCACAGTGGTGGAATCCCTTTCTTTCCCTCTCTATGACAACACAGTGGTGGAATCCCTGTGTTCCCCTCTCTATGACAACACACTGGTGGAAAGCCTGCGTTCCCCTCTCTATGACATCACACTGGTGGAATCCCTACCTTCCCCTCTCTATGACAACACAGTGGTGGAATCCCTGTGTTCTCCTCTCAATGATAACGAACTGGTGGAATCCCTGTGTTCCCCTCTCTATGACATCACTGTGGTGGAATCCCTGTGTTGTACTATAAATGACGACACTGTGGTGGAATCCCTGTGTTCCCCTCTCTATGACAACCCAGTGCTGGCAACACCAGTGCTTCTGTGTTTGTGACATCCCACTTGGCGCAGCCCCAGTGTTCTGCTCATAATGACACCACAGCAATGGTAGCACCAGCATTCTTCACTCAATGACAACACAGTGGTGGAATCCCTGCGTACCCCTATCTATGACGTCACAGTGGTGGAATCCATGCGTACCCCTGTCTATGACATCACAATGGTGGAATTCCTGTGTTCCCCTCTCTATGATAACTCACAGGTGGAATCCCTGTGTTCCTCTCTCTATGACATCACTGTGGTGGAATTCCTGTGTTCCCCTCTCTATGACATCACAGTGGTGGAATCCCTGTGTTCCCCTCTCAATGACAACACAGCGGTGGAATCCCTGTGTTCCCCTCTCTTTGACAACAAAGTCGTGGAATCCTCTGTTCTCCTCACTATGAAAACAAAGTGGTGGAATCCCTGTGTTCCCCTCTTCAAGGAACAAAGGGGCGGAGTCCCTGTGTTCCCCTCTCTATGACATCACAGTGGCGGCAACACCAGTGCTTCTCGCTTTCTGATATCCCACTGGGCGCAGCCCCCGGGTTCTCCTCATTATGACACCACAGCAGTGGTAGTACCAGCATTCCGCCCTCAATGACAACACAGTGGTGGAATTCCTGTGTTCCCCAATCTATGACAACACAGTGGGGGAATCCCTGTGTTCCTCTCTCTATGACATCACTGTGGTGGAATCCCTGTGTTCCCCTCTCTAAGACATCACAGTGGTGGAATCTCTGTGTTCCCCTCTCTGTGGCAACACAGTGGTGGAATCCCTGTGTTCCCCTCTCTATGATAACTCACAGGTGGAATCCCTGTATTCCTCTCTCTCTGACTATCACTGTGGTGGAATTCCTGTGTTCCCCTCTCTATGACAACACACTGGTGGAATCCCTGTATTCCCCTATAACTGACATCACAGTGGTGGAGTCCCTGTCGTCCCCTCTCTATGAAATCACAGCGGCGGAATCCCTGTGTTCCCCTCACTATGTCAACACAGTGGTGGAATTCATATGTTACCCTCTCTATGACATCACAGTGGTGGAATCTCTGTGTTCCCCTCTGTGTGGCAACACAGTGGTGGAATCCCTCAGTTCCCCTCTCTATGACAACACAGTTGTGGAATCCCTGTGTTCCCCTCTCTACGATAACTCACAGGTGGAATGCCTGTGTTGTTCTCTCTATGACATCACTGTGGTGGAATCCCTGTGTTGTCCTATAAATGACAACAGAGTGGTGGGCTCTCTGTGTTCCCCTCTCAATGACATCACAGTGGTGGAATCCCTGTGTTCCCCTCTCTATGTCAACACAGTGGTGGAATTCATGTGTTACCCTCTCTATGACATCACAGTGGTGGAATCTCTGTGTTCCCCTCTCTGTGGCAACACAGTGGTGGAATCCCTCAGTTCCCCTCTCTATGACAACACAATGGTGGAAACCCCGTGTTCCCCTCTCTATGACAACACAGTGGTGGAGTCCCTGTGTTCCCCTCTGTATTACAACCCAGTAGTGGAATCCCCGTGTACTCCTATAAATGACAACACAGTTGTGGAATCCCTGTGTTCCCATATAAATGACAACACAGTGGTGGAATCCCTTTCTTCCCCTCTATGTCAACACAGTGGTGGAATCCCTGTGCTCCCCTATAAATGAAAACAGAGTAGTGGAATTCCTGAGTTCCCCTCTCTATGACAACACAGTGGTGGAATCCCTGTGTTCCCCTCTCTATGACAACACAATGGTGGAACCCTTGTGTTCTCCTCTGTATGACAACACAGTGGTGGAATTCCTGTGTTCCCCTCCCTATGACAACACAGTTGTGGAACCCCTGTGTTCCCCTCTCTATGATAACTCACAGGTGGAATCCCTGTGTTCCCCTCTATATGACAACCCAGTAGTGGAATCCCCGTGTACTCCTATAAATGACAACACAGTGGTGGAATCCCTGTCGTCCCCTCTCTATGAAAACACAGTGGTGGAATCATTGTGTTCCCCTCTCTATGACAACACAGTGGTGGAATCCCTGTATTCCCCTCTCAATGTCAACACAGTGGTGGAATCCCTGCGTACCCCTGTCTTTGACAACACAGAGGTGGAATCCCGGTGTTCCCCTCACTATGTCAACACAGTGGTGGAATTCATGCGTTCCACTCTCTATGACATCACAGTGGTGGAATCCCTGTGTTCCCCTCTCTGTGACAACACAGTGGTGGGATCCCTCAGTTCCCCTCTCTATGACAACAGAGTGGTGGAATCCCTGTATTCCTCACTCTATGAAAACAGTGGTGGAATCCCTGTTTTCCCCTCTCTATGACACCACAGTGGTGGAATCCCTGTGTTCCCCTCTCTATGACATCACAGTGGTGGAATCCCTGTGTTCCCCTCTCAATGTCAACAACGTGCTGGAATTCCTGTGTTCCCCTCTCTATGACAACACAGTGGTGGAATCCCTTCGTACCCCTGTCTATGACATCACAGTGGTGGAATCCCTGTGTTCCCCTCTCTATGACTTCACAGTGGTGGAATCCCTGTGTTGCCCTCTCTATGATACCACAGTGGTGGAATCCCTTTCTTTCCCTCTCTATGACAACACAGTGGTGGAATCCCTGTGTTCCCCTCTCTATGACAACACACTGGTGGAATCCCTGCGTTCCCCTCTCTATGACATCACACTGGTGGAATCCCTGTGTTCCCCTCTCTATGACAACACACTGGTGGAATCCCTGTGTTCCCCTCACTATGTCAACACAGTGGTGGAATCCCTGTGTTCTCCTCTCAATGATAACGAACTGGTGGAATCCCTGTGTTCCCCTCTCTATGACATCACTGTGGTGGAATCCCTGTGTTGTACTATAAATGACGACACTGTGGTGGAATCCCTGTGTTCCCCTCTCTATGACAACACACTGGTGGAATCCCTGTATTCCCCTCTCTCTGACAACACAGTGGTGGAGTCCCTGTGTTCCCCTCTCTATGACAACCCAGTGCTGGCAACACCAGTGCTTCTGTGTTTGTGACATCCCACTTGGCGCAGCCCCAGTGTTCTGCTCATAATGACACCACAGCAATGGTAGCACCAGCATTCTTCACTCAATGACAACACAGTGGTGGAATCCCTGCGTACCCCTATCTATGACGTCACAGTGGTGGAATCCATGCGTACCCCTGTCTATGACATCACAATGGTGGAATTCCTGTGTTCCCCTCTCTATGATAACTCACAGGTGGAATCCCTGTGTTCCTCTCTCTATGACATCACTGTGGTGGAATTCCTGTGTTCCCCTCTCTATGACATCACAGTGGTGGAATCCCTGTGTTCCCCTCTCAATGACAACACAGCGGTGGAATCCCTGTGTTCCCCTCTCTTTGACAACAAAGTCGTGGAATCCTCTGTTCTCCTCACTATGAAAACAAAGTGTTGGAATCCCTGTGTTCCCCTCTTCAAGGAACAAAGGGGCGGCGTCCCTGTGTTCCCCTCTCTATGACATCACAGTGGCGGCAACACCAGTGCTTCTCTCTTTCTGATATCCCACTGGGCGCAGCCCCCGGGTTCTCCTCATTATGACACCACAGCAGTGGTAGTACCAGCATTCCCCCCTGTCTATGACATCACAGTGGTGGAATCCCTGTGTTCCCCTCTCTAAGACATCACAGTGGTGGAATCTCTGTGTTCCCCTCTCTGTGGCAACACAGTGGTGGAACCCCTGTGTTCTCCTCTCTATGACACCACTGTGGTGTAATTCCTGTGTTCCCCTCTCTATGACAACACAGTGGTGGAATCCCTGTATTCCTCTCTCTATGACATCACAGTTGTGGAATCCCTGTGTTCCCCTCTCTATGATAACTCACAGGTGGAATCCCTGTATTCCTCTCTCTATGACTATCACTGTGGTGGAATCCCTGTGTTCCCCTCACTATGTCAACACAATGGTGGAATTCCTGTGTTCCCCTCTCTATGACAACACACTGGTGGAATCCCTGTATTCCCCTCTCTATGACAACACAGTTGTGGAGTCCCAGTGCTCCCCTATATATGACAACACAGTGGTGGAATCCCTGTGTTCCCCTCTCTATGACATCACAGTGGTGGAATCCCTGTGTTCCCCTATAACTGACATCACAGTGGTGGAATCCCTGTCGTCCCCTCTCTATGACAACACAGTGGTGGAATCCTTGTGTTCCTCTCTCAATATCAACAAAGTGGTGGAATTCCTGTGTTCCCCTCTCGATGACAACACAGTGGTGGAATCCCTGCGTAACCCTGTCTATGACATCACAGTGGAGGAATCCCTGTGTTCCCATGTCTATGACATCACAGTGGTGGAATCCCTTTGTTCCCCTCTCTATGACATCACAGTGGTGGAATCCCTGTGTTCCCCTCTCGATGACAACAAAGTGGTGGAATCCCTGTGTTCCCCCCTCTATGACAACACAGTTGTGGAGTCCCTGTGTTCCCCTCTCTTTGGAACAAAGGGGTGGAGTCCCTGTTTTCCCCTCTTTATGACATCACAGTGGTGGCAACACCTGTGCTTCTCTCTTTTTGATATCCCACTGGGCGCTGCCCCTGGGTTCTGCACATTATGGCACCACAGCAGTGGTAGCGCCAGCATTCCCCATCTATGACATCACAGTGGTGGAATCCCTGTGTTCCCCTCTGTATGACATCACTGCGGAGGAATCCCTGTGTTCCCCCATAAATGACAACACAGTAATGGAATCCTTTGTTCCCTTCTTTATGACAACAATGTGGTGGAATTCCTGTGTTCTGCTCTCTATGTAACAAAGGGGTGGAGTCCCTGTGTTCCCCTCTCTATGACATCACAGTGGTGGCAACACCAGTGCTTCTGCGTATGTGACATCCCACTGGGCGCAGCCCCAGTGTTCTGCTCATTATGACACCACAGCAATGGTAGCACCAGCATTCCGCCCTCAGTGACATCACAGTGGTGGAATCCCTGTGTTCCCCTCTCTATGACAACAAAGTGGTGGAATCCCTGTGTTCCGCTCTCTATGATATCACAGTGGTGGAATCCCTGTGTTCCCCTCTCTATGACAACAAAGTGGTGGAATCCCTGTGTTCCCCTCACTATGACAACACAGTGGTGGAATCCCTGTGTTCCTCTCTCAAACTCAACACAGTGGTGGAGTCCCTGTGTTCCGCTCTCTATGATATCACAGTGGTGGAATCTCTGTGTTCCCCTCTCTATGACAACAAAGTGGTGGAATCCCTCTGTTCCCCCCTCTATGACATCACAGTGGTGGAATCCCTGTGTTCCCCTATAAATGACAACACAGTAGTGTAATCCTTTGTTCCCTTCTCTATGACAACAAAGTGGTGGAATCCCTCTGTTCCCCTCTCTATGGACAAAGGGGTGGAGTTCCTGTGTTCCCCTCTCTGTGACATCACATTGGTGGCCACACCAGTGCTTCTGTGTTTGTGACATCCCACTGGGCGCAGCCCCAGTGTTCTGCTCATGACACCACAGCAATGGTAGCACCAGCATTCCCCCCTCAATGACTACACAGTGGTGGAATCCCTGTGTTCCCCTCTCAATGTCCACAAAGTGGTGGAATCCATGTGTTCCGCTCTCTATGACAACACAGTGGTGGAGTCCCTGTGTTCTCCTCTCTATGACATCACAATGGTGGCAACACCAGTGCTTCCGTCTTTGTTACATCCCACTGGGCGCAGCCCCAGTATTCTGCTCATTATGTCACCGCAGCTGTGCTAGCCCCAGCGTTGCCCTGTCTATTTCGCCACTGTGGTGGCAAGCCCTGGGTTCCCCTCTCTATGACACCACACTTGTGTCAACAGCAGTGTTCTGTTCTCTATGACACCATAGTTGTCCAGCCGCAGCTCTCCTCCCTTTGTGACAGCACAGTGGTGGCTTCCCCAGCTTTCTCGTGTCTGTGACATCACAGCGGATGCAGCCCCAATGTTCCCTGCCTGGGGATGCTCAATGGCGAGTGTCCAGAGCTGTGGCCAGTCAACACCACTGAGCGGCCACTGAGTCCCTGCCGGCCTGGCCTCAGCTTTACTCCTCTGCACACAGTGGCTCAGGGTAGGTCTTCTTGGCTTCCCCCACAGCGCCACAGACCAGGCTCAGATACAGTTACAAGAGCTGTGCCCAGAGCTGGCAGGGTGTTCATGAAAAAGCACAAAAACACTCTGCCCCCAGCAGAGCTGCTCCCTCCCTCCCTAGTTTCACCTGCACACACATAGCACCGGAGACTGCAAGCAATGATCATTCCTCAGGCACATCTGCAGCAAAAACAGCTTGAGGAGTGCCTTGCAGCAGCCCAGAAAAGCTCCTGCCTCAGGCTCAGCTTTCCTGCTCAGCCAGCGCCCCCGTGTGCCCCAGCAGCAGGGAATTGCTGCATCTGCTTGCTACCACTGCGGGCAAACTGCTGCATCTGGAGTTCTGGTGCCACCACTGACCAGATCTGCTGCCACCAAATTGCTGAACCTGGGCTGCATGGGCACTGGGAAAATTATTGATCTGGGCTCTGGATGAGACAGGAAACCCCAGACTTCATGCTCCACATGCTGAGAAACACCTAGTCTGGATTTTCTTTCTCTTTCTTTCTTTCTTCTTTCTTCCTTTCTTGCTTCCTTTCTTTCTTTCTTTCTTTTCTTTCTTTTCTTTCTTTCTTTCTTTCTTTCTTTCTTTCTTTCTTTCTTTCTTTCTTTCTTTCTTTCTTTCTTTCTTTCTTTCTTTCTTTCTTTCTTTCTTTCTTTCTTTTTCTTTCCACCATCACAGTGGTGGAGTCCCTGTGTTCCCGTCTCTATGATATCACAGTGGTGGCAACACCTGTGCTTCTGTCTTTGTGACATCCCACTGGGCGCAGCCCCAGGCTTCTGCTCATTATGACACCACAGCAGTGGTCGCAGCAGCATTCCCCTCTCTATGACAACACAGTATTTCTGAGCTTCTGATGCTAGGCTGTCTGTTTTCCACCTTTGCAACAAGTACAGCATGTATGCTGCACTCTGCTTGCTCTCTTTCCATGTTAGAAGCAGTCAAGTGGAACAAGCTCTGCTGTGCGAGAACAGTGCGCACAGCGCTCGCTGTGTATGCTTCTGTTCATCGGTTCGCACTTTGCACAGCCCATATGATTTTTTCAATTGTTCTATCAAGGGAACACTCTCCTGTAGCATTTCTCGGCTTCTGTCAGTGCTACCCGGGGCAACACCTCAGTGCTGACACCAAAGCCCTGGGCCCAGCGTTCCTATGGCCACACCTCAGGCAGCTCCTATCGCAGGAACCTGCGGGTGTGGGCGCGAACACGGGTACTGGGGCAGTGGCTGGGGTCTGTGCGCCGCATCCCACTGTCTCCCCGCAGCTGCTCCATCGCCTGCAAGTTCAGGGAGCAATGAGCGGCTCCGCGTCCCCCACCCAGCTCCCACCGCAGCCCCACCTTCAGCAGCGCCGCCCTCAGCCGCCGTGCCCTGCGGGGAACAGGTGTGAGCACCCAAGCCAACACGGGCCCTGCCTGCGGCCGAGCTCTCCGCACCTCTCCATCTCGTCCAGCACTGGCTCCGGCGGCTCCGGGTCCTCGGGCCACGCCACTGCCACTCGCCGTGGGGCCCATGCGAGGATTGCTGCCACCCACAGGCCGTGCTGGATCAGCAGCACCATGGCCGGGAACGGGACCAGCAGGGGTGAGCGGCCCCGGCGGGGAAGTTCCGACAGGTCCTGAGTGAGGTAGCCTCTGGAGGGCTTCACTGCGGGCAGTTGTGGGTCACAGACACGAGTGCAGTGGGCAAGGCACTGGCAGGGGCACAAGCACCACTCTTCGGTCCTGGCAGAGGTGAAGCTAGCCAGGGCGGGTGGCCGGAGCCAAGATGGGCCCAGGCTCTGGCCAGGGGGCTCAGCAGCTGACCCCAGAGTCGATGGAGGCAGTCAGCCTATCCAGCAAGTCCTGGTTCTCATGCGAGCACACACGGGAGGAAGGCTGAGCTCTCGGCTATGTTACCTGAACTTTTCATGCTGTGAATGTGTGAGGCACTGGCATGGGGCAAGGTGCTGGCATGGCATGACATACTGGCATGGCAAGGCTCTGCCATGGTGTTGGAGGTTATTTTTGGTTTTGGTTTTTTTTTTTCCCCCTGTAGAATAGACGCTGCTCTGAAAAAGACCACTGCGACAGAGGAGTGTTCACATCAGGCTCTGCTGGGGCTGCAGGCTTATGAGCTCTTGGGAGGACACATTGCACCCCAGGGTCAGCGGCTCCATCTTTTGGGCACAAGGAAGGTGCAGCTGTCCTAGTCCTGGTCAGTTGTTAATTCTCCACACATTCAACAGGCTTCCATTCCTTCATTGGTTAAATATTCATATTACAACAACTCTTCAGCAAGACTGGTATCACAACAAAACATGCACATTAAAAGAACTCTAAACTTTAGCAAAACTTATTTTACAGAAGTCAACATTATAAACCACATAATATTTACTCTAATAGTTGCAAAAGTCAACACTGTAATATATTTATCACAACAGTGATGTGGTCTGATGGTTTCTTCTAGATGAGAACCTGTCTTCTCCTGAGCCTGTCTGTCCCCTGAGCCATCCCCCTATCAAACTCTCTGATGCATTCTCTCCCTCTTCTCTCATCCCTGCAGGGCTCCATTGCACCTGGCAAGAAGCAAGTGCTGAAATTCTCTTACATGCCAGTTTTACCAGGAGCCTTCAGCAGGACTTACCAGCTTCAATTGGGTGACCTGGACCCAGAAAGTATCAGCCTGAAAGGAGCAGCATTCTTTCCCATGATCACTGTGAACCTGCCCCGGAACATCAAAGGTGGGCTCTGCCTGTCTGCCCCAGGAAGGGCCCCTCTGGCTTTGTTCCCTGCCATATGCCCACAGGGCAGCTCATGCCCACCTCCACCAAGCCTGGAGGGTTGCAGGACTCCCTGACCAACTCAAGCCCTCCGCTTCATGAGTCTTGATCAGAGGATCCCATGCGGGCTTTGTCCCAGGGACCATCCTGCAGAGCTTGCCAGCACGTCTGACAGGGTCCTGAAGGATGACAGTTAGACTGAAAGGCTTGGAAAAGCTGTAAGAGAGGCTGGCAGGGCTTCTGGCAGGGTTGGCTTTATGGGACATTGCAGGGGGTGAGATGCTCCCCTGTGGGCAGGAAGATGGGTGGGAGCAAACAGGAGGATTCAGAGAGGAGCAGCAGCATCCACTTCCCAGAGATGGCTTGAGGGATTTCTTTCTGGAAGAAACCAGTGTTGGGAGGCAGGGACTTCCCAGCTTAAATGAGACTGGCACTTCACTCACACTTCTCTTTGTGGATGTTTTCTTGCTTCAGGAAATGAAAAATATGAGAAGCCACCGAAACAGCTCAGAACACAACAACAATGCACTCAGAGGAATAAATCAGTTGTTGGGAAGAATACTGAGAGCCCAAAGACTGAGACCTTGAAGTCTCAGACCCTGATGGCTCCAACTTTGAATACTCAGGCCCCGGCAACTCAGACCCCAAAGACTCTGACCCTGAAGACTCAGAATCTGAAGACCCAGAACCAGAAGCCCCGCTTGCCTGGCTCTGGCATTGTAGTAAGAACAGCTGCAGCCCCATTTGGCACATGCCACCCTCTCAATGTCACCTGAGCCTCTTGCAGCCCACAGCAGCTTCCTGGTGCCCTGATGGCACTTGGGACCTCCCTGCCCACTTACAAGCATGTGTCACCTCAGCATTGCCCCTAGGGCTGCCACTCTGCTCATGGTCTCTTCTGAGGTTGCACAAGCTTCCTGGCTACCCCAGAGAGAGATCCTGAAGGCCATGCTCAGGTGCTTTGATGGAGGTGCTGGGGAGTTTGTTGGTCCCAACCCAAGCCCTACCAGATTTACAGACCCGGAAAGCAGCTGCCTGGTCATGCCCTGGGACTGTGCTGGCCATGCTCATCTCCAAGAGGCACCAGCTTGGTCCTGGGTTCCCTTTCAAGACAGCTTTTGTCCAAGCTGCCTTGATACTGGCTAGGGGTGGGCAAGTATCTGGAGCTCTGGAAGGTTCCTGGCTTCTCTGTCTGCCTGGCCAGATCAGCTTTACTAACAGTGTCTGGGCAGGCAAAGGTGCTGGAGTTACTTCCCTGGAGATGAGGTCCTGGCTAAGAGAGCAGGAGGTGTCACAGACGCTGAGCAGCTAGACAGAAGAACCCCACAGTCCCTCTCAACAGGAGCGGGGTAGGATCCCTCCTCAGGTGCAAGCTTTGGGACCTTTGCTAACCAGCCACTGTCTTCCCTTTCCTCAGCCAGACAATCAGGTGCAGGTAGAGATGGTGAAGATGCTGATGGAGAAGGCTGCTCTGGAGCTGCAGCAAAAGCTCCCATCCCATCTCCTGAAAAACAGGTTTCCTGACAAGCAGCTGTGCCAGAGTCTTCTCAAGTGAGTAGGGACTCCCATCCCCATCTCCAGGTGCCCCGTGAGGAACACCCAGCCATGTCTCCTTCTCCTGAGAGCTCCTTGTGTCTGCAGAGCTGGGGAATAGCTGGGGACTTCAGAAAGGGCCTGGTCCCTGTGGCTGTGACACACTACCTTGTGAGCAGTGGAGCGTCCTCCCTTCCCCAGCACCATGCTGAGCTTTGGACTGCTCAGCTTCCCACAGGTCTGAGCCCCTAGAGCTGAGGAGACCCAGTGCAAATCTTCAAGCCCTTCCAGACAACATAGATTCTGCCCCTGCTGACTAGCTTTGAAAGAGACAACTCCCGGCTGATGTCTTGGTTCCAACTAACAGAGCACACAAAACTAAAGGAGAAGGGAACTGCACATGTCAGCAAACACTTTAAAACCGAAAATCAGATGGCTCGAATCCTGGTGGGGTGACAGGGCTTATCTAGGTAACTTGGTGAGTCCCTTTGCTCCATCATGATGCAGCACAAGCACAGGAGGCTTCCGTTCAGGAAGAAGATGTTCTGCAGAACAGATCATGTGATCTGGTTGCAGAGCAATGAAGATTTCCTGTGCAGGCCAATCTTACTCCTAGGCCCCAAAGCAATTTCAGGCTCAGGCTGTACGCCAGGCTAAGCACTTTCATTGAGACCAGTGGAGAGCCAGTGGACTCACCTATACTGGCTTGTCATGGCAGAGGGATTGTGACCAGTGTCCATTTTAAACAAATTTTATTTTCAGGTACCACTGGTAGCTGATAAAACCTAGGACCTGCACTCCTCCTGATTTCCCAAAGTCATTGCCAGGTGGTCAGGCCTTGGGTTTCATGGGCTTGAGCTGAGTTTCTACAGCAGTGAATAAACCAATAGCAAGTTGATTTGTATCCTCTGTCCACTTGGACCCGTAGCCAGGCTGTGGTTTAAGGACGGTCCTTACTCCTCCTTGCAGAGCTGATCTGCCCGAGTACGTCCTGGACATGGGCCCTGTCCTTAAGGGTTGCACTGAGAGACGCACTCTGGAGATCACCAACCTTGCACAGATCTACTTGTCCTCCCAGATGGATGAGTCTGTCCTGCAGGACACAGGTAAGCAGTGCTGGAGACATTTCCTATGGGCTTGAAGGAGGTGTCTCAGACAGATTAGCTTAAGCCACTGAACTTGGGGAGGTTTTTGATCTGCTGCTTCTTCTCAGTGCCCCAGCTGGGAGCTTTAGAGGCAGAATTCTCCTGGCCAGCCATGCCCAGGGACCTGGCCTGCCTGTGACTGCCCTAACGCTTCAGTGCAGGGGCCAGATGGGCTCGTTGCCCCGGTCACCTCTCAGCATCTGCCCTTGGCTCCCACGAGCACCAAGTCTCTTTGGGCACTCCATGGGCTTGTTTTGTGAACCAGTGGGGTCTGCTGTGTTTTGGAATGCTTGCTTTGGAGTTCACACTGTCACAGCCCTTGTATTCAGCCTTTATTGAGGAAACAGCCTGTGAGATCCTCAGGTGGATCAGAAGAGGCTTCCAGAAGAGGCCTTGAGGCGAGGTTGCGCTTCCATCACGCAGTGGCTCACTGTGTCTGAGGGGTGTTCACAGGGGCACTCTTTAAGATTTTGTCCAGGTCACAGCAAGGCAGGGTGGCTTTCCCAGACCTCTCAGCCAGGACACCTGTAAGGCCTTAATGTGCTTATGACATATTTCCTGTTTCTTGTGTATCTCAGCTGCTTTGTTTTCACCTGTTCAATGTTTCAGCATGGATCAGGACCAGATGAAGGGCCTTCTCCCGAGGTACACCATGACCTTTGACGTGAGCTTTGAAAGTGCCCACTGGCCACAGGGTGACGTGGATGTGCTGCTGCCCATCAAGGTACCACAGCTCTTGGGGCAGGCAGCAGGCTGGGCACAGCAGCAGATGTCACCTGTAGCCTCCGCTGAACTCTCTGTCCTTCTCCAGGTAGCAGAAGGCCTCACGTATAACATCCGCCTCCATGCCACTGTGTTGGAGCTGTCGCTCAACCTCTTGAAGAACACTCTGCAGTTCTCTGATATCGTTGTCGGGCAGTGCCAGCTTGAGACAGTCTGGCTCTACAACTGGTTCTGAGTGCCCTGCAAACGGTCCATTACTGCCATCAAGCCTGTTATGAAGGTAAAGCACGTGCAACATTGAACATGTAACTTCTTGGCTGGGTTTTCTTTGTGTCTCTTGCCCTTTCTGTTCCCGTGGCTGCCTGAGCACTTGGGTCTACAGTGTGTTTGAGGAAGCTTCTGAAGGTCTAGATGAAGGCTGGTTTGCCTGGACTTGTTGTGTTAGCTGATGCTTTGCTTTTCTGCCATCTTCACCCCTTCCCCCTCCTCTGAGGACAGTAGTTCCCTATCCGCCTGCCCTGTCTGCAGGTTTTTCCTCCAGCTCTAGGCTATGGGGGCCAGACTTGGTTTGGCTGTGGGTGCTCTCAGCACCATAGCAGTGTCTCAGAGCACTACAGGAACTGAATCTCTGTCCTCCGAGACCAACGAGACCTCACAAAATTGGTTTCTGTGCCCAGAAGAATTGACGCAAATATACGACACCGGACAGACGTCAGAAGTAGCAGGCACTGGAGTATGAGCCCTGTCCCTTTAAAGTGATGCCCTCCAAAGGAACCCTTGATGCAGGAAGCTGGCAGGACTTGCAGATCCAGTTTACACCCAAGGAGGAGGTGAGATTGGCAGGTGTCAGCCCAGGAGGCCTGTCAGGGCTATCTGGAAATGAGGGCCTGCTGCAGAGAGTGTGGTCTGAGCTCTGTCTTGACAGGGAGCTTTCACCTGAGGAAAGCTCAGGGAGCTTGTGGGGTGGCTCAGTTCACCCCACAAGTGCACTCCCATGAGATGTGCTTTGAAGTGCCCACAGGGAGCTTGCACAGAGAGCATCAGGGCTCTGTGGCTGCCTCTCGGCACATGGGAGGGATGTGCCCAAATCCCCTCAGCCTCCCCCTTTGCCTGGCTGTATTTGCAGCTGCCACGCTTAGTGCAGAGCAGCTGCACACTCACAGAGGATCATCCTGGAATGGCCAGTCTAGGCTCATCCTACTGCAGAACAGACAGAACAGCCACCAGACGCCTTCCTGGGCACAGCAGGACAGTCACCTGCAGTGCTGTGCTGCCAGCAGTCCCTGGGGCTCTGGCCTGCCTGCACATTCCCATGCAGCTGGGGACTCAAAGGATGGAGCGTTCCCAAAAGAAGTTTGCTTGTGGCCGCTGGATCTTGGAAACATTCAGTGTGTACCAGTATGGACACAAATTCTTCTGTGCCCACAAACAGTCACGAGGATCTTTTAATTGCTTGAGAGATGTAACCATCTTGTGTCTTGCTTTGACCAGAGCCAAACGCTCTGCAGAGAAGATGACCTTTATTTCCAGCCAGGGTGAGCTCATTTGCCTCTCTCCTGGAGCTGGTGTTTGCCTGATGCAGCAGTGCCAGGACTGTGTGTGGACACTGTAACCCTGAGGGCCCTTCTCATGAGCAGTCCTGCACTCCTGCATCACTAGGTGAAAACATCTGACAGTACATCCATCTGATACCCAAATACCCAGTTACAGTGCACACCAGGATTCATCCCAGTTATTCTAACCCAGGACACAGATGCTGTAGTCCCTAGCGTAAGTAAATATCTGGTTGCTACTCACCTTGGAGGGACTGATAACAGTTGGGGCATCCTGTCACCTGGGACTTCATGGATGAGTTTTCTGCACTTTTCTCTTTTCAGAGGTCTTACAAGAATGAGCTGGAGCTTAAAATTTGTGGGAGCATCAATCACTTAAAGCTGCACCTCTCAGGACAAAGTCTGGAGCCACGGCTGGAGTTCAGCCCCCCAGCACTAGAGATGGGATGCGTGCTGGTGGAGAGCGATGGGGGAGGCCACAGTGGTGGTGAAGAACCCATACAACTTCCCCATTGAGTTTTCCTCCCTGGATTTTGATGAGTAGTACGTTGAGGACGAGAAGTTGAGAAGGCACATCTGGTCCCCATGTACGTGCTGCCCAAGCTTCACAGCACTCCAGGATTCCCAGGCTTGTGCCAGGGAGATGGAGGCAATCCCCAGGGCAAAGCCAACTCTGCTGACATGCTGTGGGAGGATTTAAATAGTTTGTGTTGTTGGGAGGAAGGGAGGAGACAGGAAGTGGGTTTGTTGACTGTGTGTGATGAAAGACAAGAAAAAGAATCTTGCCTATGGTTTCTCTTCCTGTGCACACAGATCCTGAGGATGGCAGTGGGGTCTGAGTACCAGAAGAACTCTCTAATGCCTCCACGTGCTGTGGGTGGGACGCTGCCCCCAGAGGTGCTGGAGGACTATGAAGCACAGAAGAGGCCGAAGGCTCAATGGGCAGAGCTCAAGGCCATGGCAGAGGCTGAGGCTGGGGCTATGGGCAAGGCAGCACCAGGTCAGAAAAAGAGTGAGGGTTTGGTGGTGTCTGTCTTGACTGGGACCACAGCAGGGAGTCCAGCCCATACACTCTGAACTCGGTCACTTTGTTCTCCAGAGAAAGCCCATGCTTTTTGCAGCTGCCTGTTCCCTGGCTTGGTGGAGGAGCTCTTGGGTGAAGAGCTGTGGCATCCTCTGCCAACCCTGAGTGTAGCCAAAGCAAGCTCCTATCTGCCTGCCATAGACTGGGGAAATAATCAGGATATTCCCTTGTGTCCCTTAGCCACAAAGATTAGGATTGGATGGGTTCTTCAGCCAGTAGGACCAAGTCTAATATCACCGGCTCTTTTATATTTGCACCTTCCTAGCCACAAAAGAACAAGCTCTTATTGTTTTCACCAAGTCTCCTTTCCGGGTGTTGAGGGTTAAGTCTCCTGTAGAATTCCTCCCCCCCCACCCACCCCAAGCTGCTAGGAGACTAAATGCTGAGTACTTAACCTGGACAAAAAGAAGCTGATCACTTAGTTTGGGGGAGGGAAAAAAAGCTCCGGGAGAGAGAGCTGAGGGTGGGGGTCGGGTGTCTCTCGTCTTCCGGGGAGCACGGATCAGGGGGCTGCTGGCCGCTGGAGTCTACGGTTAACGAACGGTCTGGTCCTGGGAATTCTATCATCTGTTGGAGTATCCAGGAATTCGGAGTTTCTTCGCTGTCCTGCTGGATTTTGGGTGAGCCCGGGTCCCGCGGCTGTGGCTTCTCCGGCACTGCCAACTCTGCCTGCGGAGGACACCACGCCCGGCTTCCAGCCATCAGCGCCAGAGCTTCCACCGTTTGCCCTCAGGGTTCTTGGTTCTGTTCTACTATTTTTATAATTGCTGTTGGGTTTTTTGTGTCTCTCCTGTTATATTTACTAGTAAAGGACTGTTATTCCTTTTCCCCATAGCTCTGACTGAAAAGTGTGTTTTTTTAAATTTTCCAAATTGTAGTAACATGGAGGGAAGGATTCAAATTCCTCATTTCCTGGAGAGGCCTGCCTCTCCTTAGCAGACACCTGTCTTTTCAAACCAAGACACCAGGGATCTGAGGAGATGGGGAGGATGATGAGGATCAAAGGTAGGCAGGAGGCTGATTTTCTCCCCTGGTTTTGCACTGCTGTCACAGGGCTGTCCCATTGTATCCTGAGCCCATGGTGAAAGTGACTGGAAATCCTATCTCGCTAGCTGTCATGTGTCACCTGGGCATTGACCCGTCTTCCTAGAGGCGTGAAGCACGGCAGCACAAAGGGATTGTTGTCGTCGTCCATGGGCCACCCCGGGCAGGTATGTGAGCTGCAGCCCTGGGCTGCAGGGAGAGGGGCAAGCAGGAGAAACGCATCCTGGTGGACCGTGGTGCTTAAGGCAAAGTCCTCAGCTGAACAGGAGGTGCAGATGATCCTCTTGACTCTAGAATTCAGAGCTTGTAGCCATGCTCCAGCTGCCTCCCTCCTGGCAACCCCTGGAGGGACACTTGCATTCCCACTGTCCTTTAAACTTTGAAATCTTGTTTGAGATTTTTCCAGGGCCTGTAATGCCCTGTAATGCCTCACGTGCAAGCATCACCAAGCAGTTCTCCTCTCTCTCAGGGAAGAGATAGCAGTGGCCCTGTGTCGCTGTTTATGACAGCGCTTGCTTGTCCATTGACACCGTGGTGAAAGAGGCTGTCGCCAATGATGGGAGCCAGGCAGGGCTCTGTGCCCACGAGATTTGCACCAAGGCTGCCATGGAGCTGAAAGGCAAAGGCGAAGGTAATGCTGGTAAGGAGAAATGCTGGACCCAGAGCGAGTGCTTGAGAAACCTGCCACGACTGTCCACTTCTGCTTACTCAGAGCAGCAGTCTTTCAGTCCTTGGGTCTCCTGGGAAACATGGGTGAAGTGCCTCTCTGGCTTGTCTAGGAGAAAAAAGAAATCCATTTTAAGGGCCCAGTCAGGGGTTCTTTTATAGCACCCTTTGCTGCCATTCTTGGCATGTTCATTTTTCTGAGGGTGGTGAAGCACACCTGTCTCTTACCCAAATATTTTCTATTTCCTCAAAGCTGAATCGAGCTTGCTCCCCATGGGCAGCAGGAAGAACTGCTGCCCACTTTACCAAGGAAAAAGCCTTCTGGAGTGGCTCATTAAGCACAAGGGGATTGACTATGAGCATAACCTCACAAATGAGAGGAAGGGCAGGACAGCCTCCCAGAGGAATTTCCAACGAGGTACATACTAGAGATGAGCTCTTTTCTCCAGAGATTTCCCTGTGCCCACTGTCAGGTTACACAGCTCATACCCATTGGGCTGTTCTCCATGTGAGACTGTAGACTTTTATGGAATTTACTGGGCAGTTGGTACCCTGAGCTCTGCAGGGTGAGGCCAGGCCTGGCTCAGTGCAGGGGGAAGTTTTGCATTGCTCACTTTTGAACCTGGCTGGGTTGGGAGCTGGTGGAAGGAAGAAGTTTGGTGTGGAGTCCCTAAAGCCGAATGAAATAACCCCCAGGTTTTGGCCTTGGAAGGGCAAGCTGTAATTCTACCCCTGCCTCTTCTCCCTGATACCCAGATTCTTCTGGTTTCTTCTTTCCTTGTTAATTCATTGGCTGTGGGACCCTGGTGACCAGACCTGTCTTCCCTATAGGACACTGACCTTGCCTGCCCTCAGTTCTGCCCCTGTACCACAAGGTCACTGGATGCTGTAAATCATACTTAAACCTGAGCAAGGCACATGATCGCCCCTTCTTTGCACTGGATTCCCTTCAGTGCCTGGAATAAACCTTGCTGGAACGTGATTTTATGCAAAGGGCCTTCTTGCCTCTCTTTTGCTGAGCTAGCCTAGTGGCGTGTGTGGATGGGAGAGCTTGATTGCTTGCTCCAAGCAGCTTTTCCACTGGAGAGGTTGACTGGGGCCTAGGCAGAGGCCTCACTCCTAAAAGACACACTGTTAGAGTCTGGCACTCAGTTGGGGTTTTCCAACAAGGAGGATTTAGCTTCAGTGGAGATGGGTGATGCAAGTGGGGCAGGGCTGCAGGTGTCCACATGAGAATGCAGGATGGGTGCAGTGTATGGAAATTCATCCTGGAGGATGAATCCTCAGCTTGATCGGTAGGGGAACTGCTGTGCAAGCAGTGTCACCTGCATGCACAGTTGTTAGGAGAGACATAGTGCTGGCTTTAAAATAAAGTATGGGATGGTGTGCTGGTAAGAGAAGCAGGGAAGGAGCTGCTTCTGAGTCTGCCAGTGCCCAGCAGACTGGGGAAAAGTGCCGTGCTCCTTCCAGGGTCCAAGGCTGTGCCGTTGCAGTGAAAGGTGCCTACTTGCTTTTCCAAGCCCCCCCTGAACCATCTGTCCCCTATGCAGGTAAAAACCTTCAGCTCACAGCTCAGACCAAAAATAAACAAGCCTCTGAGGAAAAAATCTACGAGAATGCCAAAGGCAAGAACCCTCCAGCACAAAAGAAGAAGGAGCCAGCCAGCAAACCTGACATACAAGTCACCAAGGTAAACACGATCTGCTATGGTTGATGCCTGGGATCTTTGCATTGTCTTTGAGATGGGCCAGGGGCTGCTTACAGCGGAGGCTCTGTGCCAGCCAGGCCCTGGTATGTGGGTCCACAGTGCCTAGCCCAGCTGGCAGGCTGGGCATGGCTTGGGCTGGAAATGTGCTCTGGCAGACAGCTCCACTGGTTCTCAGTGGTTTGCTGGCAAAGTGCAGTCCAGGCTAGTGTGGCTGCAGGCATTGAGCAAAGTGCTGGGAGGCTGCACGGGGGCCTTGCAAGCTTGGGTCTCTGCTGGCCAAGGGATGGGCCCTCCAGGACCATCCCCTGAAGCCACCAGCCTGCACTGCAGGGTTGTTCTAGTCTCCTCTAGTGAGGAACCCCAGCTCCAAGCCCTGCAGTGGGAGTTGTTCAGGGCTTTCCACCATGGTTTCTTTTCCTTACAATGGTCTATATTACAGTTCACAGTTTCCACTGCTCCTGCTCCCCAGCAGCTGAACATCACCAGCAGTTGTGGGGAAGAGCTGAACTGCTTGAGCTGTGTCCTGCCCGAGGACCTGCTGGTGGACATCCTCTGTGAGAGGCTGAAGGTGTGTGGGGTGGGGGAAAAGGGGACATTCCTGCTCTGGGGAGACAGGCAGTGAGGTACGACTTGGGACAGGAGGAGGAGGAGGTCTGCACATGCTCTTGGAGGATCCTGGCCCCTGTGCAGGAACCTTGAGGGAAGCTTCAGATGCCCTTAGTTGGCAGAGCCTAAGGACAGACCCAAGCTCCTCTTAGCTAATGCACTTGGAACAGGGACAGCTGGTACCCTGTGACATCTGGGTTTACTGTCCAGCTGCGAGCCCCTTGTGTGCAATGGCTGACTTACTCTTCCCTTTATTCGTAACGTAAGGACTGCTACAGGGGAGTGGTCTTTGATGGCTTGGAGAGCCTCTTTGCAAGCAGCCTGGAATCTTCCCTGCTCTGTGTACTCAAAGCTGTCAAGAATCGTCGTCATATCTTCATAGTGAATCTGCATCAGGATTATGCTTCCTGGAAAGCCAAGGAGGAAGCTGAAAGACAGAGAGAGAAAACTCAGAGAGGGAAGGTGAGATATGTCTGTCCCTCTCAAGTCTTCTCTCTCAACCCTCACCCTTATCTCTGTGTATCTGGGTTTGCAGCAGAGCTTGTAAGAAATGTTTTGAATAATCTTTCCACCTTCTGCCTCAGTGTAACCAGCACTGAACTTCTCAGAATTGCAGGAGACCAGAGGTTTTAAGACTCACCTTAATCGCTAACATTAAAGCTTGGGCACAAGTTCAAGCTGCTGTAGCTGTGTGACAAATGACTGTTCTCAGCCTCGGTGCACTTGAGCCAGACAAAGCACAGGAACTCACTGTGTGGCCATAGTTTGGGGGATTGTCTGAATTTTGGAGCAGGGACATGAGCTCCCCAGTATCTCCTGGTGTGATAGGCTGCATTGGGAAAAGCTGTGAATCCTTGCAGCTGACCCAGAGCAGCCAGGTCTACTTGCAGTCACTCATAGTTTCTCCTCTGGTTTGTGTTAAAGAACTGCAGCAGGAGAAAGCTCTTCAGAGGAACATAGAATGTGTTTTGCAAATGGATGAGGATGAGTATGATGCCCTCCCTGAGGAGGAGAAAGCTGAAGTGGATAAAATATTACTGGAATGGAACCCTATACGGAGGGAGAGGTGAGTAAGCCTTCCATGGGTTACTGCTCGGGGTAGTGTCCCTGGAGGGTTTCCCTGCTTCAAGGACTCTGAGCTCAGAGGTGTTTGATAGCAAAGGCCAGAAGCAACACAGGGATGGCCACTCTTAGCTCCCTGGCTCTCAAGAGAGGGAGGATCTTCTTCTGTTGAAATAGAATGTCTTCTTTATGTTAGTCGTCAGCCTTCCCGGCTCCGGTGCTGCCTGCAGGGAGCTGGGCTCTGGGCTTGCTTTGACACTGCCTGTAGAAGTGTCTTTAAGTCTGTGATTTTGATTCACACCTTCTTCATCCTCTCCCTTCTTCACCAGAACGGTGGGATTGTGGTATGGGCAGGTGCGGGGCACAGACAAACCCCTGGTTTGGCTTCTGGCCACAGATGAAGTCCTTGCAATGCTGATCTGCCAGGGTTCTCCTTATGGGGGGGGACACCACCCATAAAAGCTCACATCATTATTCTCCCTGTCCTAGGTTACAATGTCAGACGTGCCCAAAGTATGTATTCTATCACCATCTACATGAGATGTTGAAACTAGGTTTCCCTTGTCTCCTCCCTCCAGACTATCTTCTGTTAATGGCCCATCAATGCCCTGCTGCATGACTCGTAGATAACTCCCTCTGGGAGCTATCTCTGTTTAATGGGCAATCAAGGACCCATTACAAGACTGATAAAATTAGATCAGCCCCTTGTGAGATGCTCTACCCAGGGGGAGAAGCCAAGCATTCCCACCTGGGTATAATCTGGCCTTTGGAACAGCACAGGCAGCCTTACCCACTGGATTCCCAGAGGACAAGGTGTCACGATCCGCTCGTACAAGCGGGGGTCGTGATGGTTCATTTACTGATCTCAGAGTGCAAAACACAACACAGAGGGGATTTCAGCATTAAAACAAATGCACCTTTTATTGATTGACCATAGCAAATGCGATAGCAGGATTAAGAGGGAGAGAAAGAGATAGAGAAAGAGATAGAGGAAAGGGGGGATATAGCTACCAAACGTGGAGACGGAGTCCTCGTGGTCCGGTCGATGGGTCCGCCTGTCACGTCGGGGAGAGTCTCTCCAAATCTCTGGTTAACTCAGGGGTTTTTATTATAGTCCGCAATCACGGGGGGAACAGGTAAATGTATTGAAGCTCCCAAGGGGGAACAGGTAGTTTATGTTCTCAGCAGTAAGCGAGAGCCATTGTCTTCTTGGTCCAATGATCACGCCTCCAGGCAAACATCCTGCTTTGATTGAGTCAGCCCCAGCCCCCTATATTGGGGTTGTCAGGGTCTGATGTCTCAGTCCTTGAGAGGGGCTTCATATAGGGGTCTCAATCTCAGTCCTTGGAAGGGGGTTTTGATCTCTCTGTCACGGTGGTTGCGAAGCAGATGAAGGATTTTCTGTGGGGGACCCCCAAAGTTACCCCAGAAAGCTCCCTTGGCCAAGAGGTGGGGAAATCCATAGGCTATTGTCATGAAGCAGGGAGCGTGAAGCAGATGTAATCTTCAGGTACAGAACTACCATTACACTGCTCAAAGCCCGTGTACCGTGGCGTGGTGACACGGGAAAATGCACCTGCAGACGACTGGCAAGCATCCACCTCAAGCAGGCCACAACTGCAGTGGGGTCCTCAGGGTCCTTATGACGATCGTGAGGCAAATGATGGGAACTTCAGACAGACTCTTACACAAGGGCTACCAGACTTTTCTGCGGGAACACTGCTTCAACAAGACCACTTCATCTGGACTGCTACCACCACGTTTTCAGGTTGTATTCTGACTCTCTCAGTGATCTCTTGTACTATTGTGTGTGTTTTATTTTATGTTACTTTTTTTTTCTCTCCTATTAAAATGTTTTTTCTGACGTGGAGTCTCTCTCTGGTTTTGCCTTCAAGCCAGCACATATATTTTGGTGCCCAGTGTGGGGTAGGAGGTACTGAGAAAAGTCAGAATTACAATTTTGTAGAGAGAAAAAAAACCAGCTGTCCGCTATGATGCTCAACATGCTTTCATATATCTTATACCTAGCTCTCTACCATTTCCTGCAGATGGGGCAGTATTTGCCAGTCTTAATGCTCATGTGTAGACCAGGGTATGGTACTAAAATTGCTTTATTGGTCTATTATGTTTATTGTATGATAACCTCCGAGGCAATGAGCATCATTCGGAATATATACTCTATTTTATTTACTTGTCCTGATCCAGAATGCTACATCTGGGCTCTCAACAATCACACCCAGCCCCTGTGGGGAGGGGTAAAGAATTATTTTCTCCAGTCTTTTAGGTCTGGCACAACAGTTTTCGAAAGTATTGAGTTCTCTCTAGGTACCAAGGACAGCATAATATTGTTGTTAGTTCTGCTTTGTCTTCTCTGCACGGCCTGCACCATGCTCACCATGCTTAGAATTCAAACACTACATGGGGTGGTACAGCGTCTCCTTGAGGAAGAGGGAAAAAGAAGCAAATGCAAAACAACAGCATCCGTGTCTACACAAACTCTCACAGAGGAAACAGTATCCGCATCTACTCAGATTGTCACAGAGGAGAAAGGAACCAAAACCAAAGCAACAGTATCCGCATCTACTCAGACCATCACTGAAGCAGAACAACCTAAACCAGTAGCAGTTGCCCCTGTTCAGAAGAAGAAATCAAAGAGCAAATCAGTCCGCATAGTGACTGACAAGGGTGTGGCAGAACCTTCACACCCAGCAGAAGAGACAGAGCCAGAGATCATCACTTGCTCTCTATCCCTGGGTGAACTGCGTGACCCGCGGAGGGAATTCACCCGCCAGAAAAACTAGTCCATCCTGACCTGGCTGCTCCGCATCTGGGACACTGCAGCCAATGACACCATTCTGGATGGAAGTGAGGCCAGGCAACTGGGATCACTGTCTTGGGATGTGGACATTGACCAGGGGATCGGGAGAAGCCAACAAATTCTCAGCCTCTGGCGGTGACTGCTAACAAGCATGAGGGACAGATACCTTTGTAGAGAAGACTTCCAGGTGCACCAAGGAAAATGGAGCACAATGGAACAAGGTATCCGATGCCTGAGGGAATTGGCTGTGCTGGAGATCATTTTCTCAGAAGACAAGAGATTTCCTAAAAGCCCAGATGATGTCCAGTGCACATCGCAGATGTGGTTGAGATTCACACGGCTTGGACCAGAGATGTACTCCTGTTACCTGGCAACACTGCAATGGAGGGAAGGCGAGGACAAGGTGGGAATCTTGGTCAATAAACTAAGAATTTACAAGGATACTGTCACTGCCCCATTTCGTACCCATGTCTCACCTGTGGAAACAAGGCTGGCTGAGCAAGTCCGGAGTTTGATTGAGGAGGGCCATCAGAAACTGAAAAAGGAACTTAAGGAAGAAATTTACCACACCTCACCAGAACCAACAAGAGTCTCTGCCATTAGGAGCAGGTATCCGCCAGACAGGGAGAGAGGATACACTCCACAGGGTAACCGCTGGTCTTTTATTCGGGAGCATAGAGAAGACATGAGGAAGTGGGATTGAAAACCCACCTCCTCCTTAGCAGCCCGGGTACGTGAACTGAAGAGACAGACACCTACCACAAAGAGCTCATCTAGAGTCAATGTTGCTCCGGTCTCTCAGGCACAGAACTCCAAACGGTATAGGAAGGATGATATGACTGATCCTCTTGAAGGGACCTCAGGAACATATTTACAGGAAGTGAGCAACGTGTACCATGACCAGGAATAGGGAGGCCCTGCCTCTAGCCAGGTAGAGGAAAGGGACAATCGGATCTATTGGACTGTCTGGATCCGATGGCCTGGCACATCTGACCCACAAAAATATACAGCTTTGGTTGACACTGGCACGCAATGTACCCTGATGCCAGCAAGATATGTAGGAACAGAATGCATTTCTATTTCTGGGGTGACAGGAGGGTCCCAGCAGCTGACTGTATTGGAGGCCAACTTGAGTTTAACTGGGAATGGGTGGCAAAAACATCCCATGGTGACTGGCCCAGAGGCCCCATGCATCCTCAGCATAGACTATCTAAGAAATGGATATTTCAAAGACCCAAAAGGATATCGTTGGGCTTTTGGGATAGCTGCTGTAGAGACAGAAGACATCAGACAACTGAGTACCTTTCCTGGTCTCTCAGATGACTCCTCTGCTGTGGGACTACTGAGAGTTGAAGAACAACAGGTACCAATTGCCACAGCAACAGTACACCATCGGCATTACCACACAGACAGAGAGAGACCCTGTGATTCCTATCCACGAGATGATTCGTAAACTGGAGAGCCAAGGGGTGGTCAGCAAGGCTCATCCACTTTTCAACAGCCCTATATGGCCAGTGCATAAGTCCAGTGAAGAATGGAGACTGACGGTGGACTACCATGCTCTGAGTGAAGTCACCCCACCCCCAAGTTCTGCTGTGCCAGACATGTTGAAGCTTCAGTACGAGCTGGAGCCCAAGTCAGCAAGGTGGTATGCGACCATTGATATTGCCAATGCCTTCTTCTCCATTCCTTCGGCAGCAGAGTGCAGGGCCCAGTTTGCCTTCACCTGGAAGGGCGTACAATACACCTGGAACCGACTGCCCCAGGGGTGGAAACACAGCCCCACCATCTGCCATGGACTGATCCAGACTGCACTGGAAAAGGGTGAGGCTCCTGAACATCTACATTACATTGATGACATCATTGTATGGGGGAATACAGCAGGGGAAATCTTCAAGAAAAGAGAGGAGATCATTCAGATTCTGCTGAAAGCTGGTTTTGCCATTAAGCGAAGTAAGGTTAAGGGAGCAGCTCAAGAAATCCAGTTTCTGGGAGTCAAGCGGCAAGATGGACTTCACCAGATCCCCACAGAAGTAACCAACAAGATCACCGCAATGTGTCCACCTACCAACAAGAAGGAGACACAAGCTTTCCTAGGTGCCATAGGTTTCTGGAGAATGCACATCCCTGAGTACAGCCAGATTGTGAGCCCTCTCTACCTGGTCACCCGCAAGAAGAACGATTTCCACTGGGGCCCTGAACAGCAACAAGCCTTTGCCCAGATCAAGCAGGAGATCGCTCATGCGGTAGCCCTTGGCTGAGTCAGGACGGGACCAGAGGTGAAGAATGTGCTCTACTCTACAGCCGGGAACAATGGCCTGTCCTGGAGTCTTTGGCAGAAGGTGCCTGGGGAGACTCGGGGTCGACCACTGGGATTCTGGAGCCGAAGCTACAGAGGATCCAAAGCCAGCTACACTCCTACAGAGAAGGAAATCTTAGCCGCCTATTGTGGTGGTGAAGAACTGTTTTATTAGGTTTTTATAAGAAGTTTATGTTATGGTTCATTTCACTGTATCCCCAATTCTGTATCCCTTTTTTGTTGTCTGTATAATAAGGTGTTTTGTGTCAGTCCTCCCACCCCCACCTGACTTGTAACATCCCCTCTGCCCAACCCCCCCCCCCCCCCCGGGGCAGCTTGTCTATCACTTTGAGGAGCCCTCCCAGGTTGCAAAATCTCAGGGAGAGGGCTTCGGGTGATAGGTCCCCTGGGGGGAATTCCTTTAGCTCTGGATTTTAGTGGTCTGAGGCTTGGGGGTGGGCACACCTTGTTACCCCCTGAATTCCCTGATTTGTTGTCTTGTTGTATCCTCCCTGGAACCCCTCCCCCGCTTATAAGGGGTAGGAGGGAGATTCAAACCCTCTCATCTCGGAGCTCTCAGCTCAGAGCTCTCTCTCTGCTCCTCAGCTCTTGAGCTAATAAACATCTTTTCACCTGCTAAGCTGAGAGCCAGCCTTTTCTCTTCTGCTGCTGTTGCTGTCACAACACTATTGGGTCCAGCTGCTAAGCTGAGAAGCCAAAACGAACTGGGACCTTCTGTGGCTGTGTTGACCCGAGCTAGCCGAAGGTCATCTCCCGCCTGGTGCGGGGACGGAACCAGACACAGCCTATTAAGGAGTTCAAGCTGCCTCAAAAGTAATTGGCACTGAAACGCTGCTTTTGGCACCTCGACTACCAGTGCTGGGGTGGATGTTTAAAGCAAGGGTTCCTTCCACGCATCACGCCACTGACACCACATGGAGCAAATGGATTGCCCTCATCACACAGCGTGCCCATATTGGAAACCCGAATCGCCCTAGGATTCTGGAAATTGTAACGAAGTGGCCTGAAGGTGAGAGTTTTGGATTATCTTCTGAAGAAGAAGTGACACATGCCAAGGAAGCCCCACCGTATAACGAGCTACCGGAGACAGAAAGACGATATGCCCTCTTCACTGACTGTTCCTGCCGAATTGTAGGTGCTAACCAGAAATGGAAAGCTGCAGTATGGAGCACCACACGACAAGTTGCACAAGCTTCCAAGGGACAAGGTGGATCAAGTCAGGTTGCAGAACTTAAAGCCATCCAGCTGGCTTTGGATATTGCCAAACGAGAGAAGTGGCCAAGACTCTATCTCTACACCGACTCCTGGATGGTAGCTAATGCTCTCTGGAGATGGCTGAATCACAGGAAAAAGGCCAGCTGGCAGCACAGAGGGAAACCCATCTGGGTGCTGAGATTTGGCAGGACATCGCTGCCTGAGTAGGGAAGCTGACTGTGAAGGTTTGACAAGTGGACGCACATGTGTCCAGGAGTTGGGCTAATGAAGAGCATCACAACAATGAGCAGGTGGCCAAAGCTGCCAAAGTGAAAGTACCGCAGGTGGATCTAGACTGGCAGCACAAGGGATAAGTATTGCTAGTCCATTAGGCCCACGGTGCATCTGGTCATCAGGGGAGAGATGCAACATACCGATGGGCCCGTGACTGAGGGGTGGACCTTACTATGGACAACATCTCACAGGTGATCCACAACTGTGAGACCTGCGCTGCAATCAAACAAGCGAAGTGGGTGAAGCCTCTGTGGTACGGCGGATGATCATTGAAGTACAGGTATGGGGAAGCCTGGCAGATTGACTCCATCACCCTTCCCCAAACCCGCCAAGGCAAGTGCTATGTGCTAACTATGGTGGAAGCCACCACTGGATGGTAGGAGACCTACCCTGTGCCTCATGCTACTGCCCGGAATACTATCTTAGGCCTTGAAAAGCATGGAGACATGGCACCCCTGAGAGAATCAAGTCAGACAATGGGACCCATTTCAAGAACAGCCTTATAAATACCTGGGCTAGAGAACATGGCATTGAATGGACATATCACATCCCTTATCATGCACCGTCTGCCAGGAGAGTTGAACGGTGCAATGGGTTACTTAAGACTACCCTGAAGGCGCTTGGTGGGGCGACTTTCAAAAACTGGGAAGTGAACTTAGCGAAGACAACCTGGATGGTCAACACTCAAAGGTCAATCAATCGAGCTGGTCCTGCCCAGTCCGAACCCTTGCACACAGTGGATGGAGATAAAGTCCCTGCGGTACACATGAAAGGCATTTTAGGAAAAACTGTTTGGATTAATCCCACCTCAGGAAAAGGCAGACCCATCCATGGGATTGTTTTTGCTCAAGGACCTGGTTCCACTTGGTGGGTATTGCAGAAAGATGGGGAAACCCATTGTGTACTACAGGGAGACCTAATTTTAAGTGAGAACTGGGTGTAAGGTTTCTTTCTGTATATGTGTATGTATAAGCATGTGTATATTTATCTATCTTGCTGTAAGAATGTATTAATTTAGGTATGATGTAGATGGTCATAGAATAAGGGGTGGATTATGTCCTAGGTTACAATGTCAGATGTGCCCAAAGTATGTATTCTATCACCATCTACATGAGATGTTGAAACTAGGTTGGGCAGTGTTTCCCTTGCCCCCTCCCTCCAGACTATCTTGTGCTAATGGCCCATCAATGACCTGCTGCATGACTCATAGATAACTCCCTCTGGGAGCTATCTCTGTCCCACATGAAAGGAGGAAGAGGAAGAAGCAGAATCTGGGAAGACAGTGCTGCTTTGAATTAGGATATCTGCTGTGCATGGCAAGACAAAACACAACCTGTTCCTCATCCTGTCTCTGGATGTGATTGAACACACTCGTCCCTTGCTGTGCAAGTGTGGTGCAGAGGCTGGTCCTCACTCCCCTGGCAAATGACAGAGCTGAGCTGATCTCAGCCTGGAATCTCTCTGGACTGACAGCAAGGACTCCTACAAGATGTAACTCATGTCCTTGAAACAAACACAACATCCACTGGCACAGAATGATTTTTCCCTTCATCCTTCCTACTCTCCAGGTATTCCTCTAGGAAAATCCACTCTCTAGTGTGGACAAAGTGGTAGAGATGGAAGGTTCTGTGTGCCTCAAAAAGCCATCCTACAGCCACCCATCCTACAGCTCTCCCACTCACAGCCATCCGTTCTGCACAGAGCAGGCAGCAAACTGGTCACTGCTGGCATTGTCTGTGGACTGAACTGGGAGCTGTAGATCACCATCAAACTTCAAGTGTTTTCTAGTGTGAAGTATTTTACACCGTTCCCTACAGATTCTGGTTCTGCATCAGTCCCACAGCAGGTCTGGGCAGTATTTAGGTCAACAGGATCTCTCCAGGCTGCAGCTGGAGCTTGGAGCCTCCCTCCAAATTACAGCACAGTAAAAAATAGGTACTTAGGTCACAATGAAAAATCCTCTGCTAAGCCTTCTTTAGTGTCTCTCAACTCCTAATTCTGATTGTAAAATGCTATTTAGGAAGATTAGACTGACCAAAATCAGGACTATTTTTTTTGTGGATTTTTGTAAAAACACTTTTTGAAGATTTAAGATGGTGGGATTTTCACTGAAGTCATTATTCCTCTAACAAATTTTGCAGCATCCTGCTGTTTTAACTTCCCACTCTTATCTCCAGCCAACTTTTACCTGCCCAGAGCAAATTATTTTGCTGACAGCCACAGAGCATGTATGCCATTTGCTGAGCCTCATCTGCATGAGGCCTCAGGTGCTCACTAAGGAAAACTCACTTCTTCAGCTTCCTTGCAGAATCTTGGGAAGATCTTGCTTGCTCAGTTGGGCAGTGGAAGAATTTTCTTTGCAAACCTACTCTGTGTGCAATCACTGATGTATTTTTGACTCAGAGAAATGCGTTCATTTTCTGCTCTTAAATAAAGAGTGAGCAGATCCATGAGCAGCACCATGGCAGAAGAAACACAAACATGCTGTTACTCAAACCCCATCTCTGAAGGGTCTTGTGCTCTGGAGGAGGAGATTAAGAGCTCAGTTACAGTAGAGAAAGAGCCTTTCCTTAAATCAAACATAGAACATAATAGGGACAAACTACAAAGCTCTTCAGAAACAAATCGGTGTCAGACTGCTGCGTAAGGAGGCTCTTTAGGGGGGAACTTCCAGAGGTTTCTCCTGCCCTTCTGAAGAAATGTGTCCTACACACCTCATCTGACCATATTTTTGTTGAAAGCTCACAACCAGAATCTCATGGAGCATCCAATTCTTTGAATGCCTCTCTTCCCATGACACAGATGAGCAGTATAAGCAACAATCCCCTCTTATTTGTAACGAGTGCAGTGAAGCCTCAGGTTAGTGCTGATGTGCACAGGTTAGAAGTGCAAAGGTTTGTTCTGCTAACACAGGAAAAGGCCAGAATCTCAGTGTTGTCTCAGTCCTAGATTGGTAACAGGAAATCACCTGTGGAGTTTAAAGAATTTTAAGGCCCAGCAGCTAAGGGATGAATCAACTACCTAAAGCCAGACCCTGGACATAACTATTTAACTCCAGCATTTCTGCCATGCTCTCCTGTCTGCAAAAGCCTCCACCAAGAAAGCTGCAGATAAGGAGTGAGGAAAAACCAGATTCAAGCCCCTCACACAGAGGAGAGAGCCCAGAGACCCTCATGCTGGAGAGACTCTTCCCTGAGCAGCCAGGCCAGCCTAACTTTCAAAATCAAAGCCCCAGTGTGCAAATCCCAGGCACATGAACCACAGGCAGAAATACCCACTGACCTCTGGATTTGCAGGTGACTCTACAAGTGTGAACCTGGAGCTGAGGCATTGGATGATTTTACCTCCCCAGAAATACAAGGCACTGCATGGCAAAGCTCAAAGTGGAGAGCCAAGGGCTACAGGGCTGCCCAGAATCCTGCACCTGCAAAGGGGGAAGTCCTGGTTCAGACACAGGGTTGTCACCACTTGATTTTTTTCCCTGTGTTATTCTGCTCTCCTGGAATATATTATGGTTAATTAAAGGCAATTAGCTAATTGGATTGTAAGCAGGTGCTATTAAAAAAAACCCCAAACCACTGTTCCCCTTTCAAACACCAGACAGGAGATTCAGTGACATTCCCTTTGAAAAGATATCCCAAAATCTCTTAATCTGTTGATGAAAACTATCAAGGAAAAGTCAAGGGGAAAAGAACAAACAATGTTTTTCAGGAAGTTTCACAACTCAAGCAACTATAACCCCCATCAAGCATTAGGATTGAAGATTGTCATTCCTGCACCAGGAAGCCTTTCAAAGGCTCGAAAACTTTCATTGAAAACTAGTGCCACAATGCACAAAGTTGAACATTGATCCATGAAGGCCTGCTATTTCCATCAAGGCTGGGATGAGATGAGTTGGAGAGGATGACTGGGGCTCTTGAAAAGCCACACCTCAGAGCTGAGACATAATTTAATCCTGATAGCCCTCTAGTAATCCGGAAAAGGATGTGAGGCAGCTCAGAAAGCCAGAGTGCTCAAAACAGTAGCACGTACACAGAGGGAAGAAGAGGAAATACAGCTGGATACTTCCTGATGCTCTTCTTTGGACTTATCTGTTGTCTGGCACAGTGAGTCACAGAAAACTTGCTCAAAACATGGGTGGCAGGACTGAAGACACCCACTGATAAGCAACAGAAAAAAAATTGAGAGCATATAGGAGGGAGCATAGTCACGAGGACCTGGAGAAGAGAGAACCCCAAAAGGCCAGACATGTTATAATATTGCGCATAATGAGGGCAAAATACAGGTTGTTATTCATCATGTATCTAAAGAATTATAGAATAGTTTGGGTTGGAAGGGAACTCTAAAGGTTGCCTGGAATGACAGACTACTGAAAGCAACAGAAAAGCAATATCTTAACTGCCAGGGAAAGTGGTATTGAAAGCAACCTAGGATTAGAGCCAAAACAGGAACATCTTATCTTTGAAGTAAAGGTTTATCAATAACTAATCCTGTGCTCCACTGAGGGACACACTAAAGCAGAATCCCTCCACTCCAGTTTTCCCATGCTGTGCTATCAAACTTCTCCATACTGCCCAGCTCTTGCAGAAACTGGACTTTACGATGTGACACAGCAGCCCACATGAGGCACCACCTCAGAGAGTGCATCACCACTTCTACAAATTAAAGCAGTTTTTACCTGAACATGAAGCAACACTAAATTTGTCTGGGAAGCACTGGGTGCAGGGTAGTGTGCTGGCTTGAAGGCAAAACCAGCAAGAGACTCCAAGTCAGAAAAAAACAATTTAATAGGAGAGGGAAAAAAAAGTTAAAATAAAATAAAACACATGCAATGGTACAAAAGATCACTGACAGAGTCAGAATACAACCTGAAACCGTGGTGGTAGCAGTCCAAATGAAGTGGTCTTGTTGAAGCAGTGTTCTTGCAGAAAGGTCTGGTAGCTCCTGTCCTCTGGGATGCCAGTGGGTAAGGCTGCTTGTGCTGTCCCAGAGCCCAGATTATATCCAGGTGGGAATGCTTGGCTCCTCCCCCTGGGAGGAGCATCTCACAATGGACTGATATCATTTTATCAGTTTTGTAATGGGTCCTTGATTGCTTATTAAACAGACATAGCTCCTGGAGGGAGTTATCTACGAGTCATGCAGGAAGACATTGTTGGGCCATTAACAGAAGATAGTCTGGAGGGAGGGGGCAAGAGAAACAGTGGAGCACAATAGTTTCAACATTTCATGTAGATGGTGATAGAATACATACCTTGGGCACATTTTACATTGTAACCTAGGACAGTAGTCAGGGACAGAGAAGGGATATGACTGCAGATCAGTGGGCTGGTTTAAATTCTCATTGGGTTGTTAACAGCTGGTTTCATTAGTCTGCCTACAGGCAATCATAATTACTTAGCAGCTACTGCAGGGTGAAAAGCCATTTCAGTTTATTAACGTTTGCAGAGCTGCAAACCTGTCAGTGAAATTATTTTTAAAGTGGCTTGTAAAGTTTGTCTCTTTTCAAAGAACATGTCAGAGTGATAGACTGGAGTGTGAAATTTACACTCCAATAAAAGGGAGTTTGAATGCAGCTCAATAGCACTTGAAGTGTTCTGCTCCCCAAAGTCCAGGTGGACCTTTCTGCACTGGAACTTTTAGAAAATCATGGAAGTTACAACTTTGGCATTAATTTTACTGGAGCATTTACAGCCCAAGGGTCAAGACCAAAGCCATAAAATGTCACTCAGGCCCTGAACTTTCTCAAACCAGAGGTAAACTTGTATCTAAAGGTCTGTCTGGAGCTCAGGACTACTAAATTTGCTCTAGTAGATTCTCTTATAAAGCTTAGCCTGCAATGAAGGTAATTTTTTATCTTAGCTTAGTTAAATATTCCCCCTAAACCAGCATAAATTATGATTTCCTCACTATAATTCACAGTTTATCCACTCCTAATTACTATTTCTTCTTGCCCTAAGCACCATCCTTACTCATACAACAGGTGGATGGCTTTCATCCAATTTATTGTTCTACAGACATATGCTGGATTAAAGTTAACCTAAATGAGAGCTTTTTCCAGCTCCTGCTGGAGCTAATGGAGAAGATATTTCAGTTTATGCAAAGCAGCTGTTATCTCAGAAAGAGGATCATGCTTAAATTAGAAGAAAAGATCTGCCAGAATCCCTATTCCTTTGTTTCCCTCATCCATTCACTAAAAGCCCTCAGTCACTTAAGAGCTTTTGAAATAATTTCTAGTATTCACTACATGGCCAATTATTACAAGAGCCCTGAACCTGCAGTGCAGTTAATGACCATCTCTGACATATTTCTTATGTGTATTTTCTTTCCACATTTTCTTCAACATAGCTAACCAGGTGCCTTCTCCTTTTTATCTCTTCTTTATTTGATTTACTCTCGTCCTCCATGGCAAAGCACACAATATTTCCACAAAACCAGACACTATTTCACAACTCGCCCATAAAATCCCAATCTTTTGCACTTCCACCTCTTCATCTTCCCATCCACAGAGGGGAGCCAAGGTCAGCCAGATGCAAAATGAGGTGTTTGAAACTGAGGGGTGAGGACACGGTGATTGCTTGATGATTGCAGGAGAAGGAAAGGTCTTGGCTGTGCCTCGGTTTTTAAATCATCCTCAGTTGTGCAGGAAAATTAAGAACATAGCAGTGATGCTCCTCTGACCAGCTTCCCTGTGGCTTCGTTCCTGTCAGAAAATCAAAGACAGGCAGGTCACACATATTCTCTTACTCTGACTCCTGCTGGGATGACAATATTGAAACATAGACAGAAAGTACTTATCAGGGATTTTAGTCATGGGAGCTCAGGATTTCCCATGCTCTTGCAAAGGGGGAATGTTCATCAGGCAAAGGATATGAGAAGGAGCCTCAAATGGTCCAAAGTCCCAGTAAAAATACTTTTTCCTATGGAAACCTTCACCAGAGCTGGTCACACTTCAGGCCCTTTGTACACCCATTTCCTGATGCGCATCTCATGGTCAGGTGCTCCCACTGCTCCAGGGACCCAACACAAACCTTATAGCCCCATACAAACACAGCTCGAGGAGCTGCACCCTTCCCTCCAAACCTGGCTACCTGCAACAGCCACCTCTGTGCTGATCTGAGCCTGCTTCTCCCAAAAACAAGGTGGTTAATTTATCCTTGAAAAGATTGACAACCTCCTTGTCTTCTCCAAATGAGCCATCATTTCACAGCTGCAATCTCTACATCGAGACATTATTCCCCTAAACGGTCCAAGTACAAAGACAGCATCAAGGAAGGCACTGAAGTGAGTCAAGTTTAACCCAAAAGAACCATCAGAGCCCTGTGAAAGGTCAGACAAGCAGTAGAGAAAGAAGTAGTCCTGCCATAACTGGCATCTAACAGCCACAGGGCAACTGGAAATTTGGTTTTAGGGAATGAAGAAAATGCAGGAAAAGCTCTAAGTAATAAAAAGTGAGAAAAATCCATCACTCTAACAGGTAAACCACCTGAAGAAACAGAGGTAGATGGAAGGAAACCCCCCCCACACAATTAATAGTGTCCATGACATCCAGAGCAAACACAAGCCCAGGGGATCAGGAAAGAGATAAGCACATGCTCCAGCAGAAATGAAGTGAGATCTCTGAAGGGAACAAACAAAAGACGTAGCCTGAAGAAAAGGAAAAAATGCCTCCCTATCTTTCATGCCCTGCCCACAAGGGCAGGTTGTTTTTTGTTTTTTTTTTTAATCAAGAGCCTCTGTATCATGCAGTAGAAATCCAGAAAAAGAAAGGTCAGGAGAAGCGTGGTTTATTGGGAACATTCCTGCATAGCAGACAAGATATATCCTTGTGCAAATTATTCTGTGCAGCATTCACATCTTTAATTGCTTCTTTTCCTCTTCCTGGGGAAGCAGAGTTACTTTTTTTACTCCAAGCAATATTTGCTCCTTCCTGGCAAAGAACAAGCTCCCCTCTTGGCAAGTGCTCACTGGTTTCCTCAACGCCCATCATACCCCTGCTAAGGAGAGTGGAACAGGTTAATTTATCACTTGCTATTACAATGATGAACTTGCCCAGCTGCTGGGTTCAAGAGCCCCAGAGTGCCTCAGGTTATACAGGATCACAGAAGGAAAAGTTCCATTGAATTAAGCAGCTGCCTCACTGGCCCTCTTTGCCTGTCAAACACATTCAGGTCCTCTAGCACTGCCTTGTGAAAATCCCCCATAAAATACAAATGAAAATCCCTCATCACCTGTAAGAAAGCACAGCTGGGTTCTGCTCAGGGCATTTCAAACTATGTGGGGTAGTTGTGACCTCTCCTTGCAAAGGCAGCATCTTAGGAAAACCAAAAGCTTATTTTCATGGACTCACAGGATATGTCCAAAGCTCCTCTTGTTCCAACCCATGCCACACTCAGGACACCTTCCCCAAGGCCAGCTTGCTCCAAGCCCCATCCAACCTGGCCCTGAAGGCTTCCAAGGGTGAGACAATCACAGCTTCTCTGGAACTGTTTTGTTCTTCCCATATCTAAGATCACACCAAACTTGGCAGCCTCAGAGACAGATTTTTATTACATATTTACATTTTTCTAGGAAAGAAATATGTCAAACCTTGTTTACATCTGACTACAAAATCAACACGAGATCTTCAGAAAGGGCTGACACCCACTCTTCTTATTTTTCCTTATTTGGTGGAACACTTCTATTCTGTTGTTGTTGGGAGCACTATTTTAATATATTTGGCTGAGGCTGCTTAAAATAGTAGAGTAAGATACCAGGGTGTCAGGGGTGGAAAACTGAGCTCATTGAAAAACCAAGACCCTGTGTTTCTGTTGCTGGAAGGCTCAAATCCCACGTCTCTGGTGGGATGACAGAGTTGCTACTAATCCAGTTGCTACAGGATCATGCATCAAGCTGACGATATTTAAAGACTTTGAAAAGGAAAGCAAATTTAAACAAACCTCTGCTCCTAATTTGCTCTCTTCCACACTGTACGACAGAAGACAGGAGAGAAAGATTGTTTTGGGAAGAATGCTTTCAAGACTCTAAAAATAATAGAAAAACTGCTCTGCTGCACTCTCAGCTGTTACAGCCCCAAAAGCACTGGCTGTCTTTGCTCATAGAGTCACAGTTGTGGGGAGATTTCTAGTGCACCACAGGACAGACATTTTTTGGTTTTCTCCCTGAAATAACTACAGCACTTCTGGGGAGCAAGGCAAACAGGAGCCTCTTTTAATGGTCCTTGGAACTGGACATGTCAAATAAGGCACACAAACCCAATGGCCACTCCAACCTGTGATCTCTCAATGGGTCTTCACATTCTTCCCAGGAAGATGAAAGGCAATCACTGTTTTGCCAGGGAAACTGCATCAGCTGGGAATCTGGTAGAAATCTTGGTAGAAAATGTGCACTCTCCTCCTGTCAGAGCCAAAATTCCTGCACACTTCTTGGAAGGCTTTCTTAGATAAAGGACCATGTTCAACTGAGTGACAGTGAAGCAAAATGGCAATCTAGGAATACATTTTCCTGTACACCATATCCTCCATCCATGTGGATGGTTACTGGCTGACACACAGGAGTTTGGAAGGAAACCAAATGCACCATTGCCATAAAGTCAGAGGTGCTGAGGGATGAACAAATCTCATAGAGATATGGCAGCCTCCCCTGAAATCACAGTTCAGGGAGAGCCTGAGCTATTTGGTGCTTCTAGGCATGAAAGATGCTCAGGATCTTCCACAGATGCTCAGCAGGCAGGAGGATTGTGCCTGGATCTCACTCTGGAAAGGCCAGGGGCTCAACGGAGAGCTGTGGGCATGATTGACACTGCACTGAGAGGGGCCATAGTCCTGCAAGGGTCTTTCAGCAGCAGCAAACAGCAGCCTGGAGGGTGGGGAATGCTGCATCTGTGGCACTGTGTGCTTATCCTCCACCTAAATGCAGAGCTGCCCCCAGAGTTGCCATGTATCACTTTTTTTGTTCCTCCTGTTGGGTATGTTTTGGAGCAGCTGTTATATGTGGCTTTTGATGGTGATCCTGTGGGAAACAGCGATTGGTCTGCTGTGATATCCTCCCCACTAATACTAACTCCTCATTCTCTTTGATTTTGTTGGCAGTTTTTTACCTATTTGTTTGATTGGTTTGTTTGGGGTATTTTTTCTCTTTTGGTTTGAGTTTTTTGTTTGCTTTGTTATAAATGACTGGTGAAGTTGGGCACAGCCAAACTCCAGAACAGCCAAACTCCAGAACATGTAAACCAGGCTCAGCTTTGCAGAAATCACTTTTGATTGGGATTAACTGCAGACCCCAGGCTCGGGATCACCACGATATTTGCAGGTTTTGCCCTGCATCATCAGCCTGCCCAAACCCTGCTTAGTGGCTCACAAATGGACCAGACAACTATTGTGCCAAGCTTCCTTTCAAACAGCAAAACCTTGGTCAGCATGACAGAAAAGCAGGGAAAAAAAGAAAATATTCCCCATCAAGAACAGAGCCAGTGTGCCACCATCTTCCCCTCCACCAGTATTAATTTTGGACATTTACAGACAACCCGGGCTCTAAAGCTCCCATCTCTCAGTTCCTGATGCTATTTGCGAGCCTTCAGCCTTGACTCCCACGGATCTCACTGACTGCTGTCCATGTGGGGCTGGGCATGCTCAGCCTGGAAAGAAGAGGCGCTGGGGAGGCCTCAGTGCAGCTGTGCAGGGCTTGAAGGGTCCCACGGGAAAGATGGGGACAGAGTGTTCAACAGGGCCTGTGGTGAGAGGAGAAGGGGAGATGGTTTTCAAGTGCAGCAGGTCGATGTCAGTTGGAAGTCTACGCTTAACCAAGATGTTCTTTTACACTGAGGCTGACGAGGCACTGGCCCAGGCCGTGCACGGAGGCTGGGGATGCCCCATCCTTGGCAACATCCAAGGCCAGGTGGGAACATGGCTCTCAGCAACATGGTCTGGGAGAAGATTGCTCAGCTTGGAACAAGATGAGGGATTTTAGGGGTCCTTCCAAGGCCCAAGTGTTCAGGGCTCCCATCATTCCATGGTCTCCGTTGTCCACTTCATATCTACCCTGGACTCCTGGGCTTTGTGATGTCACATTCCATGTTCCAACTGGCACTTTCAGCATCCAGCAAAGAGCAGGTCACAATCACTGGCCTTTGTGTCAGCCCACCCTTCGGTCTGCTCTGAGAGCACTCCTGTCACTCTGCTTCTCACCTGCTCCCTGATCGCCCTCTGAGTCCTGAAAGCTCCCTGTTGGCTGTATTTGGCCTGGATTTAACCCTGCACAATGCTCACATTTGTCCTGAGGAAGGTACGGTGCCATTCCATGGAGGTGGACACCCCTGGACTTCCTGGGTGGGTTGCAGCTCCATGTGGATGACATGGAACAGGGAGCCCACTCTGAGGTTTTGCCACCTCTGCAGGCTGCATCAGTCCTGAAAGCTCCCTGCTGGCTGGCTTGGGCCTGGCTCCATCTTGGCATGATGTTGACATTTGTCCTCAGTAAGGTATGGTGCCATTCCATGGAGGTGGACACCCTGGGACATCCGGAGTGAGCTGCAGCTCTGTGCAGATGCTGTGGCACAGGGAGCCCACTCCGAGGTTTTGTCACCTCTGCAGGCTGTCACAGAGAGAGGGGAAGAGGAGATGGAGGTGGATGTGGAGGAGAAGAAAGAGGAGGAGATGGAAGTGGATCTACACATTGATCCAGAGGAGGACATGGAAGTGGATGGAGAAGAGCACGGAGACGAAGAGATGGAGGTGGATGTGGAGGAGGAGAGAGATGAGGAGATGGAGGTGGATGTGGAGGAGGAGAGAGAGGAAGAGATGGAGGTAGACAGAGAAGAGAACACAGAGGAAGAGATGGAGGTGGATGTGGAGGAGGAGAGAGACGAGGAGATGGAAGTAGATGGAGAAGAGAATGAAGAGGAAGAGATGGAAGTGGATATAGAAGAGGACAAGGAGGAAGCAATGGAGCTGGATCTAGAGATGGATCCACAGCAGGACATGGAAGTGGTGGTATGTGCTCCCCACAGGCAGAGTGGGTCCCCTGCTGCCAGGCTGAGGCTGCCATGGGTGATCCCTGCTCAGGGACACGGTACTCCGTGCACTGGATTCTGGCAGCCAGCCCCAGCCTGCCCTGTGCTTGCTTTGGGCCGCACAGCCCCCAGCCCCAGGCAGGTTCAGTTCTGGCAGCAGAGACCTGCTGTGCCAGCATGTGCCAGCCTGGGCACACATGGAACACCCTCTGTGCCTGACTGGAATAACCACGGCACTTTCTTTTCTTTCAGGTCTGACAGAGATCGCAGACAGAAACACCACCTCCTGTATATAGATTTTCAAGTTTCTTGTTGCCTTCGGGCTGTAGGTTTTCGGGTTTGTTGTTGCCTTCGGGCTATAGGTTATAGGGTTTGTTGTTGCCTTCGGGCTATAGGTTTTAGGGTTTCTTTTGGTCTTCTGTAAATATGTTTCATATATTATTGTTAGATGTGTTCTTATTAAAATAACCTTCCATAGATTGTTGCTGTTCCCCATATTCTTACAATGTAGAATGTTCTGTAGTTCATGTTTGTTGCTGTGTTTCTGAAAATAAACAATCTTTCTTTTTCAAACCCCAATTCTCTTTGCATATGCTTTGGGCACGGGCAGCATTTACAAAGTTGTGGTTTCCGCTTGCTCCAGGTTCCCAGGGCTGGAGGTCCCTGGGGGAGCTGGCACAGCCACTCCGGGACTGGGGGTACTTGTGCACACCGGGGTCCCACTGACAGAGGTCACCCTCTCCTTGCAGTTTCTTGGGGCACACTTGGTGTCTGTAGGGGCAAATCCTCGTGGGCCCTGTCCCATGGGATCCCATGAGGGAGCAGGGCTGAGCCTGCGTGGTCCTGCAGAGCCTCATGTATGGCTCTTCCCCAGTTAGCCCCAGGGCTAGGGAGGATGCTCTGGGCTTCCTTGACACCCTGAGGGGCTGGAGACAGCCTGGAGGGAGCTTCAGCACAGGGGCCTCTGCACCAAGATTTCTACACCATTCCTGCATGGAAAGGCATTGCAGGTATGTGAGGTCCGTGCTTGGGAGCAGCAAACCCAAGTGTTGAGCCTGCAGGGTGCTGCCAGCTGCTCCTGCTCCTTCTCTGAGTCATTGTCCCATTACCAGGGCAAGCACAGCCTTGGGTACCTGAGAGCAATTCCAGCACTGAGAGAGCATCTTGTTTCCTGTTTCTCAAGCAGCACAAAGTGGATTCCAGATTCTCTCCCTGCTGCTAATTAATTAAATAAAATCAGGAGCATGGTACCAAGTGTGGAAGGGATTTGCCGGTTGGTGCACACTGCCTCCAGCCCCCTTCACATCATCCCTGTGGAACACAGCTCTTTTTACTCAGCCTTTCAGGGCTGCTGTCCCCCCTCCCAATTTTTGCCTTGATTCTGGCAGAAGGCACCAAAATAAAGCTATTTGCTTTAGGAGGGAATGCGTTTTGGGCTGATTTGGGACAAGAGGCCTGGTGGGATTTCAACCCTCTCCCCGATGCCTTGGGCTGCCACACTCCGGATGGGAGTTTCTGCAGCAGCACCTGACCCACTGCTAAAAAGCATGAAACCCTCTGATTTCACCCACAGCACTAGTGCTGTGACCACAGCACTAATTCTTTCTCACGGGGCTTTTGATGCTGCTAATAACTCATTCAATTCCCTCTAACCTGCCACAGCTTTGGCTCAGGGCACAGGGCCCTTGCAGGCCCGAGTGCCTCACTCAAAGCCACCTTGGTGCCACCACGCAGGCAGAGTGTGGTGGAAAGGCCTCACCCAGGACACCATCCACTGGGACGAAAAGAGAAAGGAAAGCTCTGTCAAACACACTGTAAAATCAGGCAGAGC
The DNA here is from genome assembly GCA_037837765.1 of Delichon dasypus. Lineage (NCBI taxonomy): Eukaryota > Metazoa > Chordata > Aves > Passeriformes > Hirundinidae > Delichon > Delichon dasypus. The sequence continues at coordinate 6,727,665 of JBBAXF010000026.1, forward strand.
TATTGTCCTTGACCTGCTGTCTCTCCAGGCCCTGCTTCCAAGGCAGGCACCAGCAAATGCAGGTGAGGGTTGGGGTGGGCGCCACATCATCCAGGTTAGGCAGGGGGGCTGGTACTGGACTGGAATCTTAGCGACCCAGGACCGAGTGTTGGGGTGCCCCCTGTGGATTAGGTTTGGGGTGGGCAGCTGGGTGATCTTGTTTGGTTTAGGCAGAGGTGCTAGCACAGAACTGGACACTTAGTGCCTGGGGGCTGGTTGTTGGGGCCTGCCATGTGGGTTAGGGTTGGGGACGACTGCGACGCCTCGTTAGGTTTAGGTGCAGGGGCTGGACCTGAACTGGACTCTTAGCTTGGGAGGCCGAGGGATGGGGCGCACCCTGCATGTTAGGGTTTGGGGTGGGCGGCTGAGCCGCCTCGTTAGGATTAGGCAGAGGAGCTGGCACTGGACTGGATGCTTAGCACCCAGTGGCCGAGGGTTGGGTTTGGGGTAGGCAACTGCACATCCTTGTCAAGATTAGGCGGGCACGCTGGCACTGGACTGGACACTTAGCGCCCGGGGGCCGAAGGTTGGGGTTTGGGTGGGCAACTGCGCCTCCTCGTTAGGGTTAGGCGGGGGGGCTGGCAATAGACTGGACACTTAGCGCCCCGGGGCCGAGGGTCGGGGGTGGGGTGGGGGGCTGCGCCTCCTCATTAGGCTTAGGCGGGGGTCTGGCACTGGACTGGACTCTTAGTGCCCCGGGGACGAGGTTTGGGATTGGGGTGGGTGACTGCGCCTGGTCGTCGCAGGGTTAGGCAAGTGGGCTGGCACTAGACAGGACACTTAGTGCCCGGGGTCAGAGTATTTGGGTTTGGGTGGGCGGCTGTGCCACCTCATTAGGGATAGGAGCGGGGGCTAGCACTGCACTGGACACTTAGCTCCCGAGGGCCGAAGGTTGGGGTTGGAAAAAGAGGTCAGTGTGAATAATTGCCACAAAGGCGGGTCCACAGAGTATGGTTGTTGTGCAGGTGACACACACATGATTTAGCCTAACACCCTTTAAGTCTTACAAACTGAGCTTAAGAAGGGAGATGAACTGTGACAGAGGAGAAGGATGGTCCATCAAAAGATGGGATGTACTCAATCCAATCAAGCCTCATCTCAGTGTCCTGTGTCCAACACTGACATGAATCAGTTGACACTGAGAGCATAAGGCCAGAGCCTTCCTTAGGACGCTCCAGATACTCTTCTGACTTCATCATTTTCAGCTTATGCTAGGCCATGTACTACACAACTGGTGTTGTCCGTTTGGGATGTGGCAGTGTAGTGCAGACATGCCTTACACTCATGGGGCTGCAGTGGTGTGGGACAGCGGCTGGCCCTGGGCAGAGGGAGGCCCATCCCATCCGTGGCACACACTTGCCTGGCTCTGCCATGGAGCCACCAATTTCATGTCAGGGAGGCAAGAGCTGCTCCTTGCTCTCCTGCTGCAGGAAGTCTTTCTTAAGCAGATATAAGAACTATAAGACAGATAGTTCTGATGCCTGCAGGAGCTTTCACTTGCTTAGAGGTAATAAAATTACACTCTGAGATTTTAAACTGTACTTTTTCTCAGCTTTTTGTGTTGAACAAATGTTTTGTATGCACACAAGTCAGTTAATTGGGATAAACTGACAGCTTTATTGAAGAAAAACTATAACCTATTCTATACAAAGAGATATAAAATATAGTCTAATTGCAAACTATTTGTGATATTAATGAACTAGATCTAGCCATAGTGTGTGAAGGGGAATCATAGGTTGGTGTTACACAGAGCTCCAGGGCTGGGGGCGCTACTGAGGGACCAGGGGAGGACGACCAGAGCTGATGGGAACCCCCGGCACCGGGATTCTTTGGTCGCCCATTCCGGAGCACCCAGGAGCCCCTCAAGCCCCATTCCTGGCCGCCGCCATCCCCCAGAATGCCCATTCCTGGGCACGGGTTCCACTCTGCACCCCCTTATCTGGCACCAACAACCCCTGCACCCCTTTCCTGGCCATCCAACCTCTCCCCCCTCTAGAGCCGCCTTTTCTCAATCCTGGAACTCCCAAACCCCCTTCCCAGCCCTCCCAGCTCTCCCAGTCACCCCTGTCCTCCAGCCATGGCCCCCTGAAACATGATTTTAAAGAGTTAAGATTTTAGCTAAGGGTTAGAAACAATTTATATTGATCAAGATGTAAGTTAGATTAGGAAATGGTAGATTAATGATTATTAGATGCCCAAGCTAGAGCTAACTGTTATATTATGAGCCTGTTTATACAAAAAGTGGAGTAAGTGAACCGTCATAAGAACAGATTGAAACCACTAAGAACAAAGGCCAGCACCTGGACTTCATATCAATCAATCAATCACGAAGCAGGAGACCTTGGATCATGCCAGAGGGTCACAGAGACCTGATGAAGACTCTCCTGACTTCATCCTTTGAAACCACTGACCCAATTCAAGAGAAGAACTGTGCACACATGAAGGACTGGTAGCCTCATTTTAGTACAGAGCGGGGATGGGAGGTGCTGGGGTTGTGCATATGCATAGTATGTAAGATCTTGGAAAATAAATAGAGAGAAAGGGGCCTTGTTTGGGGCGGCCACGCCTTTCGGAGATGACTCCCGTGCTGCCCGGTGGTGAATGAACATACCACTCTCTAACTTTAATTAGTTAGAGGGTCTTTGTCCATGATTATATCGGTTTTCAATGACTCAGTCCCAGCCCCCTCCTGCTCTGTTTGGGGGTCCCATCCCCCTCTTTTCCCCCTTCCTTCCGCCTTTTCCCCATCATTCCCCCAGTCCCAATCCCCTCCCCCGTGCTTGGTTTTGGGGTTTCCAGGCCCCTCCCCACTCCCCTTTAGTTTATTTTGGGGGCTCCCAGTGCCACCAGTGCCACCAGCCTGGCCCCCAGGGTCACCTCCCCCTCCCCAAATTCTGTAGAGGAGGAAGCGGGGGGGGGGGGGGTCACGTCACTCTGCAGTACAAACAGACACATCTCACCAAAAAAATGAACAGCCTCCCCCTCTGTGATCCCCCCCACCCCACCCCCTCCCCCCAGGCCCCGGGGTGGGCTCCTCCGGAGGGGGAGGTCCAGGAGAGGGGGGCAGGGACTGGAGGGGGGAATGCTCCCCTCCACTCCACCCCCCTCCCCCAGAGGGGGCCTGTTGGGGCTCCTTTTCAGGAGTTTAAATTCCCCGGCATTCAGGTGGTTGTAGAGTTCTGGCCCTCTGCAAAGCTCTGTGCCAAACGGAGGAAAAGACGGAGTCTTCAAGGTTACATGCTTTGTTTATTAGTTCTTATCTTACAATTTTCTCAGTGTCCAAAAGATGTTTGCCGCAGCTCAGACATCTGGTGACTCCCCCCGTCTCTGGGCTGTCCTTATCTTTTATACTAATTGCTACGTATTCTTTATTTACTATTTATTACTAATGTCTATCACTATTACTAAAAAGGTCATCTTTACTCTGACCCAATCCTCACTAACTACTTTGTGCTAACGTCACTGCAGAAATGGAGTGAGGGAACAAGAATGAAGAAGAAAGAGACAACACCCTAAATTCTCCATCTTGCCCCATTCACTTCAATGCCAAAAATCCCAAACCCACTGTTTTTTCACCCCGTGATATACTCAACTACAGTCTTTCATACTCTTGTGGCCTGCAATGCTTCCTGCAGTGCAAGAAGCCTCTCCCATGGACTGAAATCAAATCCAGTGTCTCTCTGAGCTCTGGGCTCTGGGCCAGGGTCCCAGACCCCCCTGTCCAGGTCTCTGACCCTCCAGGGCAACCAAAGGAATGCCCTGGACTCCAACATCTCCCCCTCCTGTTTGAACCAAGAACACCTCCTTGGCCATTCTGTCCATGGTTTGCCGTATACATGGAAACATGGCAAAATCATGAGAAGGATTACAAGCCCTACTAAAATTTATATAACTATCTTCAAAATTTCCTTCCACAATGGTGAAAGGTTAAACAAAATGAAAACTCCATCCATCCATGTCCCAGTTACCTCTTCAAGTTTGTTCACACTCTCCTGCAATTGCCTGATGTTCTCATGAATGGATTTGGAATGATCTGACAAATTCATGCAGCACATTCCTTCAAATTCCTCGCACCCATGCCCATGGGTCAGCACAAGATCATCAATCACTGCCCTATTTTGGAGACTTGCTTGTCTTACAGTACCAGTGTCTAACAACATGTCACTCAGTGCAAGAGAGACAGCTTGAACATGTTTGCTCAGCCAACAACCCACTCGATCCAGTTGTGTCAAGGCTGCTCCTGATGCTGCCTGTGGTGAAAGAATTGCAACTGCAATTCTCTGAGCCTTGCTCCATGTGTGAACCTCATAATCACAATTTGGATCATACATTTGAACCCGATCTTTTCCCTCTATATTTTTGTTCTCTCATCAGCGTCATGTCGGGTGTTAGCAATGAAAGCATTCCAATGCTGCATGGATCACCTGTGGCGTTTGCCAGGATTGTGGGCCAAATTTTGTCCCCACAAATGAAAAAGTTTCCCCTCGGCAACTGAGCTGGAACATGATTGGATGTTTTTTTCAGCATCTTAGTGTAATTACACCAAGACGATGAATTTCTGTAAAAATTGAGGTTTGGAGTGACGTCTATAGTTTTATTTTTTGTCACTCTGGAAAGGCCGAATTTCACACAGAATTGCATTTGGTCCGATCCAAGAATTTCCAGTTCCTGGGGGTTCAAAAGAAGCCACAGGAAGGAATTTCATCCAAACATCCCATTGGCCCACTGGATTTACAATGGACTTTGAAATCTCTGGAGGGATGTTTTCAGGAATTGGTCATTTGCTCACTGGCAACTCCACCAAACATGTTGAAAAAGCTTTCCCCTGGCTTTGAGTGTGTCAGGCAGATGGTATCCAAGCCTGAAGCATTGCCTAGAATTTCCCAAACATTCTCTTTTGGTTGAGCCACAGGCAAAGCTGCCGCACTGCTCAAGGCAACCAAGGAGAGAATGAGGCACAAGGATAGTTCTTTCATTTCCAATGCCCTCTTTTCCCTGGGAATCCCTAAAAATGCAACACCACCCAAGCCCCAAAGAAAACTCAAGTCCCAAAGTCTCTTTTGCACATAGAACAAAGGGATGTCTGCTGTCTTGACACCGGCTCCCATCTGCGTGCCCACTTCTCTTCCTCCAGTCTTGTGGTCTGTCTCTGCTGTCTGGACTTGGTACGATTTCACGTGCTTTGCTGCCAGTCCAACTGCTATGAAGACACAAGCAAATCCCTTGCCCCAAGTTATCAATTTGAATGGCCTTTCAATTTTCCCTGTTTCTGGGTTTCTGATCAGAACCAAAGGATTTTCCTTCAGTTTCGCTCTTGGATTGACTGCTCCCATGAATGCAGAAGGCTGCACAAGCTCACAATCTGGACAAGCCCTAATGATTTCCTTTGCCTGACTTTTGGAAATGTGAAAACTTCCCATTAGTGCTTGAGCATTCTGATGAAAGAATGCATGATTCAATTTTGCCTGTTCGAAAACGTTTGGTAAAGTCCTTGAAATTGTCATGGTCAATTTGTCTGCGTGTGCATTGCCTTCCACTAAAAATCTTAGGATGGATGAATGTGCCGTTATGTCAGAGACAAAGTATTTATGTTTTCTGCTTTGCAACAATGTCCTCATGCACAGCAAATATGAATACAAATTTTCACTGTCAACCCCCTTCAGGAGCGAACTTTCAAATCTCTTGACCACATTAGCTACATAAGCTGAGTTTGTAATCAAACCAAAAGGTTGCTGAAACAGCTCAAAAGCTTTGACCACTGCTGTTAATTCCACTATTTGTGGTGACTCTTGTACTATTCTTATATCTGATTTCCATTCCCCTGTGATGTCATCCTTTGGTTTTTCCCTAAAACTTATTTTTGCCTTCAACAATCTGTGACTTGGGAAATGAATAGTACAAACACCAGAGTGATCTAACAATGCAATCTGCAAGTTCTCTGATTTCTGCAATGCCCAATCAAAATACTCTTTTTTCAAAGGCAGGTAAATTGTTGTAAAATCTTTGCCTGCCATTGTTTGCAGCCTGGTCCTAGCTTTGATGATGATCTGAGCTATCATTTCCAGACTTGAGAGGATCATCCTTGAAACCTGTAAGATAAAAAAATCCACTCTAAAATCAACAATGGGTCTTTTTGTGATGAATCCCACTGAAAAAATCAACCTATAAAACGGTTTTTTTTCTCCCAACACTGCAAGAAAGAATGGCAATGATGTGCACAAGACAATCCCCTTTCAAGAGATTCACCAGATCCCTGACAACTTCACAATCCAAACTCTCCCATCTCGGGTTTACATTCTGTGTACCATAATTCACTGGCATATCCATGCCCTTTGCACCCATTGAACATTTCTTTATGTCTGTCCAGTCTGTTGGACTGAATTCTGGCTTGGCAGAAGCTTGTGCGGTGTCTGCCTCTGAAACTGTCTCCTTTGTTTGTGGCTTTGCTGCTGCTTCATCCTCTCCAGGATGTTTTGGAAGCTGCATGTCATTTGGTCCTGTTTCTTTTTCTTTTTCCTTTTCTTTTTCTTTCTCTTTCTCCCGCTGAACAGGAACCAGAGTTTGCTGAGCATCCTCAAATTTTTCTGCAGCTTCTTTCCTTGGAAATACCTGTAAAATCTGAGATATTTTTGGACGCACCCCCGTTGCAACATCCCTGCAGCTGCCCCTGATTCTCCATAAACAGGAGATCCAGGGACTGGCAAACTGCCCGTGGGCAGGGTCTAGCCCCGCAGTCTGTGCTGCCTGGGGGTGGTGCTTTCAAGGCTCTCCCCGCCTCGGCCACGTCCCGTCCTTGCCAGCTCCATCACCGCCCATTGCGCCTCTGCTCGCTCTGGCCCGGCGGTCTCCGGTGGGATATCCCGCCCCCTCTCACGCCCGGGACTCGTCCCGTCCCTTTCGTCATTTGAATCTGCCCCTCTCTGAACAGAATTGTGCCTTGGGCCTTCCCCTGCCCTTGCTGCGCCTGCATTTGAACATGCCGCATGGCTTTCTGGGATTTGTAGTTCTCGACACTGTACTTCCGTGTTTGGCAGCCCTCTCCCGGCGCTTTGTGACGCGAATGTGTTTTGAGCTATGTTTCCCCTAGCTTGCATCATCAGCGTGTGCCAAGTCGCCTGCTCGGTTCTCGGGTCTGCCCCCACTCTAGCTCCGTTGCTCGCTGTTTCAGACCCCCCGCGTTGCGCAAACCGACCTCCCGTGCGGTCCGCCTCCATCCTGCCTCCCGCGTCCTCCGTCCGCGCTTCCCCGCGCTCCGACGAGATGAGCTAGGACCAGCTTCCCGTGCACGCCGCCCCCCCCAGCGCCTTGGCCCCCTGCCTTTCCCCCCCCGCGCTTCGTCCTTCTACGGAGAGGGAAAGGAACGGCAAAATGATGTTGCACGGTGACTTTGAGTGGGCAAAGGGACTCCACGGCGGGTTTCACCCCCCCCATTTCAGGAAGGATGTGGGGTGAGCTCTGGAACTGCCTCAAACAAAAGCATGTCCAATTTCCCCTGTACTTTTGGGTGAATTAAAAGCTTCCCTTTTCCTGGAATTAATTTTGGGGTTTTTGATGAATTTTCTGACGAATCTTGAAATGCATGAGAGTTCCTTCCTCCTCCATACCCTGGAGGAGCTACTGACCTTGAAGGTAGCATTCCTCTGTCTCCTGGCACTCCCTGCCCCACAGATAAAGCTCTGCTATCTTGCTTTTCACTGCATGTTGGCAGCTTTCCAATCCTGGAATTTTCACTGCTATTTTCTGTTATAACTTCTAACTTAATTCTCCCCGCTGCGGTTACAAACCTCGCAGCTATCCTGTCTTTTTTTTTTGTCTAGAAATCTTTTCTTGTGAAATGTTTCTCCATGGTGTGTGTTTTCTAAATCTCACTGTCTCGCCAAAGCCGAAAGGCTTGCTGCAGCTGTGTCCAGTCTGCCTCAGGGTGTGTCCTGATCACTGCCCGCAGATCTCAGGGTGACGGGTTCCAGGGCCCTTTGGAAAACTGTCGTCTGGGACGAATTGAAAACGAGCTCTTCTTCTTCTTCTTGGCCAGATAGGTGTTTCTTCTCTGGAGTTCTCTTGGTTTGGCTTTGATCTTCTGAGAGCTTCTGAGATGTTGCTGAAGAGGTCTTATTTTTCTCGTTCAGGGATGCCAGATTTTGCGCATCCAGAGACGTCTGTGGCTGCCTGACCAGAGACTCCAGGTGTTTCTGTCCCATCTGGGGTGGCAGTTGTTCGCGTCCCATCTGTGGTGCCAGTTGTCGGGGCTCCTTTTCAGGAGTTTAAATTCCCCGGCATTCAGGTGGTTGTAGAGTTCTGGCCCTCTGCAAAGCTCTATGCCAAACGGAGGAAAAGACGGAGTCTTCAAGGTTACATGCTTTGTTTATTAGTTCTTATCTTACAATTTTCTCAGTGTCCAAAAGATGTTTGCTGTGGCTCAGACATCTGGTGACTCCCCCCATCTCTGGGCTGTCCTTATCTTTTATACTAATTGCTACGTATTTCTTATTTACTATTTATTACTAATGTCTATCACTATTACTAAAAAGGTCATCTTTACTCTGACCCAATCCTCACTAACTACTTTGTGCTAACGTCACTGCAGAAATGGAGTGAGGGAACAAGAATGAAGAAGAAAGAGACGACGCCCTAAATTCTCCATCTTGCCCCATTCACTTCAATGCCAAAAATCCCAAACCACTGTTTTTTCACCCCGTGATATACTCAACTACAGTCTTTCACACTCTTGTGGCCTGCAATGCTTCCTGCAGTGCAAGAAGCCTCTCCCATGGACTGAAATCAAATCCAGTGTCTCTCTGAGCTCTGGGCTCTGGGCCAGGGTCCCAGACCCCCCTGTCCAGGTCTCTGACCCTCCAGGGCAACCAAAGGAATGCCCTGGACTCCAACAGGGGCCCACCCTGACCTCCACGCCCTCGGGACCCCCTCCTAATGAGGGGGCCCTTCCTAACCCACAACCCCCCCACCTCACCCCCAGGATACCCCAATGTGATGCAGGGAAAGCCAGAGACCCGGCAGTGTTGGGCGGTGTGTTAACTGGCATGGGGACAGCGCTCGAGCGGGGCCTGTCCCTGTGTGGGGTCTTCCAGGGAGGGTGGGGAGTGCCGGGCTCCGGCCCTCTGGGCTTTATTATCCAACGCCCCGAGCCCCGTGGCTGGGGGAGAAAGAACGAGAGGGGAGGATGGACGAAGGCATTAGGGAGGCAGACGGGGTGGTCGGAGTGAGTGAGTCAAGGACAGAGGGCAGGTGGGGGTGTTGGGATGTGCAGGGCAGCAGGGGCAGGGGGAGGCGGGGCTGAGGGGAAGGATTGGCAGAGGAAGAAGGAGGAGGACTGAAGGTAGGTGGGGGCAGTTGGGAGGGGGAAGGGGTAGCAGGGAGAGTGTTGGAGTCCAGGGCATTCCTTTGGCTGCCCTGGAGGGTCAGAGACCTGGACAGGGGGGTCTGGGACCCTGGCACAGAGCCCAGAGGGACATTGGCTTTGCTCTCAGTCCATGGGAAAGGCTTCCTGCACTGCCGGGAAGGATTGCAAGCCACAAGAGTGTGAAAGACAGTAGTTTAGCTTATTACAGGGTGAGAAAACAGTAAGTTGGGGTTTTTAGTATGGAAGTGAATGGGGGCAAGATGGAGGATTTGGGGTGTTGTCTCCTGCTTCTTCTTTCTTCTTCCCTCACTCCATTTTCTGCAGTGACGATGGCACAAAGTAGTTTAAAGAGATTGGGTCAAAGTAGGGACGACCTTTTTAGTATAAGTGATAGGTATTGGCAAGTAATGATAAATAAAGAACACGTAACAATTAGTATAAAAGATAGCGACAGCCCAGTGCGAGGAGGAGTCACCAGATGCCTGAGCAGTTGCACAGACCTTTGTTGGGCACTGAGAAAATTGTAAGATAAGAAACAATAAACAAAGCGCGCAACCTTGAAAAGTTAGAACCTGAAGACTCCGTCTCTTTCTTGCATTTTGCCTCAGAGCTTTGCAGAGGGCGAAAAGACTCTAAAACCACCTGAATCTTGGAGAAAAAACCCGAGAGGAGAGGGTGCAGGGGAAGCCAGGGTTGAGGGGGAAGGAAGGATAAAAAGGGGAGGAGGAGGACAGAAGGGGGAGGGTAGGGTCAGGTAGGGTAGGGTAGAGATGTGTAGGGGTACGGGGGGGGGGGGGGGAAGGGGGGGAGAGCAGGGGAGGAAGGGAGGTGTGTAGAAGAAGAGAAGTGTAGAAGAAAAGAGATGTAGAGAAAAAGAAATACGGACCCCTGCCCGGCAGCATCCTACCTGGCTGAGCGCTGAGGGGCAAATGGCTCCGTGGGCCTCTCTGCGTGGATTAAATCCCCACCAGCCTCGCCCCACGCAGCCGCTCTGGGGCCCCACTCACCTGTGCAGTTCCAACACGTCACACCTGAGCTGGCCTTGCCCCGCCCCACTCACACCTGTTAAATCCCGGCCAATCCACACCTGCTCCCCTTTCTGCAGTGGATGCTCAACCCGGGATGCAGCGGGACCATTGCGAGGAGCGCTGCATGGAGCCTGAGGCGCTGAGGGGAGGCCGGCAATGGGACCCGGGCCCAGGGATTCGGGTCCAGGTCCTGCCGGTGTCCACTGGGGGTCCTGGCCCAAGCTGCTCCTCTCTCGGCAAGGGGGGTGTGGATCCCGGGGCTGCGTGACCGGGGCGGGATTGGGGCCAGGATAGGAAAGGGGATTATTACCGCAGTCGGGAAGAGCCGCTCCGGGACGGGCGCCGGGCCCGAGCTCGGCACTGCCGCTGCTGCTCCGGCTGCGGCCGGCGCGGGGCCGGGGTCCCACTCGGGCTCCGGGCAGCTCCCTCTGCGTCCGTGGGGAGCTGGACCTGTGCCAGTGCCACTGCCGGGGCCCGTCGGGAGGGCCGTGCTTCCCCAAAGCCGACGCCGGATCGCGGCTGGAAGCCTCCCCCTGCCCCGTGTCCGCAGCCCCGGGGAGCTCCGCCCTCCGCGCCCCTGCCCACCGTGGGAGGAGCTGCTCCAGGACAGCCAACAGGGCCTCGAGCTGCTCATCTGATACACCCGCCAGACGAGACCTGATGCTCTCCCTCCCTCTTTCCCTCCCTTTTTCTGTGGCTTGCACTCTCCAGTGCAAAAACGCCCAAAGCTCTGGGTTTAAAAGGCTAATGAAAACTTTTTTCTCTTTATTTCCAAGGCAATTCTTGAGTGAGAAGGGATGCAAAAGGAGCACCGAGGTGAACCCTTATGTGTACACCTCGTCAGGGGATTGAACATGCAACCTGGGTATTTTCAACACCCTGCTCCAACCAAGCCAATCTCAGGTCCATGACAGTGTCATGCCTGGGAAGGGAGTGCCAGCAAGGGAATTTCTATGCCAATGCAGCTCCTTCTTTGATGCTGATACTGCTTTACGCAGCAGGCCCTGGAATGTCCCAGGACAGAGCTCCGTGGCCAGTACCTGACCGTGGAACAACACAGGTTAACGCTTGGGTGACAGCACAAAGCTCTTCCCATAACCCTGATTTCCTGCCCTTTCCAGCATTTCCCTGATGGCTGTAAAGGTGCTCGTGCCATGTCCCTTTGCAGGGAGGAGTGAGCAAGACAAGCCCTGAGGGTTCCCTTGGTCCGTGGCCAAAGTTCTTCTGGAGAGTGTCAGGGCTGGTCCCACCTGCAGAGGGGCGTTTCCTGTAGGTGAGTTCTCCCAGCCCAAAATCAAGGCTGGGGTACGAGGCCGGGGCTGCTTCTATGGCCCAGGGCTGTACGGATCCCTCGATGACTCCTGCTTGCTGCTGGCAATGTTCCTTGGTGTTTCTGTGAGTCCCAGCTGGCCGGGAACCTGGGGCGGGAGAAGGCCGGCAGCCCTCGAAAGGCAACCAGCACTTCTTGTCCTTGGGGTGTGCAGGGGAGGAGCCGTGACTGCAGCGTCCCACCTGCGGCACACAGCGTGCCAAACACATGTCCCAGGGATGGGCGCCGGGCTGCTCGGACAGCGCCGGCACAGGCACGGCTGAAGGGCTGCCCGCAGCTCCTCGGCCAGGGGCTGCTCTGCACGGTCACAGGGAGATGCTTCACCCCGCACGGAGGCCACCGAGAGCCCAGAAGAGACCTGAGGAGCAGCTGGCACTGCCTGGGCATGGGCGGCTTGGGCCATCCGCAGAGGGGCTCAGATGGCGATTCCCGGTTCTGACCTTCTGGAGCTCCCACGCGGCTGCCAGGTATGTCCTGGCCACCCCAAATCCGCCCCCCCTTCCAGCCTGAGGACATCATCCATCGGCAGCACCAAAGCCAAGGGAATTTCCCTCACAGAGATGAAATCCTCAGTAATTCTCTCAGAGAGGCCTTAAAATGAAAGGTTAGACAAATGTGTTCAGGTGAAGTTTGGAGTTTTTCAGGGAGCCAGCTGGAAGCTGATGAAGAAGTGATGGAAAGCTTTCGCAGGTGGGTCCCACTGGAGGTGCGCTGAAGGCAGGGATGTGCATCCCTTTCCTGAGGGAAAAGAATTTGCAGAGGCCACCGCTGAGGCTCTGGAAGGAGCTGAGCTTCTGCAGGCAGAGATGTTCTCCCATGGACACAGGGGCTGCCTCAGCACGGGCCAGGAGCATGTCCAGTCAGCACTTTCTCCTGCTTTAAAATATCAATGGGAGCCCGAGCTCAGGGGGGTGAAATCAGCTGAATTCCAGGCAACTCTGTCAAGTGCCCCCCAGGGACATCAGTGGGGCTGGGGGATGAGGGTTTTAAATAGCAATTCTATGGAATATTGGCCTGTCCTTATCCCATCCTACTGAGTTTTCTTAGAACCTCTGCTGGCTCCTGGCACAGCTGGTGTTAAACAGGCAGCTCTGTATGGGAATACCAACACTCCAGGAGGCACTGTGAGGTTATTCCAAGCTCACAATTCAGCAGGCAATTCGGTGCTATAGCTCTAATCCATCTGAACTAGCAAAGCTGAGCCCCACACTGGGATCAATCTTTGTGCTGCCCTGTCAGCCAAAGCCCCTGGGCTGGGAAATTTCAGCAGCCAAATGGATGGAATTGCCTCAATGCCAGCGTTACCCAAAGGGACAATCCAATCACCTCTTTTTACTCCCAAAGTGTCCGTTCTGTTCCCCACAGGTGCCCTGGTGGTGCCAGGGGGGTTTCTCCTGCCCCTCTCCAGCCTGAGGCCTCTTCTCCCTTCCCCACCAGCTGCTGCCAAGGAAGGAGGACACAGTGAGTCTTGAATTTATACTTCAAAACACTCACTCTCTCACCTGTAGATCCCCTGAGATCTTGCCCCCGAATTTTCCCTGTCCGTCCCCTTCTACTTTCCTCATTTTTTACAAGAAAACATTCTTTCTCCACTCTAGAGATTATCACAAGGTTTGCTCCCAAAATTTTCCCTACCCGTTCACTACCTATTTCCTCATTTCTACCTCAGTCTTTTCACTCTTTACCCTACGGATGCTTTGAATTTTCACACCCCCCCCCCCCCAATCATTTCCCCACCTGTCCATGACCAATTACCTCAGTCTGCCCCATGAAGTGCATCCCCTCTGTTACAGATCACCTCAGATTTTACAGGTGAAATTTTCCCTGCCTCTCCACCTCTGAGTTCCCTATTTTTACCTCAAAATATTCATTTTCTACTGTGGAGAGTCCCTCAAGTTTTATCCCCAAATTTACCCACCTGTCCACAGCAATTCCCTCAGTTTACTTCTGGATGTTCCTGCTCTCTCCTAGAGATAATCTCACATTTGATCCCCTCAGCTTTCCCTACATGCCCAACACAAATCGCCTACTTTTCACCTCAAAATAGCCGTTGTTTCCTCTACAGATTAATTCAGATTTTATTACCAAAATGTCTATTTTGTCCCCTGTATACTAACTAGATTTTAAAACCAAAACCACACGTGTGTGTTATGTCTCTTATCCCCAAAACGTTCATTCTCTCCCCTACAAATTATGTCAGATTTTTTCCCAAACACACTTACCGTTCCTACATAATTACCTCAGGGTTTGCCCCCCAAATTCTGCCTTGTTACCTACTGATCACTTCATTTCTACCCCAGTATGTTCATTCTCTGCCCTACAGATCCTCCCAAGTTCTACCCCCAAATTCCCTTGCCTATCCCCAGTGACTGCCTCAAGTTTGCCAGTTGTTCTCTCTCTCCCTAGAGATTACCTCAAGTTTAGCCCCCAAATTTTTCCTTAACTGTCCATAACTTATCACCTCATTTTTACCTAAAATACTCATTCTCAACCTTGAGATCATTTCAGGTTTTGCTCCCCAAAATTCCCCTACATGTCCACTATTGTTTCCCTCATTTTTCCTTCAACATTATTTACTTCCTATCATGTAGCTTTTGTCAAGATTTACCCCCAAACTGTCCATCTGCACCTATTTTTTACCCCAAAATGATCACTCTACAGATTATTTCATATAATCTTTACCCTAAAATTTTCCCATCTGCCCACAACTAATTCCCTCATGCTACCTCAGTATGTTCATGCTCTCCTCCAGAGATGAGCTCACATTTAGCCCCCAAATTTTCCCTACATGTCCACTGCTTCTCACCCCAGTTTTTCTTCAGTGTTCATTCTCTGCTCTTGAGCTTTTGTTAAGTTTTGCCTCCAAAAATTTTCTTACTTGTCTACTACTGAGTACCTCATTTTTACTCCAAAATATTCATTCTGTCCCCTACAGATTACATCGAGTTTTACCCCCCAAATTTTCCTTCTGGTACAATAGTGATTAACTCTTTTCTGCTCCAAAAAATTTCACCCTCTCCCCTAAACATCAGCTTTTCCCTCATAAATGCCACCTCGCTCCCTTCAACATCCACTCACATTTTCCTACACAAACCATTCTTGTGTCCCCTCTCAATTGCCTCAGATTTTCAGCTAAAAATGCCACCTCTGTCCCCTCTAAGTTATTCCAGGTTTACCCAGTTGGGAGCTGCAAGGAATTCAGCCAAAAGACAGCAGGGAACAACTGCAAATCCAAAGGCAGAAGGAGAAGATCTACCAGCAAAGGAGAAAGGCTTCAGAAAACATTTCTGCAATTAATTATTATTTCCAATTCCCTGGTGAGAAGAGATCTCTGGGGAATCCCTGGTCGTTGTCCAGAATCTATATAAATCAAAGTCAATAAATAAACTTCTCTCTTTTTGCTCTGAACTTGACCGCCTGATTGTAGTTCTTTTTGTGTCCATCTAGGAACACCAGACTAAAGCAAGAATCCAATAGGAGAATCCAGTATGAGGGGAAACCCAAATGGGACTGTGTCAGAAGTCTGGAATGGGGGAAAAAGTGGGTGAGGTTGTACCTGATGTCCTGGATGGAGGAAAGCCTGGACTGCATGTCAGCCAAAATCCAGAACAGGTGAAAACCTCAAACAGATGTCAGCCGTGACCCAGAACAAAGAGAAACCAGATCACACTGTGCCTGGCACCTGGAATGAGAGAAAAATCCAGCCTGAATCGGGGCCAGGTGGCAGCATGGGCACAAAATGGGGCAAGTTCACTCACGGAGCTTGGCACAGGGAAAAAATTGCTGGGAACATGCACAGACAAGGAGATATGGGAAAAAGCAGGCAGGATCACGCATGAGAGCAAAAAGCAGCGGGGCTGGACTTTGGAACCCAGCAAGAATGGAAAACTTGGACTGGCTGACGTGCAGAACCCAGCATAGAGAAAATCCCAGACTGGATCACACACAGAGCATGGCACGGGGAACATCCCAGAGAGCAGCGTAGGCAGAGTCCAGAATGGGAAAAAAGATGGACCAGATCACACGTGGAATTTAGAATGGAAGAAAATGTGGACAAGCCCACTTGCAGAGTCTGGAATCAGGAAACCATGGGCTGGATAGCACCAAGAGTCCAGAATGCGGGAAAATGCAGACTGGACAATGCAGGCAATCCAGAATGGGGGATAATGTGGGCAGGATGACACGTGGAGATAGGAATGAAGGAAAACACCGACAGGATTGCATGTGGAGTCCAGAATCAGGAAACCAGAGAGCTGATTGCCCTCAGAACCCAGAACATGGGGAAAGGCAGACTGGATCATGTATGGGCTCCAGAATGGGGGAAAACACCGAGCAGATCGCACATGGGGTCCAGAATGGAGGGAAACACAGAGGGGATCGTGCACTGAGTCCAGAATCAGTAATTAACTCGGATTGAGCACAGAGCCTGGAATGGGGACAAACGGGATCACACAGACACTGGAATTGAGGAAAATGCATATGGGATCAAATGCGGAGTACGGAATCAGGAAACTGTGGACCAGGTCATGCATGGAGTCCAGAATATGGCAAAACATGGACCAGACTACCCACAGACTCCAGAATGGGGGAAAACATGGACTGGATGGCACATGGAGCCCAGGGTGTAGGAAAATTGGAGCAGATTGCACATGGGGTCTGGAATGGAGGAAAACACAGACAGGGTCACAACTGGGGTCCAGAACTGGGAATTCACAGACTGGATGACACGCAGAGCATGGAATGAGTAAAACACAGACTAGATTGTGCAGAGTCCAGAATCAGGAAACCATGGACTGAATTGCGTGCAGAATGTGGGAAAACATGGCCCAACTTGCACACAGGGTCCATAATCAGGAAACCATGAAGTGATTCGTGTGCAGAGCGCAAAATGTGGGAAAATATGGCCCAGGTCGCACACAGAGTCCAGAATTGGGAAACCATGAACTGAATCACTTGCAGAGTGCAGAATGTAGGAAAACATGGCCCAGATCACACACAGAGTCCAGAATAAGGAAACCATGGAGTGAATCGCATGCAGAGTGGAGAATGTGAGAAAACATGGCCCAGATCCCACACAGAGTCCAGAATCAGGAAACTGTGGACTGAATTGCGTGCAGAGTGCAGAATGTGAGAAAACATGGTCCAGATTGCACAGAGTCCAGAACTGGGAAACCATGAACTGAATTACTTGCAGAGTGCAGAATGTGGGAAAACATGGCCCAGATCACACACAGAGTCCAGAATAAGGAAACCATGGAGTGAATCGCGTGCAGAGTGGAGAATGTGAGAAAACATGGCCCAGATCCCACACAGAGTCCAGAATCAGGAAACCATGGACTGAATCATGTGCCGAACATGGAAAAACATGGCCCAGACTGCACACAGAGTCCAGAATCCGGGAAATGGACAGGAGCACTCAGGCAGTCTAGATCGTGCTAAAACACAGACTGGATTATGCATCGTACAGAATTAGGAAAATGTGGATGGGATCATGTGAACTCAGGAATTGGGAAAACACAGATGATTGCACACACAGTCTGCCATGTGGGAAAATGTAGCATGGAGGGAACGTAGCCTACCATCAGGAAAACATGGACGGGATCCCGCAATCCGGTCGACATTGTGCGAAAACCTACTGGTCACAAGAAATCGAAACTCACAGGAAAAGGCCAAGGGGCAGCTAAAGGGACAGGTTTAAAGGCAGGGTGCAGCATGCGCTCAGGGTGTGCTCTCAGCGTGTGCAACCTGTCCAGGTGCTTGGCCTACACAGGGGCTGTGGTTCACGCTTGGTGTGTACTCGTGGAAGGTGCATGGGATTGCCAAGTTCAAGAAATGTGGTACTGCAGAGTAGAGCTCTGGCCACAAAACTAAGCCCATCTTCATATTTTTAATTCTCTTTGCATTCCAGTCTCTTTACCACATCCTCCAATCACTGCCCCGTCAGCACAAGAGAAAGATCTTGTTTCTGTACTACACCTAAACACAGAACTGAACTGGCTGCCTGTTACTGCCAATACCAGCTTTGAAAGTCAGTGTTCAGGGTGAGACATTAAAGGCAAAGCAAAAGGTCAGAGAGCAGTAGTCAGGGTGATAGGCGTGCAGGGCTTTACTGGCTGCCTTGTATGTGGCAGGGGTGGGGACAGTGCAGAGCTGTGGCGGGTTCATGGATCCAATGAGCCCCCATCCAACCCAGGCTCAGGCCCCCTGGCAGAGACCTCCCACAGCAGTACCTGCATGCTCAGGCTGCCACAGCCAGAGTGGGGACATCGTCAGAAGCACCCTGACTTTGTGACAGGGACAGTTCCTCAAGACCACAGCCAGGACCGGGCATGCCCACAACCACGCCAAAATCTTTCTGTGCTCTGCATGGCAGCATGGTCTAACAGCTCCAAGGGGGCAAGAGAAGGACACTGCAGAAAGTGCAGGACATGTTCTTGCACCCACAGAGGGAGACTGCTTCTGTGCCAGAGGGCTGAGGCCAGAAGGAGCCAAACAGCCCCCATGTGCTGGGAACTTTGACCTGGGGGAGAGGAGGGTAGCAGATAAAATCCATGCAAAGCAGAGGAGGGAAGCGCCTCCAGCCCCAATGCAGACTGTGAAAAGCTTGTGAAAGGCTGGGCTGTTTTCCTCCTTCTTCCATACCCGTCCCTCCTCAGCCATAGTACACATCCCTAGAGGAGCAGCGCTGCTGTGGAACAAAGGCCTCAAGTCAGTTGTACCCCATGCTAAGTGACGCTTTTTCTCAGGGATACAGGGCATTTCAGCTCAGCCTGGAAGAGACTCCCACCAGAGTTTCAGTGACAGCTGCTGTTGGGTTTCCCAGAGGTGGCTTGCTTCAGTTTGGTTTTGTGAAAAACAAAACAAAACTCACACAAAACCAAAACCAACACAAAAATAAAAAACCCACCACCACAACAACCAACCAACCAAAAAAAGCCCCAAACACCACCGAACAAAACAAAAATAAACCCAACAAAAAACCCAAACACAGGTGGAAATTATTTTCTTGCAGAATTTCCCAAGCAAATCCATAACAAAAACATTACCTTGCTTGTCTTACTGGGAATTCTTTTTCTCAAAGTCCCTCTGGACCTAAGGATGCCAGGGTGTTCTGATGTGACAAGAGATGGAAAAAACCTAGGATGTGCAAAGCACCCAGATGGGTTGCATGGCAGCATGCTGGAAGAAAAAAAACAAACGTTCAACTGTCTAGTACACAACACAAAAATTAACCGGCTCTGGGAAATCCAACAGTGCCTCTCTTTAAAACTCCATTGGGAATCTCCTTTGGGCAGAGCCTAAATCACCTACTCCAACTAACCAGTGTGCACGTGGAACTCTTGGTGTGGAAGAGTCAGTGCAGTTTCTGTGCCCTTATGTACAGAGGATGAAACCAAAACCCAATTTTGCCCCACAAAATCAAATAGAAAATAATAAGAAGGATATTGTGCACTAGAAAAGATCTGCTTGCCTTTGAATGCAGTGCCCCAGAACTCAAATATTCATTCAAAGAAGAAAACCCACGCAATATGAACAAAACCACCAAGTATTAGACAAACCTTTCCACACAAGTGTCATTCTGCAAAATGGTTTCCCCGGGTGTCTTTGCCTCATCCCAAGGCCTTCACCATCCTCAGGGTTACTGCACTCACTCCAGGGTACTTGGCAATAAAAGGAGCAAGTGGAGACTTTGTGGCTTCCCTGGCATCTTCTCTCTCTGCCAATCCAGGGCAAATCAGAGCCTCCAAGGGAGGCACAGATCCACCTGCAAGGACAAGGACTGTTCCGTGTCCACAGAAGCTCCGTGGCAATATTCAAACCCCAGCAGCAGCAGCATTGACCAGTCGAGGTAGGCAAGAACACAGCATCAACCAGTGGTGCCCGTTACCCATCACATCCCTGACATGCAGCTGTCCTGGCCCCCAGAGCAGATATCCACCTCTGTCATGAAACCAGGGATGAGAACATCAGGTCCTTTTTTCCCCCCAAAGAAGAATAAAGTGAAAATAGAAACATCATCTTCAGGGGGTTTTGTTGGTTTTTTTTAATAGGTGGTCATAACTCCCCCACAAAGGACAGAGTTATTCAGTGTCTTGGTTCTGAAAGACAGTTGTCTGCTAAGGAGAGCTAGAGCCTCCCTTGGAATGTAAGAGAATGTAAACCCCCTCCCCTCTAAATTATTATTATTTTGCAATTAGAGGCTTTCAGGCAAAGATTTGGGAATAGGAGTATCAGTCCTTTACTAGGAAAGGGGTTTTTTTAATTAAAGAAAGGGGAAAGGGAAAAAAAAAAAAAAAAAGGACAAATATAGTAGTATTAAAAAGCCAAGCAAGGTAGCAACCAAAAATCCTAGAAAACCCTGACAGAGTCAGGGATACGACCTGGCACCCTGATGGTCAGGGTGTTGGAAGCAGTCCAAATAACTCCTCCCGGAGTAACAGATGTGGTTCTGGCGAGTAGAGACAGTTCTGTAGAAAGTCCAGTGGTGATGAGACGGGTCCGGTCTTCCTCTGGGAATCCAGTGGAAAAACTGGATACCTTCTGTTCTTCAGTCCCAGTTTTGATCTAGCTAGGAACAGCTGGCTCCTCCCCCACTGGCTGGAGCATCTCACAATGGGATGATGGAATGTGTCATGTCACTGGTGGGCCGCATTGGCCCATAATCAGAAAACACCCCCCTGGAGGATGGAGGGGTGGTGCAGTACACCTAAAACCAATCGCCCCAGAGGTGGAAAATGTTGGGGAGGATGAAGCCAAAAAACCCTATAAATATGATTGCCTATATTCTAAGAATGTGAAACCTGTAAGGGAGATAGAATTGAAAGTAAGTTTTGATGTTTGAGATGTATTAGCTACTGGATGTCTGGGAAAACAGTTATGTGACGATCTGAAGGTTACCTGCAGCCAGACCCAGAGGTCAAATGGAATGCCCTGTCTCACTCCCTAATGTATGGTTCATCCCACACCTGTAACCCTCCCCTGAAGTATCAGGTATCTGCAACCCCGTTGGCCCAAGTCTTGTTCCAGCCCACCTTGAAGACCCCTGATAAAGGGTCCCAAGGGGGCTGGATGGTCTCTTTGCTTGCACCCTTTCCCAAGGACTTTCCTCTCTTGGAATTTCCCCTCCCTACTCCCACCTTCCTAGGCCTTGCCACGAGCTGCAGCCTGGCAGCTCAGAGCAAGGCCTCACATCCCTTACAATAAACCTCATCTTCTAAAACCTAACTTCAGAGATCTCTCGTTGACATTTATCTACACCGTCCTGGAGTCCTCAGCAGCAGGAGGAAGCAATTTCTACAGAAACAATGCCCCACCATCTGCCCTAGACTGATCCAAGCTGCACTAGGAAAGGGTGAGGCTCCAGAACATCTACAGTACATCAATGACATCATTGTGTTGGGGAACACAGCAACAGAAGTGTTTGAGAAAGGAGAGAAGATCATCTACATTCTCCTGGAAGCTGGTTTTGCCATCAAGAAGAGCAAAGTCAAGGGACCTGCCCAAGAGATCCAGCTCTTGAAAGTAAAGTGGCAAGACAGACGGCGTCAGATACCTACCAAGGTCATCAATAAGACTACTGCAACATCTTCATGGACCAGCAAGAAGGAAACACAAGCTTTCCTAGGCGCCATAGGTTTTTGGAGAATGCACATCCCTGAGTACAGCCAGATTGTGAGCCCTCTCTACCTGGTCAACCGCAAGAAGAACGATTTCCACTGGGGCCATGAACAGCAACAGGCCTTTGCCCAGATCAAGCAGGAGATCGCTCGTGTGGTAGCCTTTGACCCAGTCAGGATAAGACCAAAGGCAAAGAATGTGCTCTACTCTACAGCCGGGAACAACGGCCTGTCCTAGAGCCTTTGGCAGAAGGTGCCTGGGAATTCTAGAGCTGAAGTCACAGAGGGTCCAAAGCCAACTACACTCCAACAGAGAAGGAAATCCTGGCTGCCTAGGAAAGAGTTCAAGCTGCCTCAGAGGTGATTGGCACACAAGCACAACTCCTCCTGGCACCTCAACTACCAGTGCTGGGGTGGATGTTTAAAGGAAGGTTCCCTCTAGCCATCACGCCACTGATGCCACATGGAGCAAATGGATTGCCCTCATCACTCAGCACACCCGTATTGGAAACCCAAATTGCCCTGAGATTTTAGAAGTAATTACCAACTGGCCAGAAAGTCAAAACTTTAATCTCACGGATGAAGAGGAGCAGGAACAAGTGACACATGCTAAAGCAACTCCACCATATAACCAACTGCCAGCCAAAGAAACACGCTGTGCTCTTTTCACTAATAGTTCCTGCTGCATCCTAAGGAGAAACCAGAAGGAAAAAGCAGCCATATAAAGCCCCACACTGCAAGTTGCACAAGCCACTGAAAGAGAGGATGGATCGAGTCAACTAACTGAACCCAAAGCTGTTCAACTAGCCCTGGACATTGCTGAAAGAGAGAAGTGGCCAAAGCTCTACCTCTACGCTGACTCACGGATACACTGATTGGCTTTTGCCGGTTCTCTGTGGGCTTTGCTGGAAAGGTGGAAAAAGGCAGTGTAGGGGGAAACCAATCTGGGCTGCCGATGAATGGTAGGGCACTGCCAGTCAGGTAGAGAAGCTGCCTGTCAAAGTCCACCATGTAGATGCCCATGTCCCCAGGAGTTGGGCTAACGAGGAGCACCAGAACAACAAACAGGTAGGTCAGGCTGCAAAGATAGACGTGTCAAAGATAGACTTAGATTGGCAACACAAGGGAGAGTTGTTCCTAACTCCATGGGCCCATGATGCCTCAGGTCATCAGGGCAGGGATGCCACCTATAAGTGGGCACGAGACCGAGGGCTGGATCTAACCATGCACAGTATTTCTCAGGTTATCCATGACTGTGAGTAGTGTGCTGCCATCAAGCAGGCCAAGCGGGCGAAGCCGCTATGGTATGGCAGGCGAAGGTCCAAGTATAAGTACGGGAAACCTGGCAGATTGACTACATCACCCTTCCCCAAACCCGCCAAGGCCAGCGCTATGTGCTGACCACGGTGGAAGCCACCACTGGATGGCTGGAGACCTACCCTGTTCCCCATGCTACTGCCTGGAACACCATGGTGGGCCTTGAAAAGCAAATCCTCTGGAGACATGGCATCCCGGAGAGAATCGAGTCAGACAATAGGACCCACTTCAAGAACAGCCTTATAAACACCTGGCTAGAGAACATGGCATTGAATGCACTCCACTCATGCACCTTGAGGATCATCAAGCCCCTCCCTTTTGTGGTCACAGCATCTGCCACTAGACCAGGTTGCTCAAAGCCTCATCTAACCTGACACTGAACGCTGCCAGGGATAGGGCATCCACAACTTCTCTGAAAAACCCCTCTCACTGCCTTGCCACCCTCATAGTACAGCATTTGTACCTGTTCCGTAATAGAAACCTGCCCTCTTGCCATTTAAGGCCATTCCCCTGTGTCCTATCATTCCAAGGTCTTGTATATATATTTTTTTTCCAGCCTTCTTATAACCCCCTTTCAGCATAGGAAGGATGCTTTAAGTATTGCCAAAGCCTTTTTTCCAGGCTGAAAAACCCCAGCTTGCCTTTCTAGGAGAGGTTCTTTAGCCCTTATTTCTCCTCTGGAGTCATTTCAGCAGGTTCATGTCCTTCTCATGTTGGAGGCCCCAGAGCTGGAGACAGCACTCTGCATCCCAGGAAAACTATTCCATTCCCTGTGGATATTTAAGACGTGTCATTTCCTGGTCTTCCATGTCTCAAGGTAGATGATACTGGAATTTACTTTTTTTAGGAATGTAGGAGCATTTGGGATGCTGGCAAAAGGAACAGCCCTAAGTAAAGGTCTTTAGTTTTTCCAGAGAGGAAATGTTCTCCTAATGCAGCCTCTCTTTTTTTCCTCTTCTTGTGTGTTTTTCTTTGTTTTTTTAATTCTGATTGCTGAACTTAGTTTGAGCACTAAATCACTCATACAAAAAGGCAATCAGGAGTTATAGCTGCAGTCCTAGATTTTAATGTCAGATAAACAAGATGCAGCTTCACATCATTATTTCATTTTAATATTACATTAGCATATTTCCTTATGGAACTGGGGCAGAGCAACTAAAATGCTGGTTTAGGACAGGAAAAATAGCAGAACGTGAATTGGGTCTGTTCTTCAGCAATAGCAGACCTTTGAAACTAAACTCACAGCTCAGGAGTGCAAACTTAAGTTCAATAAAGCTTTGTGGATATAAAAACTCTTCACACTGTCAGCTGAACTCCATGTTGTGCCGCATTTCAGTGCGGTCATAATTTTCTTTTCTACTTCTATTCACATTTGCAGAAACGTCAAGAAAATTTCAATTCAAGAGCAACTTACCCATAGACTCCAACACTGATGCCACAATATAGAAATAGGACCCATCCAGTGCTTCCAGACTGTCAAACCCTAGAGAACTTGCTGCTTTCTTACTGTTAAAACTTATCTCAGAAACTCCATATTCAATCTGGAAACAAAACAGAAAGCATCACTTGATAATCAATGATTTAGAAATAATACACAGACCACATGCAGATTCAGTATGTTTCTGTTCATTGTCTGTTTTCAGAGGAAATCAAAGGTGGAGATGTGCTTCAGAAGAATTCTTTATTCCCTAAAATTATCTTCAATTAATCAACCCGTGGCACATAATGCAAAGTTTGGATGCAGGTTCAGCAAGAGGTAGGGTTAACACAGAGATAGCTTCAGTAAATGAGGAAAAGGGATCATTAGTGTAGAACATCCTCTCCAGAAGAAATCAATACCATGCTGATCTGTTGTCTCCATTTGATTTCAGTTATTCTGTAATAGCTACACTGAAGCTATTTCATAGAAATTTGAATCCCAGATTGAAATGCCATTGTCTCAGATGCTGCCTTTGAATTCCATTTCCAAGAGCATTTCTCTGCCCCTGATGCCAGCATTACACAGGAAAAGTCCACACTGGGGAGCTGTGGATGCAAATCACAACTTGAGGCCCATTCTCAACAAATTTGATGGAAAATCTTCAGTGGGATTGGATCAGTCTTGAATTATGCACTTGCATTCTACACAGGCTGGACTCACTGCCCAGACTAATGTCCAGATTTTCCCTCCATGCAGGTGACACCAATCCAGACTCCGTGAGCAATCCAGTCTTGGTTTTCTTTACCCCTTTGCCGACTCCATTCCAGATTCCAGGAGAAAGCCAGTCTGGGTTTTCCCTCTAACTGGGGGGGGAGGGGGGGGGTGTCCAGCCCAAGGGACCTGTTCTAGGTCACTCTAGAACCGCAGTTCTAGGTCGCTCTAGGCAGGAGGAACCTAACCTAACCCCTTGAACCTCCATTGACCAAATCTTTGCCCCTCCCCCCCCCCCCCACTAGTCCTATTGTGCTGACTCCTTCCTCTAATACTCATAGCAAGCCAAAATCACCCGGATCAAGAACCCCCCATCCGCAAACAAATTTTTATCACAACAGTAATCATAGTTTGTTGTCATGCATTCATTGGGTTTCTATTGCATCGGATTTATAATGTTTTTTTCTATTTGGCCTTGCCCAGCAGTGCTCATCTCCCCCACACTGAGATGGAACCTAACTCTCTTCCCCTGCTGCTTCTCCCTTATTGGGTGCTGCCTCTGGGCCCTGCCCCCTGGGGAAAAAGCCCCAACGGGGGAGGCGCCAGCTCTCTCTGGCATTGGTGAATCATCGGGAAAGGTCACCAGCAAAGCAGGCAGGACTTGAGAATCAAAGTTGTAAAATCCCACCTGGTTCCAGAGAGCGGACTCTTTCACTTTTACCATCGGCGGTCATCTATTCTCGTGGGGAAATTCTACAACTGGTGGGCAACATGCGGCTCCAAGCCACAAAAGGTTCCCAAAAAGCTGGAAGAACCACTTGGCGAGCACGTGGCCCAGGAATCTCACGCGGCTACGTGAGTCACGAAACGTAGCCCACCCACGCAGAGACAGACCCATCAGGCTTGGCGTTCGCTGCGGAGTCTCCGAAACACAGGATTCTACAGGCCAGGGCTACAGTTTTCTCCTTTGCACTCAAAGAACCCATCCGAGTGCTGCAAAGAAGCCCCCAATGGCAAGCTGCTCCCAGAGAAGGTGACCACATGTTCGTGGAAATATGACCCTGGGGACTGAGACTGGAAGCTCTTTTTGCACCAAAAAGGGTCAGTCTCAGGCAAAAGGAGGGATTGGGAAAGAACGGAAAGGAACGCTGGAATTTTGGTGAGTACCACTTTTTGTTTTCTAAGGGAAAATCTTTTTCAGAGGCGGTGTTCCTCAGGGAAAAAGGTTTTTTTCTTTTTCGGGGAAGGTTTTTGCTTTCAGAGTGAACCTTCAAAGTGCTTTAATAGCACACTTCTTTCACTTTATTAAAGTGCTTTAATAGCCGGGGGGGGGGGGGGGGGGGGGGGGGGTGTTGGAAAAGGAAACTGTTTCCCCTTTTGGCTTTTTTTTCTTTCAGTTTCTCAGTCAAAATAAAGAGGTTACAGAAACTCAAAATCTGAGCCAAAAATGGGTGCTAGGCTGCCTGTGTCTCACAAAAGAGTCTATTACCATATTTTATACGCCTTGGATGATGGTGAGACCCATTATTCAAAGAAACAGCTGAAAAAATTAACTCTGTGGTTGTTTTCTCAGTTTCCACATTTATCATTAGAGCAAATAAGCTCCCTAGAATTTCGGGAGGCTATAACAAAAAAAAAGTTGAATCTGGCTCCTCTAATAATAAAGAAGATGCAACTTTTGCTTTTTATCGCTTAAAAATTAAGTTTGCATTGCAAAAGCAAAATAAAAAGGAAAAAAAGCCAGTTCTTTGTGAGTTTTCCGCAGCTTGTACCTTTGCAGGCAGTCCGAGTGCTCAAACCTCCCATCTTAGTGGTCCCCAGGTGGGGGGGGGGTCACAAGATGGAGGGGATTCCTTTGTCCAAAATAGCCAAAGCCATGTGCTCCCGAGCCATGAGGAGTCTCTCCCTTTGTCTGTCCCTCCTTCCCGCAATTCCTTCTCCCCAGACACCTCCTTCCCTTTGGTGCCGCCCCCGGCACTTCCCTCCCTCTGACTCTGACCCCTACCCTCAAACCTCTGCCTTCCGACTCTGCCCCGTGTGACTCGAGCCTCCAGCCCCTCCCTGCCCCTGCTTCCCACGGGTTCCCCGCCCACAGTCCCAGTTCCCATGCCCCGGAGGGAGCGGGGGGAGCCAGCAACCCAGAAGCAATCCCAGCTTTTCTGCCACCCCTTTCACATATCAACAGTCAAAAAGAGGGAGTGCTGTCCACAGTAATTGGGACCCCTTCCCCCAACAAGTGATTCAGGGCTGATGCAAAGCTCAGGCCAAATTTAAAGATGAAAGAGAATACTTTTGCAACCATTTAAAAGCAAATTTAGCAAGAAATACTACAGTTCCCTTTGACCTCCAAAAAGATTTGCTTCTGGAGCTTTGGCAAAATCCTGAAACGGCTGTTGATAATAAGAATCTGCCAACTCAATTAGCAACCCAGCCTAATAAGTCTTTCCAACCTCACAGTAAAATAAAGCAACTTCCATCAGAACCTTTAGGAACATTTGTGGAGCAGTTAACCCAAGCTATCAAGTTACAGGTTAAGAATCAAGGAGCCCAGGAACAGGTCTGGGAGGAGATAGCTCTGGCCGATGCAGACAAACAGTGCAAGGCAGCTATCCTCAGCCTGTCTATGGAACCGGCTCCAACTTTACATGACGTGCTCCAGGTGTGTGCCAGGAAGATTCCCTTCATAAAAGCTCATCAAAACCACAGTGCCAGAGTCAAGCTGCCACAAAAAGCTGCTGCTGCAGACACCGTGCCTCCTGTACCTGTGCCACGGCCACCGCCCAAGAGAGGAACAATGTGTCTCCTGTGCAATCAGGCTGGACATTGGGTGTTGGAGTCCAGGGCGTTCCTTTGGCCGCCCTGGAGGGTCAGAGACCTGGACAGGGGGGTCTGGGACCCTGGCACAGAGCCCAGAGGGACACTGGCTTTGATCCCAGTCCAGGGGAAAGGCTTCCTGCACTGCCGGGAAGGATTGCAAGCCACAGGAGTGTGAAAGACAGTCGTTTGGCTTATCATAGGGTGAGAAAACAGTAAGTTGGGGTTTTTAGTATGGAAGTGAATGGGAGCATTCACTTGGAGGATTTGGGACGTTGTCTCCTGCTTCTTCTTTCCTCTTCCCTCACTCCATTTTCTGCAGTGACAGTAGCACAAAGTAGTTTAAAGAGATTGGGTCAAAGTAGGGACGACCTTTTTAGTATAAGTGATAGGTATTGGCAAGTAATGATAAATAAAGAACACGTAACAATTAGTATAAAAGATAGCGACAGCCCAGTGCGAGGAGGAGTCACCAGATGCCTGAGCAGCTGCACAGACCTTAATTGGGCGCTGAGAAAATTGTAAGATAAGAAACAATAAACAAAGCGCGCAACCTTGAAAATTCAGAACCTGAAGACTCCGTCTCTTTTTTACGTCTGGCTCAGAGCTTTGCAGAAGGCAAAAAGACTCTAAAACCACCTAAATCTCAGAACTAAAAACTGAGAATTGGGTATCTCAATGCCCTTTAAAGAAGCAATTTCTGGACCTTTGAGACAATGGGGGGCGGGAGGTCTCAAAGGTCCAAAGGGAATTTTTCAAAAAAACTAGAAAATGTTAAACTAAATAATCCTGCTTTAACCAGTTCCGCCTTTCAGCAAAAGTCACCAGATATGATAGGAAAGGATCCAGCGACCAGAGAAACAAAAAGTCCTCATGATCAGGTCACCTGGGGTTGTGGGGACGCCTATGTGTCCACTCCCCCAGGTCTCAAGTGGGTGCCAGCTGAGTGGGTGAAACCTTTCATCCCTAAAACTGCAAAACCACCTGCAGAGGGCCCACAAGTGGCCAGTGCTGCCTGGAGGAGGGGAAAGCACCAAACCTTCTCCTTCTAATTATCGTTATTCCTTAACAGTGTTTTTCTAAACTGCTTGCGCTAAAAGTCACCTTTGTTTTGCAAGGTTAAAGGTACTCCAGGCCCGAACTCTGAGCATCTCCCACGAACCGAGCCTTCCTCCTTCTTAACTTAATAAGATAAGGGGAAATGTTGTAATGTGTTAAATGGGTTTATATTTCATCAGATTTGTACTGTTTTTTCTATCTGGCCTTGCCCAGCAGTGCCCATTCCCCACACTGAAATGGAACCTAACTCTCTTCCCCTGCTGCTTCTCCCTTATTGGGTGCTGCCTCTGGGCCCTGCCCCCTGGGGAAAAAGCCCCAACAGGGGAGGCGCCAGCTCTCTCTGGCATTGGCGAGTCATCGGGAAAGGTCTCCAGCAAAGCAGGCAGGACTTGAGAATAAAAGCTGTAAAATCCCACCTGGTGCCAGAGAGCAGACTCTTTCACTTTTGCCATCGGCGGTCGTCTAGTCTCGTGGGGAAATTCTACAATAGTTCAACCCTTCAACCTCCTGGCCTTCTCAGCCTCAGAACTAATACTCTTCTACATCGCATTTAAGACCACCCTCGTCCCGACCTTGATCCTCATCACCCAATGAGGGAACCGGCCCAAATGACTAAATGCCGGCATTTACCTCCTATTCTACACACTCGCCAGCTCACTCCCCCTGCTCATTGCCATCCTCCACCTACATAACCAAATAGGCACCCTAGACTTCCCAATCCTCAAACTTCCCCACCCAACAATCACCTCCTCCTGAACAGGCATCGCATCAAGCCTCGCCCTCCTAATAGCTTTCATCGTTAAAGCTCCCCTCTAGGGACTACATCTAGGATTCCCCAAAGCTCGTGTAGAAGCCCTTATCGCAGGATCCATGCTCATCACCCCCCTGCTACTAAAGCTAGGAGGATACAGCATTATACGAATAACCATCCTCGTAAACCTAACATCAAACAACCTCCACTACCCCTTCATTACCCTCGCACTATGAGGGCCACTGATAACCAGCGCCATATGCCTACGCCAAATCGACCTAAAATCCCTAATCGCCTACTCATCGGTCAGCCACACAGGCCTAGTTGTCTCCACAACCATCATTCAAACCCAATGAGTGTTCTCAGGGGCAATAATCCTAATCATCTCCCACGGACTGACCTCCTCAATACTCTTCAGCCTAGCCAACACCAACTACGAACGCACCCACGGCCGAATCCTCCTACTAACACAAGGCATGCAACCCCTCCTACCTCTCATGGCCACCTGATGACTACTAGCAAACCTAACAAACATAGCACTACCCCCAACAACTAACCTCAGAGCAGAGCTAACCATCATCATCGCCTCGTTCAACTGATCTTCGCTCACAATCCTCCTCACAGGGGCCACAATCCTCCTCACCGCCTCATACACTTTAGACATACTAACAATGACACAACAAGGCACTCTTCCATCCCACATCACATCAGTCCAAAACTCCTCCACATGAGAACGTCTCCTCATAGCCCTACATGTAATCCCCATGATTCTCCTCATCTTCAAGCCTGAACTCATCTCCAGCGCCCCCATATGCAAGTATAGTTTAACCAAAACATGAGACTGTGATTCTGAAAATAGAAGTTAAAACCTTCATACCTGCCAAGGGGAGGTTTAACCAACAAGAACTTCTAATTCTTGCACCTGAGTCTAAAACCTCAGCCCCCTTACTTTCAAAGGCTAACAGTACTCCAATGGCCTTAGGAGCCACCCATTCCAGTGCAAATCCCACTGAAAGTAACGGACCTGCCATTAGTCCTAAACACTCTCATACTACTAACCCTATCTGCCCCCGTTATCCTCCCACTCCTATCACCCAACCCTAAAAACAGCCTAGCCACCATCACAAATACACTTAAAACCTCCTTCCTCATCAGCCTAATCCCGATATCAAGCCACATCTACACAGGGATGGAAAGTCTCATTTACCTCTGAGAATGAAAATTCATCAAAACCTTCAAAATCCCAATCAGCCTAAAGATAGACTTCTACTCCCTCACATCCCCATCGCCCTATTCATATCCTGGTCTATCCTACAGTTTGCAACATGATACATAGCCTCAGATCCATACATCACAAAATTCTTCTCCTACCTCCTCCTAATTCCTTATCGCTATAGTAATCCTGACTGTTGCCAACAACCTCTTCGTGCTATTAATCAGCTGACAAAAAGTGGGCATTATAGCCTTCCTTCTGATCAGCTGATGACATGGCCGAACAGGAGCTAATACCGCCGCCCTCTACAACCGAGTTGGCGATGTCAGACTTATTCTCTGTATAGCCTGACTAGCCTACACCCCAAACACCTGAAAAATCCAACAACTCTCATCCCCTTCCCAAACCCCCACCCTCCCCCTCCTGGGATTCATTCTGGCAGCAGCAGAAAAATCCGCCCAATTCAGCCTCCACCCGTGACTCCCAGCCGCCATAGAAGGCCCAACCCCTGTCTCCACTCTACTCCACTCCAGCACGATAGTAGTGGCCGGCATCTTCCTCCTTCTCCGAACCCACCCTATATTTAACACTAACCAAACCGCCCTCACTCTATGCCTGTGCCTAGGAGCTCTTGCCACACTATTTGCCGCTACATGCACCCTCACCCAAAACAACATCAAAAAATCATCGCCTTTTCCACCTCAAGCCAACTAGGCCTCATAATAGTCACCATCAGACTCAACCTCCCACAACTAGCCTTCCTCCATATTTCAGCTCAGGCATTCTTCAAAGCCATACTATTCCTGTGCTCAGGCTCCATCATCCACAACCTTAATGGAGAACAAGACATCCCAAAAATAGGACGATTACAAAAAAAGGTTACCAACAACTAGCTCCCACCTCACCATTGGCAACCTAGCCTTAATAGGAACTCCGTTCCTTGCAGGATCCTAGGTGGGGTCTAGAACCGCAGTTCTAGGTAGGGGGGATTGTCCAGAGCCCAGCAGCAGCAGAGAGTCTATGCTTGCCTGCTGTCCAGGGCAGATCCAACAGCTCCAGGCTGTCCTTAAAATGTGCCCCTGGAGGACTGAGGACTGGTGAAAGAAGTAAGAAACACTGCCTCAGCTGGTTTTAATGGCTGGGCCATTAGCAGAAGGCATCAGTCCCCCTCTCCCCTGGAAGGATAAGAGAAGGATAAAACATGTCCCAAAACACCTGCTTTCCACAGATGAAATAGAACGCACATTTTTAGGTTACATAATCCAATACATTCAGGTTCTTGCTCACAGACTCTGGGGGGAGGGGGGGGAGGGGAAGGGAGCAGCTTGGGGAGTGAGTTTCTTGCCATGCTTAAATCACTGACGCCAGCTTCAGGAATTTTGTCATTTACTCAGGCTCAGAGCAAGAAGTTACAAAAGGAGAAGCTCATCATTGCACCTCAGCAGTCCTACCAAAGACCACTGTGTTGATTTGGCACAGCCTGGTTTTATGGTAGCAGCAGGGAGCCCACAGAGGTGGCTTCTGGGAGAAGCTGCTAGAAGCTTCCACTGTGTCCAACCAAGCCAGTTGCTGATAGCTCTGAAGATGGGCGTGCCGCCAGCCCAATTAGAAAGGTGGGTAAGGCCTCATGGTCCCATTGACAAAGACCATCAAAGCAGCCCATGGGCAGTTTGTTCCAGGGGTTGGGAGGCGCCATGCCAGGGCTCATCCCGGGCAAGGCACTGCCACAGCGACCACCAGCTCGGTGTGGCCACGGCAAAGCCGGCCTGCCCAGCCCCGCGGCCAGCCGCACCCCAGGCAGGAGGGCAGGGCTGGCAGCAGCAGCTTCTCCTCCGACAACACGCACCAGGAGAGGCCTTAAACTGCATCAGGGCCCCGGTGGCCACGGCGGCCACGGCAAAAACACAGAAAGTGACTTCCCAACACGCAGCCTAAACAAGATCAACCTCCTGCTGCTGGGGGATCCTGCAGAGATCTTTGAACTGGTGAAACCTTCTAGCAGTAGCACCTAAGAGCAGCAGCTTTTCTTCTAGTCAGAGAAGAGGAGGAAGTGAGAATGTGCTGGAAAACAACGTGGCAGCACCAAGGTCAATGGACAAAAGAGGGAAGAAGTGCTCATCACAGCTGAGATTCCTCTGCAAACTGTAGTGAGGACTGTGATGAAACAAGCTATGGCCCTGTCACTTTGCATTAAGTCTGCAGGGGATGCAGAGATCCACTCACAGCCCATGGGAAAAGCACTCATGCCAGAGGGAGTGGAAGCCAGAGAGTGCTTTGATCCAGTGCGAGACCTGAATAGGAAGAGAGAGAGGGTCCCTGCTTCTAAAGAGAACCCCTTGCTTCCCAACTAGAGCAACCAATCCCTAAAAAAACTGTTCTCTGCAGCTGAGGAACCCATGACACAACAGCTTTGGGAAGACTCTTTACCTGTGGAAGGGACCCCACAGCATACTAGAGGAAAAAAAAAAACTCCTCTCCCTGAGCAAACATAAGAAAAATTCAAATAATGAACTGACCAAAACCCCCATGCCCTGTCTCTTTGCATTGTCAGTAGGAAAGAGGAAGGGGCTGGGAGGGGAAAAAAATATAAGGTGTTTTAAAGGCTTAATTTACTTAACACTATCATTCTCTGACTCTGTTAATAATAAGTTAACCTTACACCTTTAAATTTGAACCCATTTTGCCCTTAGAGTGTTTTTCTCCCAGCTCTTAACTCATGAACCCCTCATTAATTTTTTTTCCCCCCCTTTCCTTAGCCCAACTAGAGCAGCAGAGAGCGAGTGAACAACTTTCATGGGTGCCTGGGTTTGGCCAACTGCCTACAGTGATTAAGATACAGCACCAGTCACAGCCTAAGGCTGCACCATCCTCCAGAGCCACAGCCTGTGAGCTGGGAATCCCCTGTCCCAGCCAAGCACTGGAGAGCCTCTCCCGCAACTGGGAATTCCCACAGGTGTGTCCACCCGCAGGCAAAGAGGCTTCCGACTGCGCTGGGACAGGGGCCAGCTTGGACAATCGGGTGCCAGCAACAGGCTCACACAACGTCCAGTGCGGCAACAGCTGGGCTCAGCTTCCTCGTGGATTGGACCTGAAGTCTGGCCAGGGCTCAGGGAACTGCCAGCAAGGCAAGAAGTCTGATTTTGTGGCTTTGTCCAGCTTCTCAGTTACAGAAAGGTCAATCTCTGTTTTGTTAGTGAGCAGATACCTAGGCCCTAACACTAACCATCCTGTGGACTTTGTTAATGAATGCATACAAACACAGCATTAGGCTGGAAGGTTCCATCAAGAGCTCAGCTTTGGCTCAAAGGCCTGTTGTTCAGCCCTTAGCACTTCAGCAGCCCTGAGCCATCTCTTAAGCAGAACCAGGACAGAAGAGCCCAACCACTCCTGACTTCCAGAGCAGCCCCTGCTGCCTTGGCACTCCCCTTTAGCCCTTGTCTTGAAGGTCAAGACAATCCAAGAAACACAAATCCAGGCTCCTCCTACTCCTTGAAGAAGGTCCAAAATGGCACTAAGCTGTCTCAACACAAGAGCAAGACCAGGATGCTCTTCCTTAGGCAAAACTCAAGCTACTAAAATGCCAGGAACACCAGACACTGATAAGTCCACTGAAGGATATTGATCCAGCTCTACTGACAAGTGGCAGCTGGAGAGAGGAATCTACAAGGACTTGAGAAATCCAAACACAGCCCCAGATGTTTTCCTGCTTGTATCATTCAGCTCTGCACTTATCTTGCAGAGTCTTCTGCCAAGTGGTTCCAAATGCTCTGCCTTATTTCTAGGCTCCAAGAAGTCTCATCCCATCCTCTTCGTTCAGATGTTCCACATGAGGGTTTCATGTAAAACAAGCTGTTTTCCTATACAGATCCTTTCTTAAGCTGTAAGAAGCCCATGATCTCACAGGTACTCACAGAAACTCTCCCAACACCATTTGCTGCTTCTCTCTCTCTCTGCCAGGGTCCCAAGAAATTTTGTGTCAGTTCTTGTCCAGCATTTGCCAGGGACCTGGAGAGAGAAAGGCACAATCATTACTAGTAATTATGGCCACACGCTTTGGGCTCAGGGGTGGGTTCAGCCTTCTGGAAGGAGAAGCAGACACTCCTCACCCTGCTGGAGCCAATTCCTCCATTCCCTGGTCGGCTCTCGCAAAACCTTCAAGCCACTCTGCAATGCTCAGCACCGCCACAAAGCTACAACAGAGCAGCAGTTTATCCACAGGCAATTTCTCCTAGCACACATTTCTGTTGTGTTTCCAAAGCAATCCTAGTGCTTATTTTACACCCCCAGAAGCGCATGCCCGCGTCCACAACCATACTGCATTTTCACTGTGTGCCAATAGGAGCACAAAGAGATTTAATACATTATTCTTCAGACAACAGCTCACCCACTTAACCACTGTGCACTTGGACTGCTTCTTGTGGAAGGGTCAACAGAGGCACAACAGCTTTAAACACAGAGCACGAAAACAGAAACCAACTTGTCTCCACCAAATGAAACAAAAGATGAGCATAAGTCACATGAAATGATACCATGTCATAGAAAACACTAATTTGCTTAGAACATAGTGCCCGAGAACTCAAGCATCCACTAAAACTAGAAAACACATTCAAAATGGGCCAAAGTAGCAAACATTAGACCAACTTTTCAACATAAGTGTGAGTCTGGAAAATGGTTTCTCCAGTCTTCTTGTGTCATCCCAAGCACCTCTCCAACTCCAGGGGTCACTGCACTCACTCCAGGGCACTTGGAGTAAAGAGAGAAAATAAACACAGCCTTGTTGTTTTAGACGTGGTGGTTCCATCCCCGGCAAGGTCAGAGCAACTTAGGTTCTTGTTTACAAATCTCTTTGGGGTGGCTTAGAGTGAAAGACTGGAAGAACCCTGTTTGCAAACACGTACACAGATAGACCTACAGGCTTCATTTCAAAACATTTGGCTGCAATGAAAAGCAACTATACAGCCAATGGGTTCTTACTATCTGCAGTCATACAGCAATACAAAAGGATGAAACTATTACTTAAGGAAACACATAAGGGAAAAGAAACTTTTACAACTGGGCCAGGTGTGTCAGGGAGGGCCGTTAGCAGGAGAAGAGGTTCCAGCTCTGCTGCCTCCACTGAGGCGTAGCGACCTGATTCGGGAACGACACAGCAACCACACCCAGGCTGCTCAGGCCACCAGATCACAGACACCAATATGGTAGACTGCAAATAGCGGTTTATTAACTGATTATATGGAGCTATAAAACCTCTGTTTGCTACATCACATCCGTCTGCTTACGTTACAAGTTACGTGTTGCTTAGCTTATCAAGGACACTAAACAACTAAGTGTTGAGGGAGGGGTTCTGTCTACCCGTACAGCACAATATCTTCCGATCGCCTGTCCCTAATCTCCCACATCTCCCCCCCCGCATGATTAAGTAAAAAACTTATAAAAATATAAATGTTATAAAAAATGCAAAAGCTGTTAAAATTAGTATACTAGGATACAAAGTGATATAACATGTCAGTAATAAGTGCACTTTATGGTAATTGCAGGCGTTCGACAAATAAGATGTCGACTTTCTCTAAACTACTTCTAACAAACGACACTAACTTGTTCAAAATGCAAGGCCCAAAAATCAATACCAAGAGTATAATGGTGAGAGGGCCTATTAGGGTGGAAACAAGGGTGGCTAGCCATGGGGACTGATTGAACCATGACTCAAACCATCCTTGTTGGGACTCTCTCTCTCAGGTAGTCTTTCTCTCAGTTCAGCCATGGAGTTTCACACAACTCCAGTATGGTCTGCATAAAAACAGCATGCTTCTCTCAAGGTGGCACACAGGCCTCCTTGCTGCATGAGCAAGAGGTCCAGTCCTCGCCTGTTCTGCAGGACGACTTCTGAAAGCGAGGAGATAGATTCCTCCAGAGAGGAGATGGATTTTTCAATTCTTAACAAGTCCTCATCAATTGTCATCTGCAGCTGAGAAAGTCCTTGGTGTTGGGTCACGAGAGCTGAAACACTTGTGGCTGTACTGGCAGCTCCAAAGCCAAGGAGCATTGCAATGGTTATACCTGTCATTACTTCTCCTTTGTGGAGCTGGATGGTTTCTTCTAAAAAGCAATACATTTCCTCTTCTTGGTGATACAGGACTCTAGGAACAATCAGAACTTGGACACAAAAGTCAGCAAGGTTATTGAATTTACTAAGGTACACACAGGGAGTTATTCCAGATTGTTGACAAACCCACATTCCTGGTACAAACAGGACTGTCCACTTATCAGTCTTTTGGCTAGGTTGGATGAACTCAGTACAGATACTTCCCATCCGCTTTGCTAAGGTTACGTTGCCAAAGCATTTGCCTCGGCCTGTGACTTGACTCAGGGTAATTTCCCTCTGGGGGGTGTCCCACTTACAGTTGTGTGGATTATCTGCTGCAGAATATTTGAAAGGAACATCAAGGGTGACACCCTCATAAAAAGGAGGTTCTGCATTATAACATAACCAGCATGATTTTGTAAAGTTTGGATTGGTTCAATGACAAAAAGGTAGCATTCAACACACTAAGAAATGGATTGTAAGGATCTGACTTAGATTTTTGGTAGATAGCTAAAGGACTGAATGAGGAAGGAGGTGCCAGGTGTGGCCTCTCTCCTGTGTCTGCGTGCTGTGAGAATCTGATACGGTCTAATTGATCGGGGTACTGAAGGTAGGAGTCTGATAATTTGCACGTTCGCTCAATTTAAATGCTTAGCTGCATTTAAAGCATGCCATTTCACTAGTTATTGTGGTACGGATGGCTGCTTGGATTGGGGCAAAATGTTCCTCTTTTGCAATATGCCTGATCATGTCTGCGAGGTTGGACCCGGGTGGTAATGACCTTAAAAGGTCCTTGGTGGCTGAATTGCATTGTTGGCGCAGACACTCTGCTAACACAGGACCCTTTGCCTCTGAAGGCAAAGCTGAGGAGTCAAGTGATGCTTGGAGCCGATCTACAAATTGTGTAAAACTCTCACTCTCACTTTGCTTTATTGTGGACCATGATGATTGTTTAGCAATGACCATGGAAGCAGAGCAGATGGCTTCCCTGGCAGCATGGGTAGTTGTCATGGCCTCGTGGGCCCATAGGCCCTCGGCCTGCACCTGGGGGGGTGATCATGGTTGGGTCTGTGCCTATGAGCCGCTGCAGGCTGGAGCCGTGTAGAGGATGATCTGCACCAGTTACCAGAGCTAGTTGCTTTGCACAATTGTCCTCCCACTCTTGTTTAAAAACTATCATCCCTGCCCCATCAAAAAAATCAATCTGTAGGTTTGCTTTATGTCAAATGGGAGCATGTCATCCCCTCCAAAAACACTATCAATGAGAGTAGAAACCATAGCTGAATTGATCCCTCTGTCAGTTATTGCTTTAACAATCGCTTGAACATCCTTAGGATTTACTGGTGAGTATGTTCTCTGGTTTCCACCTGCCCCCCCAATGGGACTGGAAAAGCTAGTTTGGCCGATGGATTCCAATCGGCGCATGCCATCTTTATCTTCCTCCAGTCTGTGAGAGGAATTCGTTCTTTCCGATTTCCCCTCAGCCTGAGTAGAAACGTTGTTACTGATTTTATATACTGTTACTTCTTCTTTGTCGGAGCCGGAAGCAGAGGACCGGCTGTCCCAGTCCTCTGAGCTAAAGTCCAAATCAGAGTCGGAAGTCGACTGACTGGCTACTTCTGGGCTCTGGACCCTTTTGGTCAGGCTCCTACCCTGTCCCTTTCCTTCAGGGCTGGGCCGTCCCTTCCCTCTTGGCCCCTGCCCCTTTCTCTCAGGGCTGATCCGCCCCTTTCTTCTCCCTTTTAAACTGTGTTCCTTAAAAGAATGTGCTTTTTGGCAAGTGTTCTGACTAGCTTTAATTCCCTCTTTCTTCTGTTTGCGTGTGCCCGCGCTATCTTTGTTGCTGTTAACAACAGGCACACTATGCAAAAGACCTTCTTTGTTTGCTGCTTCTTGGCTACCTGGCAAACATTCCAATCTGGCTACATTCTTGTTCTCTCCCAGCGATTTAATGCTATCTCTTGCCGTATAGGGTGGAGGTCCCCCCTCAGCCCCTACTACTAGTGACCCCATGGCAGCATTCCTGGCTTCCTCAGCTAAACGATCATAAAACCATTTTGCCTGATTTTTTTTCTTCAGCAGCTAACTCTGGACTTGAAGCCTTTGGAGGGAGATTTTGCTCCTCCAAGTTTCTGCAGTCGGCAGCACCAACTTTATCAGCAGCCTGAACACAGTCACTGACCGTCAGATCGCATTTTCCTATGGTCTGATAATCCCCTTTAAAAGTTTCCTCTGAAAAAGTTTCTTCTGAAACAGTTTGCGTCGCAGCTCCTACACTGAGCTACGGCGTAAATTTTAGACAATTTTGTGCAGCTTGCCAGGTCTCTTGTTCCTGCAAAGCCCTTTGTAAAGCTTGCACAACCCTCCCCCATGACTTAAGATACTTTGCCGACCCAGAAGACATAGTTTCCTCGGCAAGAACTTTTGTACATTGATCCCAAATATCTGGGCGGAGAATTTCCACCAGATGATCAATGATACTAAGTTGCAAAAGCCTCATCACTGCGAGGGTAAAATCTTTTGCTTTACAATCAATTCCCCACTGTTTATGAATCTGAGATATGACCTTCATGAGGGCTTCCATCCTCCTCATGGGTCCTGGGAGCATCCTCCCCCGCCGAGCTGGGCCAGCCGCTCGGCTGTCGTTCACCTGTCCAGGCGACTCCCGGGGCTTCGGCACCACTTGCTGCCTCTGCTGAGGCGTAGCGACCTGATTTGGGAGCGACACGGCAGCCACACCCAGGCTGCTTGGGCCACCAGCTCACAGACACTAATGTGGCAGACGGCAAATGGCAGTTTATTAACTGATTACATGGAGTTATAAAACCTCTGTTTGCTACATCACATCCGTCTGCTTGCGTTACAAGTTATGTGTTGCTTAGCTTATCAAGGACACTAAACAACTAAGTGTTGAGGGAGGGGTTCTGTCTACCCATACAGCACAATATCTTCCAATCACCTGTCCCTAATCTCCCACACAGCTCCTTGCAGGATTTGCTTCTCATCCCCTCTAAGGCCCAGCTGCAGCCTCCAGGCAGTGGAGAGTTCACCCCCTGTCTCATGTAGATCGGCCATTGCACTCACAAACCTCCTCCTCCCAGGAATGGCCACATGGCCAGGCCCTCCACAAGTGCAGTCAATGCTCATCAAGGGTCCAGTGTCTCCCAGCCGTTTCACCAAAGCCTTGCAGCACCTGGAACACCCTGGAAGAGAAACACAGGAGCTTGTGGAACCAAGGAATGGAGGAGCTGCCCTGTCCCAGCTCTGCCTCCACAGCCAGCAGCAGGGCAGAGGCAGCCCTCAACCCCCCCCCCCCCCAGGGCTTCCCCTGCAAAGGGCAAACACCCGCACCCAGCTGGGGACAGACGTGGCACAGCCTGAACATGCTCAAGGAGCCCAAATTAGACTCACAAACAGGGGCTCACAGAAACTCCCCAACACCATTTTCTGCTAATCTCGCTGCCAGGGCCCCGAGAACCTCTGGGTCCCCTTCTTTGTCATGTGCTTGTCAGTGACTTGGAGAAGACAATGCTACTTTCACTTTCTGAGCAGGAGCTGAAACCAACAGAGAAGCACAAAATGAGACAAAAATCTTTTCCCCCACCCTCTAGAGTCCCAAGTCAGGAGAACCAACAGAAGTCAACAGTTCTGGAGGAGAACAAAAATCCAGGTAGACTTTTAGCTCAAGTAGAGGAATAGCTTCTCCTTCCCACTCCTGGGGAAAAACTATGGAAACAGGAGAGCCAACGCACCAAATCAGCTTGGTCTGTACAGCAGGTTTTCTTCCAATGCCCCTAGCAGACAGGAGAGATGGGCCCTGCCCATCCCCACAGTACATCCCATGATCCACATCCACCCAGCCCTTCCAAATCCAAAACCCAGCACCATTCCCAACTGGCTGCCTCACACACAACAGGTTTTTCCAACTGCTGTCACACCTGAACACCTTGGAGGCCTCAGGTACTGAGGGACTTGGAGCAGAAACAAGCTCAGCAGTATAAGAAAGGTAACACTGCTTAATTCTCTTGCCAATTCCTGTAAAAAGCTAATTTTCAACTGTTTATTGCGTGAAAGCAAAGTTAAATAAACCAGCTCTGGGAAAAAACCAACAGCAGCTATCACAAACTCCATTGGGCATATCCTTCAGGCTGAGCCTAAATCACCTGTGACCCCAGGGATAGAAAAGGAAAACCCAAATAAATGAGTCCCGCCTCCAACAGTGCAGGAAGAACAAAGACAGAACAGCACAGATTAAAAAAGCTGTGGGAAAACCCCCCCAAGTTGCCACATTCCAGACCTGCCTTCCTACAAGATTCAAAAAGAAGCATGGTTTTCATCTAAAACTCACAGGATCAAATTTCTGTAAATATTCCATGCAGCACAGGTCCCAGAATGTGTACTGGACAGTAGAAGTGTTTGTCTTTGCTGCTGCCCCTGGCCACAGACCAGCTTCAGGAATCCAGCCTCATTGACAAGAGCCCAAAACAGCAAAGAACTCCAAACAACAAAGCCCTGCAATGCCCCTCACCATTGCTGCCAGCAGCACTACAGGGACTGAGACGCAGCAGCAGGGACCCTGAGACTTCACCATCCTCCAGAGCCACAGCCTGCGAGCTGGGAATCCCCTGTCCCAGCCAAGCACTGGAGAGCCTCTCCCGCAACTGGGAATTCCCATGGGTGCATCCACCCACAGGCAAAGAGGCTTCTGACTGCGCTGGGACAGGGCCCAGCTTGAACAATTGGGTGCCAGCAACAGGCTCACACAACATCCAGTGTGGCAACAGCTAGGCTTAGCTTCCTTGTGGATTGGACCTGAAGCCTGGCCAGGGCTTCAGGAGCAATCCAGGAGTTCCCTTGGACCATGGACTCCCCAACAAGACCACAGGTCTGATTTCATGGTCTTGTCCAGCTTCTCAGGTACAGAAAGGACAATACTTTTCCAACTCCATTTGCTGCTTCTCCCTCTCTGTCAGGGTCCCAACAAGCTCTGCCTCAGTGCTTGTCCTAACCTACCAAGTGACCTCAAGAGAAGGGGAAAAAAAAAAAGACAGTTATTACTACTCGCTCTGGCCACAGAC
Source organism: Delichon dasypus (assembly GCA_037837765.1). Classification (NCBI taxonomy): domain Eukaryota; kingdom Metazoa; phylum Chordata; class Aves; order Passeriformes; family Hirundinidae; genus Delichon; species Delichon dasypus. The sequence goes on from JBBAXF010000026.1 coordinate 6,769,482, forward strand.
TTTATATTCAGTAGTGGGTTCGGCCTTCTGGAAAGAGAAGCAAAGCTCAGCCTCCTGGGGCTGATCTGTCCATTCCCTGGTCTGCTCTCACAAACCCTTCAACCACTCTTGCAAAACCCGCAGAGCTACAAGAGAGCAGTCCTGAGCCACGGTCACCTCTCCTAACACACATTTCCCATTAGATATCCAGGGCAATCCAAGTGCTGATTTTACATTTCCATGAGTGTGGCCCGAGTCCCACGCACACAAGCACACCAAATTCCCACAGTGTGCCAAGAACTTACAGGGCACTTCGGATGTATCCTTAAGTACAAAGCACAAGAAGAAAACCCAATCTTGCTCTGTGAAAATAAACAATGAAAACGGCAGGAAATTCTTCCACAGAACAGAAGACACATACCTTTAACCCAGGCAGGTAATTAACTGCAGGAGGGGACCACCTGGAAGAAGAACACTGACCACCCAAACACAGAGCACAGAACCAGGGGCTGCCTGAGTGCCTTGAGGCAAGCATGCTGCATTGAAGTTAAAGCAGCAGGAGGGATGAACTCCAAGTCAGAGCTACAATTTAACAGGAAAATTACAATAAAGACAAGAGCACAGAAACACTGGCTTAAACCAGACTATGACCTGACATGCTGTTGCATGGGTTTTTTTCTCTGTCATTCACCCCACTGTGTGACCACATCACAGTGCTGAGTCACCCTTCTCTGCAAGCTTTTCAGTCTGTATCTTCCATCCCTCAGGAGGAGCCTGAATTAACAGAAACACCCCAATGCTCCCTGCCCCAAGCACAGATACAGCAACACCACCTGGAAAGGGAACAAAACTTCACAGCTCCCACCCCAAACACGAACCCTGGCCAGAACCACAGACGCAGCAAAAATTTACAGGTTAGAGGAATTAGGGCAGGAAAGGCTCTGTCTCCCATTCCTTGCCCAACAGGCTCCAATTCCACACTGCAGGTATGAGTCAGGGCTTTCACTGTATAAGCCTGAAGAGCCGACATAGTTCTGGTGTATAAAGGAGCTTCCCAAAGCAATTACCTGGCCCAGCAGAGAGCAAAACCCTCTGCACCCTAGCAGAGCCACAGGAAATCCAAACCAAGGGTAAAAGCTGATGCAGAAGATACAAAACACACCACTTCAGGCCTAAAAAGGGCAGGAAAAAGCCAAACTGGAGCAACTCTTGCCTCCTAACTCCTCATTGAGGAAGGGCTTGGAAGCCTGAGGCCTACCCCAGGAGCAACAGTGCCCCAGCATTAACACAGCCTCAGCTGGGGCCACCCAGCATCGGCCCTGCACCACACCACACACCCAAACATATTGGCTTCAACACAGCTCAAACAACTGAATTAAACCACACGCTTACCTCGTTAAACAGCACAGAGGAGGCTAACACCAGCACACACCAAAGGCACGGCCGCAAACACCAACTACCCTCAGGCTCCAGCCCTTATAAGCCCCCACCTTGTCATTGTCATCAAGATGGCCACAGCATTCAAGAGTGCTCCTTTGAAACCTTCAGAGGGCTCCAAGCATCAGGACCCTGTTAGCTAGAAGTGTTTCATGCCTGTTCTATGTTGCAGTCCCACGAGTAGCTCCACACAGCTTTCTCACCTTCTTTGCTCTTCTTTCTGCAGTTCCAGTTCACTGCTTCCTGTCTCTGGTACAGCATCTCACACCTTCTGTCCCTCACACAACCTCCTGTTCCTTCCTCCTCACAGCACAACCAGAAGACTGCAACTGACCCCTCACCCAGCTAATTCTCTCTTTTATCATACCCACACCTGTGAGGGCAAGGCTGTTCCCACTCTGGGGTAATTAACACAGCTGCAATCAATGTGGGCCAAGATTGCCTTCAGCACTGTCTCTGTCCGTCTCCCCACAGCGCCCAGCTCATGGCTGGGATGCACGGAGACAAAGATCATTTGATGCAGCCACAGGGATGGATGGTCCCCACAGAGCCAATGCCGGCCTCTAGCCCCCCAGAGACTGGGAACTGCCACCCCAGGTGTGTGTGGGAGTGTGCCAAAGCAGACACTTCTAATCAAGCCTTTCCTGTCTGTGTGAGTTTGATCTGATCACTGGTGTATTAAATAACAGTGTATCCTCCAGAAAGATTTCCAGCAGAGTCTGCCCTCTGAGCTGAAGGGCAAAATTCAATTGAAGTGAAAAGGAATTTTCCTGAGGAAAAGGTGCAATTGTAGGCATTACAAAGCTGAGTCTTTTTGGCAGGTTTGTCATTTTTAAGGGTAATTTCTAGCCCAGGGAACAGTGATTTCAATGTCCTGCCCACACTTGGGGGTCGAGTATTGATGTTGCACAAGGGATGTGCTTGACACGGTGTTCCCAAGCTGTGATGGAAACCAAGGCCATGCAGTCGGGTTTTTCAAGGCAGAAGCTGATGAATCCATGGATCCCTGTGCTGGCCAAAAAAGTGACCTCTGGGTCACCTTGGCTCAGTCTTCTGAGCTTACATCCACTGCAGATTTTGATTTTTTTTCCCCCCTTCCCTACACACAGTCCTTACAGCACCATTCTCTTGTTTAATTTCTGTATTTTTCTTCTATGTTCTTTATCCTGACATGGTTCCTTAGCTTTTCTCTTGTGTGGTCTCTGCCTGAGCTGGGTTACTGAGTGCTCAGCCCCTGGGCTGGCCCTTAAAGGCTGCCAAGAATCCCCCAGCCCTGCTGCTTTCCTCAGGCTGTGCCAGGAGGCACTGCACGATCAGCCAGGGCTGGTTTTTACCTTCTTAATTCTCAGAACAATCGGCTGGATAGATTTCTCCTTGATATTGCCAGAAAGGCTCCCAAACTGGTTCCATCCTGGGGATTATCCCTTCCTACACTCAGCAGCTGCAGTGGCTGACTCTGTACAAGAAGAAATAAAGTAGTTTGTTACTTTTGTTGCAAGCATTTCTTCCCTTACTCTGTGCCTTTTCCCCAGTATTTCAGCTTTCGCCACATCATGCAAGTTAGAAAAATGCTGCAGAATAATGCTTTGCAAAATTCGGACAACATTGGCCCAAATTTTGAACATTTGTGTGACAGATGAGCTCAGATATCTCTCTTCATATTACAATTAGGAAATCTGGAATCATTTTTAGGGTTTTTTTTAAACTTTTGGATGAATTACTAATAATGAAATTACTAATATCTAACTTAATAAAAACCACCAGGGAACAGCAGCTGCTGACTAACACACCTTTTCCTGTCACATGGCGTGGCCAGGGAGGAGCTGCAGAGTGGCATTTTTCAATACCATTTTTCAACCTTTCACATTTTATTAGCTCAAGTAACTGTATAGATGTGATCAGTACAATAATCTGAAAAACTTAACGTATCGGTTGATCTTTTTGTTTAGACAACACTGCATGCAATTTAAAATATCTGCAGGTGCTCTCCAGGAATTTTCAATATCACTTGTGCATCAGGTGAAAAAGAATAGGAGATCATCAGTTTCAGCGCTGAGGGGTACAGCTTTGATCCAGTCCTGCAGCAGGTGCAGAGGAGCTGAAACATTGCCTGTGCTGAAGCAGGTACACAGGTATTAACAAGGCTGGTCTGAAATACAGCAATCATTTTGCTGAACTTCCTCTTTCATGGGACAGTTCGTATTGCCAGTCCTAGGCACTGCTGGAGACCTTTAATCCTCACCCAGAGCAGGTGAAGCACTGTCAGGGGCTGTCACCCAGGGCAGGGAGGGCAGATTCCACGATATTTGATGCTGACCCCCGGATCTCTGCTCCACAGGCTCCTGTTGGTCCCTGTCTCACACATTAACAGGGCAGGACCCTCCAGTGAGCTGCTCTGCCTTAAAGCTTAAAGCCCCCTTGCTTCAGCTTTGCCTGCTGTTGGAATAAAAGACTCGCTGTCCTCACTTCTGGCTTTCATGTTCCTGACAGGGGCAGGTTTGAGAAGCCGTGCTCTGCTTGACCTCATGAAGGTCCGTAAGGGTGAGCTGGGAATTTGGTTCCCACATCTAGGTGAGGCTGAGGGACCTTCCCTGGGTGCAGAAAGGAACCTAAGCCAGCACCTCTCTTAGGAATTCTGTCTTTCTCTTGGGATAAATCACTTTGGATCCCTCTTGACCAATATTCCCTCGCATCTTGGTTTCATCTTCAGAGTCCAAGCCAGTTTGTCTTTGCTGCTACTGTCATTCAAACACAAAAATAAATGTCTGTAGGTTTGACAAGGTCTCCTTGGAAAAGAGAAAACACAGTCCAATCATTTGAAAGTACTGAATCCTTCCAGATTGTCTCAAGGCGTGCCTTGGAACTGGGATTAGCCTGTCGCCATAAAGTTCCCTCGCTGTAAGGATGTCCGTTACTGCCTGCCTGAATTATAGGAGAGATATCATTTGAAGGAATCCTGCTGTGATAGGATCTCTTCTGGCTTGGATTACCAAACCAGACTGCACAGGAAATTGCAGCTGAATTGCTTTCCCTGATTTATGTAATTAATCCGCTTGCTTTTAATTTAGATGTTGTTCCTGTGCCTGCTAAGTCATTAGCACAGGATCAGGCTTGAATTCGAAACTCTGCAACCAGATAATTGTGATTTTTTTGGTAGCTGGTCTTTGACTTCAGCTTTGACCCCGTTGCTAGGCTCGCAAAAACCTTTGGAAAAGGGGAGGAATGCATACAAAAATCACAGAATGTAGAAATTGCTTCTTTCTCCTGCTGCTGAGGACTCCAGGACAGTGTAGATAAATGTAGACGAGAGATCTCTGAAGTTAGGTTTTAGAAGATGAGGTTTATTGTAAGGGATGTGGGGGCCTTGCTCGGAGCTGCCAGGCTGCAGCTCGTGGCAAGGCCTAGGAAAGTGGGGGAAGGGAGAGGTAGGGAGAGGAAATTCCAAGAGAGGAAAGTCCTCTGGAAAGGGTGCAAGCGAAGAGAGGCAAAGAACAAAGAGGCCGAGCCACCTTTGCAGCCCCCTGATAAGGGGTCTCGAGGTGGGCTGGAACAGGACTTGGGCCAATGGGGTTACAGATACCTGATACTTCAGGGGAGCATTACAGGTATGGGATGAACCATACATTGGGGGAGACAGGACATTCCATTTGACCTCTGGGTCTAGCTGCAGATGACCTTCAGCTGGTCACATAACTGTTTTCCCAGACATCCAGTAGCTAGGACATCTCAAACATCAAAACTTACTTTCAATTCTATCTCCCTTACAGGTTTCACATTCTCAGAATCTAAGCAGTCATATTTATAGGGCTTTCTGGCTTCATCCTCCCCAACACCCGTTGTCCCTCCATCCCTTGCCCTTCTTCTCTTACTCTGTCATTCCTTTTGTGTTACTTTTCAAATTCTCCAGGCCTTTTCAGGCTGTTTGAAGTCACGGTTAACAGGATTGGTTCGCCATGTTAAGAGTTTGTTTATTATTCATTTGAGGAAGAGGACATCAAGGATAGCCACCAAACACTTAGCAAAATCCAAGGTCAAACTAGACAGGCAGTGGTGATTATACGCCGCAAAGCACGTGGATTTATAGATATGGCATCTACTGAATGCAGCTCCTTGAGTCCTCTCTCTTGACAGGCAGAGGCTTGTAGGGAGATGTGCTCTGCAGGAGTAATCTTGGTTGAACAAAATACACTGCCCTTGTCCTCTCTGGCACTGAGGTTATCTGTAAGATTTAAAATGATGGCATCTGCTCAAAAACACACAGAGTCGGAGGATTGCCTGCTGGTCTCAGTTAAACTCTTGTAGCTCTGTGTAGAAACTGAGGAAGTTTCAGTCTCTGTAATTCCATGCAGGAGTCAGAACAGGCATGTCTGGAGTTGCTCTTGGCTGCTGTTACTTCAGGTGGATTGCTGTGCCTCTCCTTTTTTGGACTCACCGCGGATCCCTTGGAGCCAACATTTGTTTCTCAGGTTGCCACTCAGGCCTCGGTAAGGGTCCTGCTTTCAGCTCCCCAGGTCTGTGAGGCCAGAAATTAATAAAGCGGGTGACGGTGCAGAAAGTCCTTTTTAGCATGGATGAGACGTAGGGAACAAAGATTCGGGGCACTGCTGAAGAGGACCCTGCTTACGTTAGGTCAGTGCAAGAGCAGAACTTTCAAGGCTGATAATTTCTGATGTTTCTCTGACAGCTCCACTCACTCTATAGCTTAGCACAGGAGCTGAAATGGGTGCAGACACGTGTCACAGGGCAAGCCTTTTATTAATTGTTGCTCCTAATTAGCCTTCTAATAATTATCATGGCTCTGATCTTGGTGATGTCCATTGTTTTGACCAAGTTTTTCAGTTTCCCCTGTGTCTGTGAAAACAGATACTGCAAAGAACATAAAAAAGAATGTTTTTATTTCATCAGGAGCAAGATGTGTGGGAATGAGTATAAGGGTACAATTGTTACTTAACCGCTGTAGGTTTTGACTATGGAAAACCCAAGAACTCTTCTCAATTTCTTCCCTTTGTGCAAAATAGCAGATATTATAGTTAAAGGCTTGCTTTTTTAAGCTTGTCTGCATACCAAAAGTGGCCAAATTAAGAAGCCTTCAGAACATATAGGAGGTCAACAACAAGTGGGAAAAAAAGCAGCTCTGTTAGCTGTGGATACCAGAGTACCAAAACCAGTATTTTAGAAGCTCAACAAACCGGCTGGAAAGCTGGTGTTCAGAGCGACGACTGCCAGAGCCGGTGGTGCAGGGCTGCAGCAGGTTCCACCCGAGGCACTGGGTTGGGCAGAGAGGTGCCAGTCTGGGCCGTGCAGACGGCCAGACGGGCTCTCGCTGCTGCGCCTCAGCTGGGGTCCCGCAGAGGAGCAGCGAGGAGTGGCAGCGCGCTGTGCCTTGGGACAGCGTGTCCAGCCCGTAGTGGGGTGCAAAGCTCCTGGCTGCTCGCTGCCTCCACAGGGTGTCTCAGAGCGGTTCAGGTCGGGAGCTTCTGCCACCAGTTTAACAAACAGCCCGGGAGCGCGCGGGGGGCTCCGCCGCCTCCTCGCTGCTCGGGGCACCGGGAGGCGCTGGCAGGAGCAGGGGGGATCCGCAGGAGCCCTTCCGGACCCTGCTCGCCCCCTGTACTGGCAGGGCACTGCGGGGGACGGCGCCAGCGAGCCCCGGGCCCACAGCACCACAGCGGAGGCACGGGGGGCCGAAGCGGGCGCTGCCCGGGGGACACCGCTCCTCCCGACCCCGCCTGGTTTCCGGTGGCCGCCCCTTCTCCGGAACCCCTCCCGGGAGCGGGGGCGGCGGCATGGCTGGGGTCCGGCGGGCGCGCTGACCGGCGCGGGGGATGGCGGCGGCGCGGAGGATGGCAGCGGCGCAAGCACTGCTGGTGCTGGGTGAGTGCGGGCCGGGACAGCCTCCCCCGCCCGGGGAGTGCGGGTCCCGGTGGGGCGGGGGTGGCGGAGCTTCACGCCTCCCCTCGAGTCCGCGGCGGGGCCACGCTGGGGCCAGTGGGCGGGGGTCCGAGGCCGGCCCCGGGGGCGAAAGCTCTGCGGCCGTGTCCGGGGCCGAGCCCCCGGCAGTCCGCGCTCCCCATGAGGCCGGGGGCTATGGGGCCCGCCTGTCCCACTGGGCTCGGAGCGGGGGCTGCGTCAGGCCCCATCTGTTCCCCCCGGCGGCCGCGGCCCCGCCGTGCCGAGGGATCCGCCCCGCCCGGCTCTCCTTGCCCGGTGTGCGCTGGCTCGCCCTGCCCGCCCGCCCGCTCCGAGCGAGGAGAGTCGCACTAAAATCCGCAGGGATGCAAATACGCCAGACATTCGGTGTCTGGAGACAGCGAGCAGCGCCCCGGAGCAGCGCTCTGAGGAGAGGGATCCCTGAGCGGGGCTCGGCTCCGACCCGCGCCCCTCCGGCCTCGTGGGCAGGGTTGACTTCCCTTAGGGAAGGATGCGTGGAGCAGCGGGCGGCTTTTCCTATGAATTCTGGTCGGATCAGAGCCCGGAGGAAAAACAGCGGGCACGCGGTGAGTTCCCACCCGTAGGGATTGACCTCGGGGCCGCTGAGGGGTTTTTGTCCCTTGCTGAGCGCATCTGGATGAGCCCTCTGCCCCGCCCCCTGTCCCACCCTCTCTGCCTGTCCTGAGCTCTGCGCCCCTTGATTTTCCTGGCTGCTGCTTTTCACGGTGTCCAACGGCAAGGGCTAAACTCTCCTAGTCTCGCCGTGCTCTGTGGTGTTTCTCCCCATTCACCTCCTAGCCCCATTTTCCTTACCTGAGGAGCCCAAGGTGTTGGCTGTGCATGAGAGCCACAGGGGCTGTGAGCCATCTTCCAGCCTGGCTTCGAAGGGTCCAATGGCTGCCCCATGTTGCATCACCTTGTTTCTTCACTTAGGAACCTTGCCAGTAGCTGCTTGCAGTCCCTTCTGTCTCACCATGTGTTGGAGTCCAGGGCATTCCTTTGGTTGCCCTGGAGGGTCAGGGACCTGGGCAGGGGGGTCTGGGACCCCAGCCCAGAGCCCAGAGAGACACTGGATTTGATTTCAGTCCATGGGAGAGGCTTCTTGCACTGCAGGAAGCATTGCAGGCCACAAGAGTGTGAAAAATGGTAGTTTAGTATATCACAGGGTGAAAAAACAGTGGGTTTGGGATTTTTGGCAGTGAAGTGAATGGGGCAAGATGGAGAATTTAGGGCGTTGTCTCATTCTTCTTCCTTCTTGTTCCCTCACTCCATTTCTGCAGTGACGTTAGCACAAAGTAGTTAGTGAGGATTGGGTCAGAGTAAAGATGACCTTTTTAGTAATAGTGATAGACATTGGTAATAAATAGTAAATAAGAAATACGTAGCAATTAGTATAAAAGATAAGGACAGCCCAGACACAGGAGGAGTCACCAGATGTCTGAGCCGCGGCAAACATCTTTTGGACACTGAGAAAATTGTAAGATAAGAACTAATAAACGAAGCATGTAACCTTGAAGACTCCGTCTTTTCCTGCATTTGGCACAGAGCTTTGCAGAGGGCCAGAACTCTAAAACCACCTGAATGCCGGGGAATTTAAACCCCTGAAAAGGAGCCCCCGACAACTGCTGTCCCTGAGTGGGCAGAAACAACCATTCACGGCTGCAGAGCTCGCTTTGCAGTTTCTGCTGTAAAACCCAGAGCAATCTTAGCTTAGCACCTGGGTGGAATATTGCCTCTGAGGGAAAGATACCTACAGCGCTGCTGCCTGTCCATATCTGGAGCCGTGGCTGAGCCCTGCTGCCAGGCGGCAAGTATTGTCCAATTTACAGCTGATAAGCACAAAAGGCAGCACTTACTTAGCCAATTAGCACCGTGATTGCCGGTCGCCTTGGCAGCCTTCTGGGAATGCTGTTTCTGGCTGCTTAACTTTGGCTCTGGTTTGAAGTTACAGGGCCCTTGGACCTGGCACAGCATTCACCTTGGTGCCAGCAGGCCACCACTGGCATCTGGGATGTGCAAATCTGCCCGTGGGGGCTGTGTGCTGCTTTTCCTGCCACTCTGCAGTTGCTGGAGTTTCTGGGCTGCTCCAGTCACGTACACTCCCCCGGTTTCTCTTGCTGAGCAGAACCACATCCTACAGCACTGGGGATAGCACGCAGCTGTCCGGCTCACAGACGCTGTAAAAAGTCTCAGGCGCCATCAGTGTAGCCAGAACATGCAGTTTGATGTCTAGGTTTTACGGGCTGGTGGTAAGTTTTGTGGGCTGCAGGGCATTGTCTCTCTTTGCCAGTGGATGCTCTTTGGAAAGAGCACTGGAGAAAGACCTGGGAGGTGTGGAGTATCTGTGGCTCATGCAGGTCCTTTGCCATGTATGTGTTCAGAAGTGCTCGGTAGCTGGACTGCTGGTCCCTCTTCCTCTGCTTCCATTGTTCAGCAAAGCTGTGATCTTTCTGGCAGTGGCACTGCAGCATGTCAGATGTGCGCTGACTTCTGCTGGAACATGTGGTTGAAATGCTAGCAGAGGAAATATTTGCTGAGTCAACTTCCCTTTAAAGCCGAAAAAACCCAAACCCCAAAAGGTCTATTTTGTTTTGGAAATGCCTCCATGTCCTGTGTTGAGCTGTGTGGTTTTGTATGACAGTGCTTTTCTCGTGCTTCCTAGCAAGCCTGGTCTTAAAGAAGAAAATTTCTGAAAACAGGAATGATCTTGTTATGTGTGTATACGATAATACGTGCAAATAAAATTGTCATATATATATTTTATGTACTGTTAAAATATACTCTTATAAGCTTTAAAACTCACAGGCCAGAGACTGCAACATAATGTCAAAAACACCTGAACAAAGGAGGGAGGACTTCATTTACAATAAGTGTGGCCAGCTCGGAGATGGATCGCCCATCAAGGTCATCCGAGGAACGCCCAGGCGATGAATATGTGATATATATCGGGAGATTGAGTTAACCAGGGCCATCAGAGAGATACATCTCAATGCCGGATTCCGGGAACACGATCACAGGTGTTCATCACTTTCCGGACATATTTTGTTCAACTTGCCACAGAGAAAGAACTCCTCATGAATACGTGTAGTCCTAAACAGAAGAAAAGGGACTCAGCCTTGGGCGAAAAAAAGTATAAAAATCGCTCAGACAGGACAGTCGGTGTGGAGCACAGGGAACCCTCTGCTGCAGCGGACAAACCTGTGTCTCACCCAGCACCAACATCCGGGCTCGGCACTGACCTTTTTTTCTTTTTTGATAGCGGTTTTTTGTCGTTGCTCTCTAAAATTCTATTTGGACCTTTTTTTAATAAATTTCCTTCAATTAATAAATTGGAGCGTCCCCCTTGGGACTTGGCTGTGTTCAGACAGTGCTCTGGGCACGCTGGAACCTCGAAGTGGCAGGAGCTTCAAAGGCATGGCAGCTCCATAGGCACTTTGTCTGCACAGTGGTTCCAGAACCACTGGGAACTGGCAGTTGTTTAAAGATCCATTGAAGATGTGTTCTGAGCTCTTAATTGACCTGGAATGAGCCCATCTTCTAAAGGCAGATGGGCAGATGTTAAAACTGCAGCAAGCACCTGTGTTTAGTTTGATACTGGGTGATGAATGTTCCTGCTGATGGGAACGTGCATTTCCTCCCAGGCTGCTGAATCCCTCTTGTTCAAGGGAGGTGAAGGGATGGCAGCTCACAACTGCTAATTGCTCAGATGGTAGGTCTCACCTTGTATGGCCAAAGGCTGGTTCACACTGCATCTGAGCAGATCAGCACGTGGGCCCTGGGAAAGCAGGCTGCACTTCCTATAGGGGCCGTGAAGCCCAAAGGGAATGGAGGGAAGAAGGTGGGAAAGGGGTAGGAAGAGACGAGCCTCGCCTTGAGGCAATGGTCAAGAACAGAAGGGCCAGTTTGGCTGTAAGTGATAAGGCACTTTAAAAAGATCTGGAGGCTGTGAAGCCTGGTTACAGGTATTTACTAGAGGATCTTTACACTAATATTTTTCTTGCCTTCATTTCAATTCATCTGCTATTTAAGCTGCAGAGATCAAACCTGTATTCCAGCAAGCACACATGGACTAAAGTAAAAGCAGGACCTAGTATACCTCTTCCCAGTGAATAAACACTTTCCTCTCTGAACATTTTCAAGCATACCTCTCAGGCCTGGAATGCAAAATATTTCACATTAGCAGTGGGTGTTTCCACTGCTTTCAATGTTTGGGAACTTGGAACAAATGCTTATTTAGTGCTGCCTTCACTGAGGCGTAGCGACCTGGTTCGGAAACGGCACGGTGACAAACCCCTGGCCACTCGGGCCATCAGCTCACAGACACCAATGTGGTGGACAGCAAATGGCGTTTATTAACAGGTTGCATGGGGTTATATCACTTCTGTTTACCGCGTCACTTCCGTCTGCTTATGTTATAAACTAGGTGTTGCTTGGCTAATTAAGGGGGGCTAAACAACTAACTGTTGAGGGAGGGGTTCTGTCTACCCGTACAATGCAATATCTTCCAATCGCCTGTCCCTAATCACCCACATTTCCCCCCCCATGATTAAGTAAAAAACGTACAAAAGTATAAATGTTATAAAAAATGCAAAAGCTGTTAAAATTAGTATAATAAGATATAAAAAGTGATACAACATGTTAGTAATAAGCGCACTTCAAAGCAATTGCTGGCGTTCAACAAATGAGATGTTGACTTTTTCTAAACGGCTCTTAACAAATGACACTAACTTGTTTAGAATGCAAGGCCCAAAAATCAACGTCAGGATTATTATGGTAAGAGGGCCTATTAAGGTGGAAATAAGGGTGGTCAGCCATGGGGACTGGTTGAACCATGACTCAAACCATCCTTGTTGGGCCTCTCTCTCTCTTTTTCTCTGGGCTAGTCTTTCTCTTAGTTCAGCCATTGAGTCTCGCATGACTCTGGTATGGTCTGCATAAAAACAGCATTCTTCTCTCAAGGCGGCACACAGGCCTCCTTGGTGCATGAACAAGAGGTCAAGTCCTCGCCTGTTCTGCAGGACGACTTCCGAAAGCAAGGAGACAGATTTCTCCAGAAAGGAGATGGATTTCTCAGTTCTTTGCAAGTCCTCGTCAATGGTCATTTGCAGCTGAGAAAGTCCTTGCTGTTAGGTCATGAGAGCTGACACACCTGTGGCTGCACCAGTGGCTCCTAGGCCAAGGAGCATTGCAATGGTTATGCCTGTTACTATTTCTCTTTTTCAGAGCTGGGTGGAATCTTCCAAAGAGTGATACATTTCTTCTTCTTGGTGATACAGGACTAGGAACAATTGGAACTTGGACACAAAAGTCAACAAGGTTATTGAATTTACCAAGGTACACACAGGGGCTTATTCCGGGTTGTTGACAGACCCACATTCCTGGTATGGATGGGATCGCCCACTTATCTGTCTTTCGACTAGGCTGGATGAATTCAGCACAGATATTGCCCATTAGCTTGGCTAAGGCTGCACTGCCAAAGCACTTTCCTCGGCCTGTGACTTGACTCAGAGTAATTCCTCTCCGGGGGGTGTTCCACCTACACTGGTGTGGATTTTCTGCTGCTGAATAACTAAAAGGAACATTAAGGGCAATGCCCTCATAAAAAGGGGGTTCTGCATTATAACATAACCAGCATGACTTTGTAAGGTTTGGGTTGGATTGGTTCAACGACAAAAAGGTAGCGTCTAACACACTAAGAAACGGATTGTAAGGAGTTGACTTGGGTGTTTTGTAAACAGCTAAAGGGCTGGATGGGGAGGAGATTGTAGTTGTGGTCTCTGTCTTGGGTCTGCGTGGTGTAAGAATCTGATTGGGTCCATTTGATTGGGATACTGGGGGTAGGAGCCTGACAATTTGTACGTTAGCCCAAATGTCGCAAAAGGTGCGAACAAACACTGACCACACTTTACCTGTGGCCCAACTCACATGGGTCGGCTGCAAAATCGTCATTGTGTAGCTCTTACAGGTGTGTTTTCTCCCATCTTGGGGCCTGTGTATTTGTCCATCCCTCCCGAATTTTGGTTCGCGACAGCCGTGGGGAGCATACCTGACTTGCAGGAACTTGTCAGGTTGCTGCGGTTGCCATCTATTGCTTGTCATGATAGTTTCGCACCCCCAATATCCACAGTACCCGTACTTCGGATGGCTACAGTAACTTTTACCTGGGTTGGAGGTAGGGCACCAATAGGTCTGGTACAGTGACGAATCCCCAATATTAGGGAATCCTAGTTGTGGGGGAAATATGTCTCTTAGCTTAAACTCAAAGGATGGGCTGTCTGATGTGATAGTTTCTCTGATTGCCTTATCACTTGAAAGATGGCGTAGGACCTACCTAAATGGCTGGTAGGGGTAATACACTGCATCTGCTTGCCCTCTGCTGACAAGTCCCAAAAGTAAAATTACACAAAGACACTGTAGTTGCTTGGATCTCACCAGTGCAGGATCCTTGGGCACTGTCGAGCCGCTCAGTGATTCATCACTTTCTTCTGGTACCGGAGTGTACGCATCATGGGGGCATCCAGCGATCCAGTCCTGGCTCGCTGATGATGCGGCAATCAGGATGTCATCCATGTATTGAGCAATGGTCGCGGTCGGGTCGCTGCGTCAGACTGGCGCCAGTGCTCGGTCTAATGTGATCTGACAGATAGTGGGCGAGTTGACCATTCCTTGGGGCTGTACTTTCAACTGGAAGCGCAGGTTAGGCCGCTGACTGTTCGGGAAGATGATGGAAAAGGCAAACCGCTCTTTGTCTTCATCATGCAGGGGTATGGAAAAGAAACAGTCTTTAATGTCAAGCACTGCACAGGGCTGCCCTTTTGGTATCATTGAGTTCATGAGCAGCGAAGTTTACACGGGGCCCATTGGTTGAATTTTCTTATTTACCTCACGCAGGTCATGGAGAAGGCGAAACCCCTCACCGCTCCATTTGGGTACCACAAAAACTGGGGTGTTCCATGGGCTAGTGGAAGGCTCTACATGACCTGTCTATAATTCAGGATCGACTATCTTAAGAAGAGCATCTATTCGAGGCTTTGACAGGGGCCACTGCTCAACCCACACTGGGTCGGACGACTTCCACGTCAGCTTGATCGGTGGGGGTGGGTATGCTGCAGTGGCCCTTATGGTAAATTTGTCACCCTGGCTTTTAAAAGGGCTAACGCGTCTCTTCCTAGCAGGTGTGGGACTCCTGACATGACATATGGGAAGAGGGTGATGGTTTTTTCTCGTCCTTTTTCAGTGTGAAGTGTAATTGCTATTAACTGGGCACTCTTCCGAGCTCGGCTTAATCCCCTGACTCCACCCACCATGGGTGCATCTTTTAATTTCCAGTGTGGGGGTCAATTTGTCTCAGAAACAACAGTAACGTCTGCTCCGGTATCAATCAGAAAGGGGACACTGATGGCGATGTCATCTAAAATGTCATAGTGAGTGCAGATCCCCCATACTACTGGAGGGTTGTCACACTTTACTGCCAAGGCCACCCAGGGGTCTTGTCCCCAGGGAGTGGTCCTTGCTGTTCCTAGGACAGGGACAGGTACGGCTGGGTCCCTGGTTGTGCCATGAAGTTGGTAGCTTCTCGCGGGGGAAAAGGGTTCAGGAGTGCCTAGCCCCATTTGGGGTTTGCATAGCTGGGCCGCCTCATGTCCCAAGTGGGAGAGGACTGTGTGCGGCCCTGTTGCCCTCTCCCCCCACTGTTTCCCTGGTTCTTAGATCTACATTCTTTGGCAAAATGCCCCTTCTTTCCACATGCCCAGCATTGCCCCCTACGTTGCGACTGGCGTGGGGGGACCGGTGTTGATGGGTGCCCCGACTGGGGGCAATTCATTGCAACGTGGCCTGCCTGGCTGCATTTAAAGCATGCCATTACACTAGTTATTGCAGTACAGACAGCTGCCTGGATTGGGGCTAAATGTTCTTCTTTCGTGACATGCCTAATCATGTCTGCGATGTTGGACCCGGGTGGTACTGACCTTAAAATGTCCTTAGTGGCTGAATTGCATTGTTGGCGCAAGCACTCTGCTAACACAGGGCCCTTCGCTTCTGAGGGCAAAGCTGAGAGTCAAGTGCTGCCTGGAGCCGGTCCACAAATTGTGACACTCTCACTTTGCTTTATTGTGGACCATGGCGATGGTTTAGCTATAACCACGGAAGCAGAGCGGATAGCTTCTCTAGCAGCATGGGTAGTTGTCATGGCCTCGTGGGCCCATAGGCCCTCGGCCTGTGCCTGGGGGCGTGATCATGGTTGGGTCTGTGCCTATGAGCAGCTGCAGGTTGGAGCCATGTAGCGGATGATCTGCACCAGTTACCAGAGCTAGTTGCTTTGCACAATTGTCCTCCCACTCTTGTTTAAAAACTACCATCCCCGCCCCATCAAAAATTAATCTGCAGGTTTGCTTTATGTCAAATGGGAGCATGTCGTCCCCTCCAAAAACGCTATCAGTGAGAGTGGAAACCATAGCTGAATTAATCCCTCTGTCAGTGATTGCTTTAACAATTGCTTGTACATCTTTAGGATTTACCGGTGAGTAGGTTCTCTGGCTCCCTCCTTGCCCCCCCCACTCGGACTGGAAACGCCAGTGTGGCTGATGGGGCCCAGTCGGCGCATGCTATTTTTATTTTCCTCCAGTCTGTGAGAGGAGTTCACTCCTTTTCTAACTTCCCCTCAACCCAAGTAGAAGCATTGTGGTTACTGATTTTATATACTCTTACTTCCTCTTTGTCAGAGCCGGAGCCAGAGTCGGCTACGCATGACTTGCTAATCCACTCATCCAAGACAGAGTCTGACTCAGAGCCGGAAGTCAACCGACTATCTGCTTCCGGGCTCCGGAGCCTTTTGGTTGGGCTCCGACCCCGCCCCTTTCTCTCAATTGTGTGCCATTTCAGAGAGAGCTGCTAGCTGCAGCTGAAAGCAAAGCCACCGGTAATGGTAAAGGATCCAGCAACCAGTGAAACAGAGGGTCCTCATAATCTGATCACCTGGGGTCATGAGTACGCCTGTGTGTCCACTCCCTCAGGTCTCAAGTGGGTGAAACCTTTCATCCCTAAAAGTGCAAAGACACCTGCAGAAGCCCCACAAGTGGTCAGCGCTGCCTGGAGAAGGAGAAAGTGCCAAACCCTCTCCTTCTAATTATCCTTTTTCCCTTAACAGTGTTTTTTCTAAACAAATTGTTTGCACTGGATTTCATTCTTTTATTTTTCAGCTTTAGAGGTACTCAAGATCCAAACTCTGAGCATGTCCTATGGACTGAGCCTTCCTCTGTTGCAGTCCAAGGCATTCCTTTGGTTGCCCTGGAGGGTCAGAGACCTGGACAGGGGGGTCTGGGACCCCGGCCCAGAGCTCAGAGGGACATTGGCTTTGATCTCAGTCCATGGGAGAGGCTTCCTGTACTGCGGGAGGGGTTGCAGGCCACAAGAGTGTGAAAGATAGTAGTTTAGCTTATCACAGGGTAAAAAACCAGTAAATTTAGATTTCTAGCATTGAAGTGAATGGGAGCAAGATGGAGGATTTGGGGTGTTGTCTCCTGCTGCTTCTTTCTTCTTCCCTCACTCCATTTCAGCTGTGATGGTGGCACAAAGTAATTCAAAGAGATTGGGTCAAAGTAGAGATGACCTGTTTAGTATAAGTGATAGACATTGGCAAGTAATGATAAATAAAGAATACGTAGCAATTAGTATAAAAGATAACGACTGCCCAGTTCAGGAGGAGTCAGAGTCAGAGTCGGGGAGTCTTCAGATGCCCAAGCAGCTGCAAACATCTTTCGTGGGGCACTGAGAAAATTGTAAGATAAGAACAATAAACGAAGCATGCAACCTTGAAAAATCAGAACCTGAAGACTCCGTCTCTTTCTTCTGGTTGGCACAGAGCTTTGCAGAGGGCAAAAGACTCTAAAACCACCTGAATGTCGGGGAAAGCCCACGACATTCCTCCTCCTAAATTTGATAAGAAAGGGGGAGATGTTGCTGTGTATTATTTGGTTTCATATTGTATTTCATTTTTATATTGGGTTTTATAATGGTTTGCTCCATACCCCCCCTATTTCCCTAGAAAATGTACTGTCCTGAAGTTTGTCCCTGCCCATCTTCCACATTGTTCCCTTCCTGGGATGTAATCCAACCCTGTTCCACTCTCACCTTATCCCTGATTGGGTAGTGGCTTGTCCCCTCCCAGAGCCCCTTCCCTAGATACAAGTCACAGACCACTGAGATGTCCCTCCTCTTGGTTCGGGCAGTAGGATGAGGCTTGTGATTCAGTCTAGGTCTGGGGCTGGAACACAGAAGAAAGACTGAATAAAGCCCTGGTTTCACTCCCCGGATCAAACGCAAGACCTCCTTCCTCTGCTGTTGACAGGGTCTCGCTCTCTTGTGCTAAGGGAAAGGTTCTTGGCTGCCTCCTGGGTTTGGGGACCCTGAGGAAACTCCTTCTAACTGCTGTTTGTCTGTCAACCTAGCAGGGGCAAGAATGGAGCCAGGAGCTCCGTGAGAGAGACAAGCCACAGGTGGTGGGTTTTTTGGGGGCTTTTTGCAGTTGATCTGGGGAGAGAAACCAAGGCTTTATTCATTCATTCTTCTGTATTCCTGCCCCAGACCTAGCCTGGGTCACAAGCCCCCTCCTACTGCCCCATCTAAGAGCACCTAGGCTGCATGGTCTGGGACTTACATCCAGGGAAGGGGCTGGAGGCAGGGACAAGCCACTACCCAGTCAGGGATAAGGTGGGAGTGGAACAGGGTTGGATTACATTCCAGGACGGGAACAGTGTGGGAGATGGGCTGGGGGAAGGGCAGGGACAAACTTCGGGATAGTACATTTTCTAGGGGAACAAGGGGTATGGAACAAACCATTATAAAACGAATATAAAAATGAAATACAATATGAAACCAAAGAACACACAGCAGCAAGATGGCAATTGGTGATAGGTTTGGGATTTACCCTGACCCTCACCCTAACCCTAACTGGGGTGGGAACATTCCAGGGAAAACATTTCAGGGAAAACATTGCTCCCGAACAAAAAAAAAAAAGCTCCCAAATCCTGCCTAAAATCCATCCCCAGTCCTGCTTAAAAGAACCTCAGCCCAGCCTAAAAGCTTTTCCAGGCCTAAAACTCTGCTCAGTCCTGCCCAAAAGCTCCCCAGCCCCACCTAAGAGCTTCTCAGTTCAGCTGAAAAGCTTCACCAGGCCTAAAACCTCTCCCAGCTGAGCCTAAAACCTCTCCCAGTCCCACCTAAATCTCTCCCAGCCCTAAATAAACCACAAGTCCCACCTCAATCCCCCAGTCCAGCCTAAGCTCCTCGCCTCCTCACAGCTGGGCCTGCATCCGGCATGTCCCGACCCCGGATCTGGCACCTCCCAATTTGTGATCCAGCACAACTCAATCCCAGATCCAACAGAACCTGACCACAGCTCTGGAATATTCTGATCCCGCAGCCCCTCGAGCATCCCACCTGCATTCCCGGGGTGCTGCACTCATTCCTGGGGTCCTGTGCACATTCCCAGGTTCCCCCCACCCCCCACATTCCTGGGATCCCACAGTCTCCCCAAGTGTCCTGTACCCATTCCGGGGTCCGCAGCCAGGCTGGTAGTCGCTGATCCCGGTGCCAATCCCAATCCTGGAGCCAAACCCGATCCCGGTGCCAATGCCGATCCCAATCCCATGGATCTGCTCCTTGTCCCTGAAGGGGAGGGGAAGTCCCGGGGCTGCCCCAGCCCCAGCACATGTTCCGGGTTCCTGTTGTTGTCCCAGGATGAGGCCAGCACCTGTAATTGGTGATGGAATTATTGATGGGTTACCCCAGAATGCGGCGGCTCCAGGAAGGAGTGGGAATTTAGAACGGGAATTTGAGGGGGTCCCAGGATGAGAGGGGGAGTTCTGCCTCAGTTTCCCTAGGAGTTCTGCAGCTCCAGGAAGGAGCAGGAATTTGGAGGGATCTGGGGAGGGGGGAGGGGTGGGATTGATATGGGAGACATTTATGGATATGAGAATTCAGAGTTTTAAAGCAGATTATTTAGTGATGTGAAAAATAAGGTTCACTTTCCTGGTAAATTTTAAGAAATAGGTTTAATAAAATAAAAATAAGACTATTAGGGGACAGATTAAGCAAAATTATGGCCGGCTGGGTGAGTTGGCATTCAGCCAAGTTCACAACCTTCTATTTCAGAGATATTCTTTAAATACTCTTTCTATTGCATTAGCCTGTTGCATATTCATGTTTCTTGGCTGTGTTTTCACTATCACCTCCAGTTTGGACCTTGGTCCATACTTTCTTCAGATAGTCAATCCTGATAGTTGGTATATCAATAGGGTCCTCTTTACATGTTCACTGGATGTTATCCCAACCAAACAGACAGTTTAAGCATACTATATCAACTACTAATTTTTTACTAAGAGCAGAAATAAAAACTTATATCCTTACAACTAAGTTGTTAATTATATAGCACACATCTTGCGAAAAGCCAACTTTATAATATACACTTTTAACAGCAATTATGTAGAAGCAGAGAAACAACCTCTACCAGAACACACACAAGGATTCAACTGCCGAGCTCAGTTGCGGGGCAGAAGTCACAAAGACAAGGTGTGTGTTGGTGAGACTCAGCCCAGCAGGACTGGGGCTTTGCCAAAACCCAACAATGCGGAACCAGTGGTTTGAGGAGCCAGCGAGAACTGGGATCCTGGTTTTGGCCAGGACAAAATGACCTGGGAATCAGCCAAATCCCTGCGGCGTCTACCCAGCAGATGAGGTCAAACTGCCAACACCTGGAGGAAGACCCCTTATTTCATCAGGAGACCCCTGCCCACAACCACCAGAGAGTGCTGCACAGTCACAGGAGGATCTTCCAGCTCATTTTAATACGAGGCGAGGCAGGGCCAAGTGATGAATATGTAGGAGTGTATTAAGAAATGTCATGCGTTGTAATGCACCCCTCAGCCCCGAGTAGGCATTTCTGTATAAGGAAAAGGGTTTCAGTTTACCTGAAACATATAAGGAAACCAAACTAGAAAGTTCTATGTCATTTTGTAATTGGCTCAATGCCAAGAGAAAAGCACCTGTTGGACTTTGTCACTGTCCTTTAAAGTCTGTACCTTTCCTTATTGGCTATTTCCCAGTGAAACCCACCTAGACTATTAAGTACTAAAGGGACTATACAAAAGACTCAAAGAGCTTTTTGGGACTGCCGTAACAGTGTCAGGATGTTCCCTGCACTTTGTTCTACCTCCATTTCTTTATCTGCTTCTGTTTATTATTTTCCTTGTTGTTAAAACCTTTTATTTTACAAAGTATTTCTGGGGAAATTGTCTCACTACATGATTTAAGCCATTTCTCTGAACGGGCTGTATCCTGGGAGGTATTGGAAACGACAATAGTCATGCATATGGAATTCTTTAGAGGATAAACAGGGAGATAGAAATCGTGAGAGGCACATGTGCCTTGGGAGGAGCAATTCCCCCGTGCCCAGCGTAGAACAAACAAATTGGCTTGACACCTCTCGGGAGTTGTGGGGTCTTTTACTACAGGTCAGTTCCTCCTCATCATCCCCATCCCAGAGAGTTCCCAGCTGCTGAAGCTCTGCAAGGTTCAGGCTGATCCCAAATTCCAGCCCCAGTCTGGAATTTCCCAGCTCAGGGATCAGAGTTTGGCATTCCTGGGATTGAACCCCTCTGAGATCTTTTCCCACCTCAGCTATTCCAGAATTCCCAGGGTTTGAGCACCAGAGGGGCTTGGAGAGCCTGAAGGGGGAAAAACAGGAAAGGAGGATCTGGAACCTTTGGAAGGAGCCTCAGGAAAAGCCCCCAGGAAGCACAAACTGGGATTCAGCCCCCCAAACATTCCCTGAAGCTGGGACTGGATTTGAGGAGGAGGAGCGACCTTGGAGCTGAGGAGTGATCTCAATGAATTCCCAGTGATCTCCCCATTCCCAGCCCCCAGGCGCTCCTGGCATTTAACTCCATCCTGGCTGGAGCCAGCAGGGAACAGAACGGGAAAAGCAGGAAGATTTGTCAGGGCTGAAGTTTAAATCCAGTTTAATGAAGGCAACTGTGAGAGGCAGAAAAAGAGGGAAAACATTCCAGGGAAACATTCTAGGCTGCAGGGAAGCACTGCTGGGCTCCAGAGCCTAAAGCCCCTCCCAGTCCCACCCAACATCTCCCCCAGTCCCACCTAAAATTCTCTCAGCCTGGCCTAAATGCTTCACCTGGCCTAAAACCTCTCCCAACTGAGCCTCAAACCTCTCCCAATTGTGAAAAACAAGGTTCACTTTTCTGATAAAACTGAAAAGGTTTAATAAAAAGACAAAAAGAGACAAAAAAGCAGAAGGGTTCCTGTGCATTTTCATTTTCATTTTCATTTTCTTCCTTTCTTCCTTTCTTCCTTTCTCCCTTTCTTCTTTCTTTCTTTCCTTCCTGGAACATGGTGCCCTTGCCCTCCCAAAATCACTGCCATTTCACCTTAGCCCTCCACAGCTCAGGATCTTTACCTCAGCCTTCCCCATTTCACTGCAACCTCCCAGAAGACACTTTTAGAACTGTCCCAATCGTGCACCCCAAAACTGCTAAAACCACCAGGAGCTCCTCAAAAGTCCCTCTTTCTCACTTTCTCTTTCTTTCTTTTCTCTCTTTTCTTTCTTTTCTTTCTTTCTTTTCTTTCTTTTCTTTCTTTTTTTCTTTTCTTTCTTTTCTTTCTTTTCTTTCTTTATTGTCTTTTCTGTCTTTCTATCTTTTCTTGCCTTTCTTTCCTTTCTTTCCGGTCTTTCATACTTCTTTCCTTCTTTCCTTCTTTCCTCCTTTTCTTCTTTCTGTCCCTTTCTCCCTTTCTCTCTCTCTCCTTTGTTCCTTCGTTCTTCTGTTCTTTCCATGGGAAAAAAACCTTAGTTCCCCAGGTTCCTGATGTCCATTTTTAAAAATGTACTTGGCACTCCAAGGGCAGCCAGGATCTTAGGTACTGACAGATTTGCTCTAGGAGAAATCCTGCACCATTCATAATTTTCACAGGAAGAAGCCCACTCCTGGCCATGGCACCCTGGACACAAACAGTGGCTTTTTTCAATGGGAAATAAAACTCACATCCCCAGGTTACTGATGTCACATTGGAGGAGGCGTGGTGAAAGAAAGTGGTGACCATGAACACTGGCCCTTTTCTTTCTTTTTCTCTTTATTTCTGTCTTTCCTTTGCTTCTTTTCTTTTCTTTTCTTTTCTTTTCTTTTCTTTTCTTTTCTTTTCTTTTCTTTTCTTTTTTCTTTTCTTTTCTTTTCTTTATTCCTTCCTTCCTTCCTTCCTTCCTTCCTTCCTTCCTTCCTTCCTTCCTTCCTTCCTTCCTTCCTTCCTTTCTTTCTTCCTTCCTCTCTTCCTTCTTCTCTTCCTTCCTCTCTTCCTCTCTTGTTTTCTTTCTTTCTTTCTTTCTTTCTTTCTTTCTTTCTTTCTTTCTTTCTTTCTTTCTTTCTTTCTTTCTTTCTTTCTTTCTTTCTTTCTTTCTTTCTTTCTTTCTTTCTTTCTTTCTTTCTTTCCTTTCTTGTTTTCCATGGGAAACAAAACTTACACCCCAGGTTCATGATGTCAGTTTTTGAGGAGGTGTTTGGCACTCCAAAGGCAGTCAGAGTCCCAGGTTTTGGCAGCTCGTCTGGGAGAAATCATGCACCATTCCTAATTTTAGCAGGTTCATAATTTCAGCAGACAGAATTACACTCCCGGCCACAGGCCCCTGGACAAGAACAGTGGCCCTTTTTAATGGGAAACAAAACTCACCCCCCAGGTTCCTGAGGTCACTTTGGAGGAAGCATTTGGCACTCCAAGGGCAGCTAGGGTCCAAGGTTTTCACAGCTTTGGTCTGGGAGAAATCCTGTGCCATTTGTAATTTTAGCAGGTAGAGGTCCACACCCAGCCACAGGTCCTTGAACAAGAACAGTGGCCCTTTTCTGTGGGAAACAAAACTCACCCCCCAGGTTCCTGATGTCAGTTTGGAGGAGGCATTTGGCACTCCAAGTACAGTGAGAGCCCAAGGTTTTGACAGCTTTGGCCTGAGAGAAATACTTCACAGTTCATAATTTTAGGAGGCAGAAGCCTACTGTCGGCCATAGGCCCCTGGACATAAACAGTGGCCCTTTTCCATGGGAAACAAAACTCAACTGCTGTTGCACTGCATTGGGTAGATGTTTTCTGTATAAGGAAAAGGGTTCCAGTTTAACCTTAGGACTTTTAAGTAAAAAACACTAAAAACTTCTTTGCTCTCCTGGCACCAATTGGCTCAATGCCAAGAGGAAAACACTAATAGGTGTCTTTAGCTGTTCGTCAGAAGTCTAACTGTTCCAAATTGGATTGTTTGTGGAAAAAAAAAACACCTAAATTGTTCGATATTTAAGGAAGAACACTTCTCTGCATTTTCGGGGTGTTGTAGCAGGTGGATGTTATGGAGGGTCTTGACAGCTGGCCTGCAAGCAAAACTGAGTTAATAGAAGAAATAAAAATTAATGATTTCCGAGTGTATCCCTAGCAAGGAAGGAGACAAGGCTGTCAGCATGGAAACTGATTTTAAAAGATACATGAAAGATTAGTTAGACTACGTGCATAAGTAAACGTGTATACGTGCCTTATTAACTTTTTGCAAAACTTTTGCCAATTATATTGGTGTTAATTGCTTTGCACCAATGAATATAAGTTATTGTAATGTAGTCAATGACTTAAGATCATGCTTTGTTAAGACTATATAAACTGGAGAACACACAGAATAAAGGAAGGAGATGCCATTATTTTCCTGATTTTGTGTGTTTGTGTATATGTCACATCCAACCTGACAGTGACATTTGGTGCTACCCGATGTGATGAACTGCTGGGTGAGGGGCAGTAGGATCAGAGCCAGCAAAGCTGAGGAGTAGCTGGGGAAGCTATCGGAAGTCCAGACCTGATTCTGATGCCTGGAGAAAAGGTGAGCAACTGGGAACAATGGGAAATAATTTAACAAGCGCAGAACAGACTGTTTTATCTATATGGAAATCTTTGTTAGAAAGAAAAGGAGTTAAAACTATGGACTATGCTCTTCATAGTATTTTTATCTGGGTGAAGTCTCAAAATTTTAAGACTGATGCAACTACTGCTTTTAGTGTTAGAGCTTGGAAAGAAGTTTGAGAAAGACTGGGATGTAATTCAGAAAGGGGATAAAGCAGCTGCAGATTTATCTCCTACTTGGAGGTTGCTTTATGATACCCTAAAGGAACGGAAAATGGAGCAGGATAAGAGAGACCTGGAAGAGGTGGTAGAAGGGGAATCAGAGCAACAACTCAAAGTATTAGTTCTTCTGAAGTAATGTAATTAATTTGTGTTATTAATGCAGATCTCTTAGTTCCTTATGATATTATGCATTTGGCTACAATTCTGTTTCAACCTGTACAACATGGAGTATTTCAAAACTCCTGGAGGCAACTAGCTGAAAGAACAGCTTTGAATAACATGCAGTTACCCCCTCAGGACCGTCAGCATGCTGTAGGAGTTGATGTTTTGCTCAGTAACGGGCCTTTTTCTAATCCAGATTTACAGGCACGGTGGGATCCTCTGGTTTTAACACAGACTCAGCAATTAGGTATGAATTAAAACAATGGAAATGGCAGCTCCAAAACCAAGATATGTCACTGTATGACAAGGTATTAAAGAGCCTTTTTTGCAATTTGTAGAAAAAAATGATGTAGCAATTGAAAAACAGGTAGACGATGAAAATTTAAGACAAATTCTATGTAAGTAAATGGCCCGTGACAATGCAAATGAAGACTGCCAAAAACATTGAAGCTCTGCCAGGAGATCCCTCTGTCCCTGAGATTTTTCACTCCCCTGAGATTTTCACAGCCTTTTCAAAGGTTGGCACAGTCCTGTATAAAATGTCTGCATTGGCAGCAGCCCGGAGACCTCCTCAAAAATGTTTCTCTTGTGGGGAACAACGACACTTAAAAGCACAGTGTTCTAAAAATGTTCAACAGAAAGTGAAATCTAAAATTAATCCAGGTAATAAATTTACTTGTAATCGTTGTGGTAAAATTGGGCACTTTGCAAAACCATGTAAATCAAAATACCATGCAAATGGACAATTATTGAAGGGAAACGGGAAGAAGAACTCAAAGGGGCATGTGTGGACACAAATACCTCAGCAACCACAGGCTCTCCCAGCACTGCAAATTTACCATTTGCCAACAACACTCAGAGGCAAGAATTGGTTCAGCAGGAATTGATATACCCACTGCAGACACAGTAACTCTTAATACTCACGATATTGTTAAAGTACCCTTGCAAGCAAGGGGTCCTATTGGCAAAGGTTTCACTGCTCTTTTGATTGAAAGATCTAGTGCCACCTTCCTGAGACTTAATGTACATATTGGAGTAATTGATGCTGACTATACAGGAAAAATTTGTGCTATGATTTCAACTAACTATCCACCAGTTGCTATACCTAAAGGAACTTGCCTTGTTCAATTTGTTCTTTTTTTTGAGTTGTGTTCCCAAAACAGAAAATCGACTACATTCCACTGGAGGCTTCTGATCTACTGGGATGCCTCAAGTTTTCTGGGCACAAAGAATGACAGCTCAGCAACATATGTTGACTGTGATCAGGATACGCAAAGCAATCACACGGAGACGAGAGATTTCGCAGGGCAGAGTTGTTCCTCTGAGAGAGCCCAAGGCTGAGCCAAGGCCGAGAGCCCCTCTGCTTGTTTATTTCTTACTTTTTATACGTTTGTGGGTCTGGCTGTGGATTGGCTTCTGGAGTTTTCACCTACCAGCCGAATGGCCAGACCAACTGTCAGTTACAATTGTTTTCAGGTTAGAAATATGCAAACAAAGGACAGAGAATGAAAAACAAAGTATTTGTTTATGTTACATGTGTGAGAAAAGGTAGAAACTGCTCCTAATATTGTACAGTAACTAAAAAGTCTTACTCCATCTTATGAACAATCAAAAGGCTTTAAAAATCTCAGAAAAACCAGGGTGACAGTTGACCTGTACCTTGACTTCTGAAAATGCAAGATCTCGACAGATACAATTGAATTGTTTGCTGGACACTGGAGCTGATATGACAGTTGTGTCTTTACACTCGTAGTCCCCACAATGGCTGGTGCAACCAAGTGACACTGGGGTGGTCGCTCTGGGGAGCACTACAGTGGGTAGAATTTCAGTTAACACTATTTTGATCACAAATCTTGAAGGGCAAAAAGCAACTGTAAGGCCATATGTTACCTCTGCTCCTTCGAATTTATGGGGTCAGGATTGCCTCAGTCAATAGGGAGTGAAAATTACTACAGATTTTTAACAGGGGTCACTTTGTTGCAAGGTATTAAACAACCCACTCTTGCCTTAACCTGGTTAACCACCAGTGTAGTTTAATTGGTTTGTGGATTAATTGGTGGCTCCTGACTGGTGAAAAATTTATTGCCCTGCCAACATTTGTTCAGGAACAATTAGCCACAGGTCATATTGTACCTTCACACAGTCCATGGAGCACTCCTGTGTTCGTCATAAAAAAGAAATCTGGCAAGTGGAGGCTTTTTCACGACCTGAGACAAATTAATGATGTAATGGCTACAATGGGAGCTTTACAACCTGGTTTACCATCCCCTATGCTTCCTATGGAATGGAATATTGTTGTGATGGCCTTAAAAGATTGTTTCTTCACAATTCGTTTAGCAGAACAAGACAAGGAGAAATTTGCATTCACAGTGCCAACTATTCACCATTCTGAGCCAACAGAAAGGTATCAGTGGAGATACCTTCCCCAGGGGATGAAAAACTTCCCCACTGTTAGTCAGTGGCTTGTAGCACAAGCCTTATCTCCAGTAAGAGAAAAATATCCTGACTGTTATTGTTATTACATGGATGATATTTTGTTAGCAGCTAAAGAACAGGAGCAATTGACTGATTTGCAATCTTTTGCAATAACTTCTTCACGAAATTATGGCCTGTGTTTAGCCCCAGAGAAAATTCAAACTGTTGAACCTTGGAAATATTTAGGTCTCACTGTATCTCTAAAACAAGTGGGACCTCAAAAGATACAGTTACAAAACAAGGTTAAAAATTTGACAGATATGCAGAAGTTAATGGGATCAATTAATTGGACAAGACCTTATTTGGGACTTATTAATTCACAATTACAGCCTCTTTTAGAAATGCTGAAGGGGTCATAAAATCCTACTGATGTCCGTAAGTTCACCCCAGAAGGTCTTTCTGTTCTTGAGATGGTTGAGAAAGCTTTGTGTGAGAAATTTTTCTCTGACATTGATCTGACACAAGTAGTACAACTACTTATTCTGAATGACAAGATGATTCCTTTTGGAATTCTTGTGCAATGGAATGATCAGTGGAAGGATCCTTTACATATTTTAGAGTGGTTGTTTTTACCTTTCAGACCCATAAAAACTGTTCCTGGTCTTTTTTAATTAATTGCTGAAATCATTATTAAGGCTTGAAAACAAAGTGTTGAATTAATAGGCCAAGATCCTGAAAGAATTGTTTTGCCTGTTCAGAATTGGTATTTTGAGTGGTGTCTTGCCAACAATTATCAGTTGCAAGCTGCTATGGCTGCTGTCACAGGGCAGGTGTCTTATCATTTACCAAGTCACCCCTGGTTGAAATTTTTTCAGGAAGTGCCAGTTGGCCAAAAACAGTTAAGTATGGAAAGCCCTGTTGATAGACCCACTGTTTTTACAGATGGTTCTGGAAAAACAGGGAAAGCTGCAGTGACTTGGAAAATCAATTGTGATTGGCAACGTGTGGTCAAATTTCAATCAGGCGACCACTTTAGGAATCTCCAATTCACCAGTGACAGAGGTCACTTCTTCTGAAGGCACCTTCTGGAACACCCAGAGTTGATGTCACAGTCCTGTGCAGAGCTTCATCAGATAATAAATGTTAACATTCCTCAGCCCTGGCTGCCAGCATGTTGCTGGAATGGATTTGTTATTTTTATGAAGGAGAAGATGAAAGACTGGTTGGAGAGAAAACCTCAATAACCTGGATACCATCTGACTGAACACTCACATCCTTTCATAAAACTTCACCTCAAATGAGAGTGTTTTATACCCAGCCCTTTGTCAGCTTTGAGTGAGCCAGCCACAGGAACCAGGATCTGCAATTGCCCCTATTTCACACGGAACAAACATTATTCCTGCCATAAACTCTTTGAGGCAAAGTTCATGTTTTATTTGCACTCGTTTGTCCAGACTCTTTTCCAAGCCAGCTGTCTCCTGACATCAGGTACTCACAAACCTCAAGAGTGCTTTGTAGTGGTTTTAATTTAATAAAACCAGGCAGAAACACTAATTAATGTGGGGAGTTTAGTATTTATTCTCTTTTTGTGGGAGGGAGAGATTAGGAGAAAAAAACAAAGCGGGCTTAAGCTTAAAATGAACAGAAATAGTTTTATTAACATACACTAAAAGAATGAAAGAAAAAAAAGTTGAGAAAAAGAAAACAAACTAAAACAGAATGACACTTTAAAACACGCTTCTCTCTTCTTACAAACTATTACTTTTCTTATTAAACAACATAGAAAGACACAACTTAAGATTTTCAGTCCATTTCACTATTTAGACATAATTACTCATTATTTTTTAGGAGAAGAGTCTCTAAGATTTTTTATGAAGATGTTTGCCACAAGACAAAATAGTCCAGTGCTCCCAATGTCACACATCTGCTGCCGCCTGGATTTTCACAGACTGTGATGTTCTATCAGCAAAGCTTCTCAGTGTGTCTGGGGTACTATCTATGAATACTTCTAGTCTAAAATAATCTTTGTCTCAAAGGCTGAGAACTCCTTTTAACCTAGGAGCAGGGCCTTTAAAGTTCCCAAATAAAACTCAATTACTTCAGTTCTCAATTTTTATTAGAATAGCATTCTACCCAACAACACTAAGATGCTGCAAAGAACAGTCCATTTCTCCATAGTTTACTTTAGAGAAGTCCGGTTAAAAATGTCCACTTCTTCAATCCTATTCCAATATTGGTTCTTTCACTTCTAATCTATCTGACTTCATTCACTGTCTGTTCTACGTACCCTCTGTTTTCTTTCTTCTTTCTCTTAAGGAAGAATTGTGCTTTAAAAGTTCCATGTTGCTAGGAGAGGGTTAAATCTGCCTGGGTTTGCAAGGGCCACATGCAAGCACCAGGCTACAGAAGCTGAAGAAAATACAAAGCTGTGCTGATGGAAGAAACTGGTAGATGTCCTTTTTTCCACTCCTCGGTCTCATCTAGGGCAGCTCAGCTTAAAGTTGTTATGGAGCTGCAGGCTTGCTTTCTCTGCTGCTAGAGGCGATTAAGCTGGGCCATGGCTTGGTCCCTTCTGCTGCAATCTGAGCACGTGGACAGCACTGCTGAACTGCTGCCACCCCTCTTCCCTGCTGGCAAGCAGGGAAAAGGGGCTCAGCCTGCCCTGGCCCTCCCTGTGCTGGAAGCGGCCCTTGGAGGCCCAGCTGAGCCCAGCCCAGCTGCCTAGAGGGACAGCAGGGCCCCGAGCCAGCCTGCGGCCTCCGATGTTACTGCATGGCTGATTCCAAAGCAAGAGAGCAACTGATCAGCAGCAGATTAGTTTTAAATGTCCTCTCCAAAGTCACATCAGAATTTCCCATTGGTCAACTTAGCTGCCAATATCCCAGCCAGCTCTTTGATCAGTCCCTGTCCTTCCCCCCTAAACCACTGCACAGTCAGGGCAGGGAAAAAACAACTCACATTTCTCTATAACCAGAAAACAAAATTGTGCCAACCTATGATATGCCTCTAAGAGATGACAGTCCCTGACTGATTTAACTGATGGCTCTTTTTTGATGTTGCTTCTCACGGGGAGCTGCAGAATCTGGGACCCCAACAAAGGCAAGGCTGCCACAGGCCCACCAGGCTCAGCAACACTGAGTTTCTCCAGTAGCTGTACATCAACCCAGTAGCTCCTCCTGGATCTTCCATTGCCCCCAAAGACTACAAGATCTCTCCAGCAATTGGCCAGGGCCCTCTGAGCCTCTGGCAGTCAAATCCTCTGTTTTTCATATCCTCATGCACATGTAGACTCCGGGTTCCCAAGGTTCTTACCCAGCTGGTCAGCTCCTCTGGCTGGACACTCCCTGGGATCACATCCCTAACACCCACACAGTTCCAGCCCCTGGCACACAAGCCATCCACCCACAGTCCTGCTTCGTGGGGGCTCTCATGCCTCCATTCAGAGGAAATAAACAGTCCCTGACCCAGGAAAGGATTTAGGAATGAAGGTTAATGAAAAGCCACATCAGTGTGCTGATCAGGATCAGGATCACGCTACCCAGTAAACTCTTCACACAGCATTGGCCATTCTCGTCCCCTGAGCCTTATTTTTGTCCTTTGTTTGCTCCTTGTTACAATGTGCAGAGGCAGCCACAGGGTCCTAAAGAGCAACTCTAAGCCTGGGATCATGGGATTGTAAGGGCACAACTGTAATGGCACTGACAAAGTGGCGAAGAGATAGGTTCTCATTTGAATATCCAAAGACTGTTTATTCAGGAACACAGCCAGGGAATATCAAAGGGATCAAGGGATGTCAGGGATCAAAACAGCTTTGAATGGAATCCAGGGACAAGAATGAGGAGGGGACTGAGGGCACAGGGTTATAAATGAGATAAATGGGGTGGATCTGAGGGTCAAGGTCCAATAGGGATAGGGAAAAGTGGTGCAGAGGGGTAAATAGGAACCAGGGAAGACCAACAGGGCAACAGGGGTGGAGTACTGTGGCAAAACTGAGCCAGTGGGGTTCAATGGAAGGAAGAACACTCTAGGTGTGCATAAAGGGTGAACAGGGGCTGAACAGGGTAACAAACTTAACAAACCAATAGAACAATGAAACCCAAGAGATATTAACATGGCTGCAAAGACCCATGGGTGGAAGGCTTTTCTCACCCTAACCTAGAGGGGTGTTTACACCTGTTCGCATTGGTCTCTCCAGGACTGAGATATAGCTGCCTTGGTGGCAGGCCCCTGGGCCTCCATAGTTCCTCTCCAAATTTCATCAACCCCTCCATTTCCCCACCTTTGGTTCTTGCCCTAAGCTTCCGACAGCAAATCTAATAGGATCCTGTGCTTTCCTTCCCCCTGCATTCATAATATTTCCTATATAACTGTGTAGGGAGAAAGGGAGAAGAGAGAGTTTGGCTGGAGGGACCTTAAACTTCACCCAGTCTACCCCTTGCCATGGGCAGGAACACCTTCCACTATCCCAGACTGATACAAGCTCCATCCAACCTGGCCTTGAACACTTCCAGGGATCCAGGGGCAGCCACAGCTCCTCTGGACAACATGTTCCAGGGCCTGAACATCCTCACAGGGAGGAATTCCTTTCCAATATCTCATCTAACCCTACCCTCTGACAGTGGGAAGCCATTCCTCCTTGTCCTGGCACTCCAGGCCTTGTCTAAATTCCTCTCCAACTCTCCTGGAGCCCCTTTAGGCACTGAGAGGAGCTGTGAGGTCTCCCTGGAGCCTACTCTTCTCTGGGTGAACACCCTCAGCTCTCCCAACTTGGCTCAAGAGCAGAGGGGCTCCAGCCCATAAATCACCTCCATGTACCTCGGAGACCTTTGTTGACTGGCAATTACAAGGTTTTGGTCACATTTCCAATGTGCGTGAGATGTCCAAAGTTACCACAGTACACTCCCTTGGCACCATCTGTTTTGTTCCTGAAATGCAACCAGAAGAGAATCCTTACTGTGATGTTCTATGAATTTCGCACTCTCTGGCAAAGTTATCTGAGTTATCTCTGCTGTTGTCTTACCAGGTCTCAGACCTTCCACCCTTCCCAAAAACAATTTGTTGAACCGCTGGATTGCTGGAGTGGCACTTTTGTTATTCCTGCAAGTCTCTGTTGTCCTCTGTGCCTTTGTGTGCTCACTCAGCCACATTTGCTGACTTCATTCAGAGCTATCACAAGAGCTCTGTTGAAGGCCCTTGTGGGAAATCCAGGCACAGAAAATTCTCAAAACCTTGTGCATGCAGGCCCAAACATGGAAATGAGTACTGTGTTTGACCTGAGACCTTGGAAAAGGCTTCCAGATTGAGAGACCATAAGCAAGAATGTGGATTTGCAGTTTAGATAGAAACATATTAAGCTAGGTAGTGGATAGTTTTAAGGTTTTAAAATTTGGATTAAAAAAAAAGTAGTTTGAAAAATAGTAAAAAGTTTCAAGATGTAGCAATTAGGTTTGTGTTTCATTATATGATTGGTTAAGAAGGTCCACATTGCAGCAAGATGTGCAATACAATTTAATTAGCCGTTGGTGTGAAAGTAGAAACAATCTTTGTGCTAGTAGTTTATTGGCTACTAAACCTTTAAAACACCTTATAACCAGTGGTCTAGTGACCACTGACCACAGACTACTGAGCTCCAACTTAAGCGGTGAAGACATTCTCACTCCTTCATGAGACTGTAGGAGAAAACAGAAATAAATCATGCTTTAAAACATCTCTCAGTGGTCCCGTCTCTCTTATGTAAGCGAAACAGAACCGTGAAAGTCTGAGTTAACAAGAGATCAAAGATAAGGAGCAGCTTTACAGCATAAAAATCCAAATGACAGGGGAATTTAGTAAAATGATCAGGCAGCAGGTTCAGAATAATCATAAGTATTCCTTTTTCACCAACAGATATGCACCACACTGGGCACAAGCTTCCAAAATAATAAATGTCTTCCAGACCTATTAAAAGCCAGTGTGGCTCATGAGCAAACTGAGACGTGGATCCTTGGAAGTGTAGCAGAAGTCTCACTGGATGTGCCCTTGTGAAGGGTCTGAAAATGAGAGACCCATCCATGATTAACCTGTTTCTCACAATTGCCCCCTTCACCCTTTTCCTCTCCTTGTTCCCAGATTAAAGTTCATCTTCCCCCACCCGATGTGCCACAGACCCCTCATCACCTCAGTCACCCTGCATTGGATTTTCCAGTTTTTACACAGATATGTCCCAGGAGAGAAGTTAGGCATCTATCAGGGGATATCAAAACGTTAAAGAAGTCTGGGACAACTGGCAATTCCCAGCTGGGAGACACCAAACTGTGGGGTATTTGCTATTTAAAGCAGTTGAATGCTAACAGGGATATTGGGGTTCACTGTGTCACCTCATCCACTGAAACAGCAAAGCAGAACTTTTACTGATCTGATCAGAAAATGTCTCACCATGACAGGAATGAAAACAGCAATAAAATACTTTTATCAGCAATTCTGATTCCAGTACCTGATAGCGTAAATATCCCAGGAAGAGGAGAACATGGGATTTGTCTTTCAGATTCTTGGGAGGGAAAAAAAAAAAAAAAAAGGTTAAGCTCCTGGAAAGTTCTAAGAATGTTTCTATCTCTACCCTGCTATTTTTTATCAGAACATGCAAAATATTTAATGCAAATTCTCCCTGGGTGTGTCACTGCTTTTATGGACTTCTTATTGCTTATAAACCAAATCACGTCATCACTGGTACTTTCTCTGACCCTTTAGTTAAAATGTTACCCCAAGGACAATCACATCTTTGTGCGCTCAGTGTTTGCTGAGAACTCCAGGATTCTTGGATTTGCCCGGGGTGGGAGCAGAGGCCCAGCCAGAGGTAAGACCAACCCCATCAACACTGCCTGCAAACATTCCGCGTTTTTTTCCAGGAAAAGTACTGACATTTTCTCAAAAAAGAGCTTCATTTGAAATTAGCAAATACTTCTGTTCTTCTGTTTCCTAGGTGAGGGTATGTCAGAAATTCACTGATATTACACAAAAAGACAAAAAGAAGGTTGACTGAGCACTGGAATGGGCTGCTCAGAGAGGCTGTGGAGACAACCAAAAGTTCTCTGGAAACAGTCCTGGGCACTTGGGTCCCAAGGAGGTAAGAGTGGGTGACCCAGTGTCCCTTCCAACCTCAATTACTCCAGGATTCTGTGAAGAAATGAGTTTCAGCCTTCATATCTTTGTACATTTGAAAGGAAGAAAGGGGGTTTTCTGCTGTTAAAACAACTTCTTTTCCTGCTCGCCTCAAATACTGTCTGGATTTATTCTTTTATGGAAAATTAAAATAAATAAACAAATAAATAAATAAAGGTAGAGGGTGGGTGGGGATGAAAAAAGCAAGAGTTAATAAACATTCTGAAATGCAGGAAGAATATGGGCAAACCAGGATGTGATAAATGCCAGATGGGTGGGAAGCCAGTGATTAATGGCAATAGAAGCAGATAAACACATTTCTGGATAGAAGGGATACAGGGTGGGAATTGGAGAGAAGCAATGGGATTAGTATTTTAATAGGATCTAAAGCTGGTTGTTTGAGAACACTGGTGGCTAGGACTAGAGAAGAAAGTAAAAATATGAGAAATATGTAGAGAAATTATATATTTTAAAGTAAGAAAAAAATTATCAGTCCAGGGAATTTTGAGTTTCGTCAGAATAGAGTGAGAAATGGGCAGGGAAATCCCATAACGACCAAGAGAGTTATGGGGCAGGAATGGAAGAGGAGGAAAAATGAAAGCTGGATAAAGAGCCACATTATAGAATCAAGGAAGAAAAAAAAAACCCTGAACTCCAAAAATTAGAGATAAGAGCCTGGGGATGGTGCCAGTAGGAAGGAACAGAACTGGCAGCCAATAAGCAGAACAAATGGATGAATCAGCCAGGCCTGGATAATGTGGAAATGTGGAAAAGCCAAGCAAAGTGAAGAGAAAGGTAAGAGAAATTCATGGGGGGAAATGAGGCAAATTTAAGGGAGAACAGGCACAAAAGTCTGTGCATCCAGTAGCGGTGAGAAAGGGGAAAAACCCACCTTCCTGATGACTGTGAACATCATAACACAGAATTACAGAGTGACAAAAAGACAAGGGGCACCAGGGGCTGGGAGTGGCAAGTGTTGGACAGAGGGAAGAGCTTCCAGACTCTGGATTAACCACTGCTTCGAGGAGCTCTTGGAATTATGGAACTGATGGAATTTGTCATCTCAGTTCTCAACAGCTGTAAAAAAGCTCCACTGTTAGGAGATGACAATAAAGGAGTGTTAGGGTGAGTGAAATCTCATATGAGGCAAGGAGAAATAAATCAGCACCTGGCTGACGTCTGTCCTCTCATTAGTGATTAAACATTAATAGAAAATCATAAAATCAATCATATCAGAGAATCTCAGATTGGTCTGGGCTGGCAGGAACCTTAAACCCCACCTCATCCCACCCCCGCTGTGGGCAGGGATACTTTCCACTCCAACAGGTTGCTCCAAGCCCTGTCCAACCTGTTCTTGGCTCTCCATTCCCACAACACACTAGGATTCTGGAGTCACTTACAGAATACAAGTGGAGAAAAGTAATTAACTTTTTAATAAGTGGAATAGGGAAAATAATGGATTTAGAAATAAGAAGGGGGTGTGAGGTAACACAAGCCTGATGATTTGGTGAAAAATAAGGGAATCAACATGATCTTTTCTCAAAATACAAATCAGCCAGCTGAATTGCCAGTGAGACAATTCATTGTAGCTCATTTTCAGGGACGGAGGTGTTGAAGAATCATTGTCTGAAAAAGGCCCTTTAATTTTCTAAATTATAATAACTCAGAGGGAGGGGATTGGAATTCCCCCATTCCTAGAGAGGCCCTGCCCCTCCCTAGCAGATACCTGTCTTCCAAACTTAGACAGGAGGAAATCTCCTTTAGGGGTTCCCAGTTCTGCTCCTCCCTGCTCAGATGAAGACCTCTGGAACTGGGGGACCTGACACCTTGATCTGCAAGGACACAGGAATATCTCTCCATGTTGTCTTTCTTTATTTCTGCTTCTCTTTCCACCCCCTGGAGGTTTCACCAAGATCAGATGTGGGTGTTATCTACTCTCAGCCCCTCTTAGCTCCCTGAGAGCCAGGTTCACATGCAGGCAGGACAAGGTAGGACTTTGGAACTCAGTCTTTGGAGAGGTGCTCTCCTCCCCACATGCATCCAGGATGTAGGATAGATTTTGCTGCCAGGCTTATGTGCTAGAAGAAAAGCCAGCTTCAGTTCTGTACTCTGGGGGCTTAAAAAATGCCCTGTTCACCCAGAGTTGTGTTTCTGTGGGTTGTGAAATGCCCTAAACCAGGCAGCAGGTTCCAGGCGGAGAATGTTCCAGGGTTCTCATGCATCAGAACCCACTGACCAGTGCCTGGGATTTCCCTCTGATGGCTTTTCATTCATGTGAATTGAAGCTCACATGCCTCCGCTCTCACTTGTAGCAGCGTGGCAGGATGCTGAAAGTGCTGCTACATTCTCTAAGTGTCTGCTTCAGAGGCTGCTCAAATAGGCCACAGGAACAATCATTTCAAGTCCATGCACACACACATGCCACAGATAGCTCAGCAAAGGTCAAACAGGGAAGGCCTTCTGTATGAAGAATTCCAGGGAAGGTTTATTACATCCACCACACAGAAAGGATGAAGGAGAAAAGACAGAGACCGCGTGGTATTCAGTGGTTAAGGGGTCAGAGGACAATGACCTGAGGGCACAGGGGCGGTACAAAGGGCAGGGCAAAGGGCAGCAACCTATAGGGAGTATTACAGATGAACAATTGCAGCATACAAGGTCATCTGGCCAATGGGAAAGCAATCTGAAGTAGACTGGCAAACAGTGCTGCAGGGCACCATGGGGGAGAATCTTTTCTTTCAGCCTAGGCAGACAAACTCTATGGTAGATTCTTCCAGGATAAAGTCCTGGAGGTTCCCCTGAGGGGTTCAAGGGTTTCCACACTCATCAATCCTGATCCTGGCCCACCAGTTCTCAGCTTTCCTTAAAATTATAAAATTCTGACATTATTTTTCTCCAGTGTGTGCTCAAGACACAACCTGAACCTTCCATCCCTAATCCAAAATCTTAAACCCTTTGCTTTTTCGTATTCAAGCAAAGTAAAAATCCTCTCCAGACCCATGGATTCAGGAGGTGGATCTTTCAAGAAAACCCCAAATCTCAATGGATAATTGACAAGATCAGAAAAGAGAAAACTCCTCAAACCCATGCACAGAAGGCCATGTATGACCTGTACCCAGTTTGGGTAGTCCCAGGTTCTCGAAAGAGTCTTACATTTTTATAGAACAGCACCAAAATGTGTATTTCTTGGGTGCTCTCTCATTTTTATTTTTAAATCCACTATTCTACTAAAATTTAAATCCCATATTAAGCTCAGAATTAAACAATGCAGTAAAAACTGTTCTTGTTCAATTATCCTTTTTTCTGACCTAGAGACAGGGTTCTTGAGAGGCATTTTAAAGACCTTTATTCAATTTTCAGTCTCATGTGAAGGGTGAGATGGTAAAGATGTTACAATTCACACCATCAAAATCAGAAGCTAAACTATTTCCTAATGACAGTACATTATAAGCGTTTCTTGACCTATCAACTTTTGCCACACAATACTGCTAATGCCTTTTAAGCCAATCATCTAAAAATACCTCTTGTGGGTCCTACTACAATACATCTTTTATAGTTCTATTTCTCTAAAATATCTAGTCTATTTGCAAGGTCATAATTTGAAACTTGTTGCTAGTTCCATTTCTCTCTCAACAATGTCTGTCCTATTCCATGGCCTTTCTAAGTCAGCATGTTTCATCTCAGAGTTTGCATACAGATGCATGCCATGTGAGCCTTCTGTCAGGCTTTCAGAATTCTTTACAAATCCATTTGCCACACTTAAAGATTGTGAACATTAAACAGAAGCATGAGAAATTCATAGAATTCATTCTGTGAATTCTGTAGAATGGTAGAAGAGTTCACTGCAGGAAAATCCTGAGTTAAATTCACCTTTCACTAATGAGTTTCCATCTCTGCTGTGAGCATTGGCATTGCAGGGAGCAGAGTAAAGGAGACAATTTCAATTCTGAAAGAACCATTAATAGGAAAGGAACCCAGAGCTCTGACAAAACTCACTGTGCAGGCCAGCAAGTCCAGCCCTGTCACTGGGCTGCTCTAAAGGTTTTTAGTGGATCTTTGTGGGGCCCTGCATGAAACTGCCCATGCAAATATCTTCCGTAAGCCAAGAGTGGTTAAACTGGGGGAAAGGCTGGGGGGGAGTGGTGGGGGGAGGAAATACTAAAACTCAAGGGTGAACTTACCTGACTATTGTTAATTCTTTTAAACTGGTTTTATTTAAGCTCTCATACTACATCTCACACTGTTGTGAGGTTCTGGCCTTGATCCTGAAGTGTCTCTTTAGGATTTTCTTGTTTTTGTTACAAGTCTATTTATTTCCTCTCATGGATGAGGATACTGGGACCAGTTCATAATATTGTTCTCTACAATCTGTGGTGCTACAGACTCATCTAAAGAGAGAACAGGTGGTTTTAATGTATTTTATTTCATACTCAATTAATTTGCTTATATATTCAATTTAATATTAAATGTAGTATCAGGCTCCTGTGTCACAAAGGTCCTCACAAATTCATGCTCTAAAAATTATGCTTTTGTCCCTTGATAGTTGCAAATCAAAGAGAAGAGAAAAAGTAGCTGACGTCTGACTGTTCTTTCCTAAACCGGATCAGTATGTTTATAGATGAAGTTGTGTTGCAACCTGAACTTGAAATGTGCTTTTTCAGAACACAGTAATCACCTCTTTGGAGTTTCTTTATGTTAACCAGAAAATTTGAATGATCTTATACATTTGCTTAACACTTGTTACTTTACCCAAGTTTCAATCCAAGAAATCACGTGAAAATTCAGTTTTTACACCAGTCTATGGAATTCCCAGCTAATAGTGGTCCAATAGTGGATTTAAGAAGAAAAATGAAAGAACAGTCATGAAATACAGATTTTGATGCTGGGCTATGGAAATGGAAGAATCTTCCAAGTACCTGAGACTTTGTACCTGGGTCTCACAAATTCCCAGCTTGGTCTCAGGACTCTGATCTGTTTTCCCAGCCTGGTCTCTGTGCTTTGGAGCAGGCAGGGATACAAGGTAATTCCCATGCCCAGACTTTCCAACAAAGGTTGATTATGAGCACCTCTGTGGCTCGGGACAGAGCATGGGGCTCTGAGAAAGCAGGTTTGCACAGATTCACAGACATCAGCCATAAATCCATGATGGTCCTTGAACTACGGAGAGGTTAAGGGAGAAAAAAATAGACAACAAATACACTGCTGATCTCAGGGTACCTGACAAAGCCAGGGGAGGCTTGCTGATGCTCCATTTCAGGGTATCCCCTGGCAAGGGACAGTCAGGTGAGATAACAGCCAGCAGCTAAGCTAAGCCAGCAGCTCCTTGCTGTGAGCTGTCATAGCTGAAGGCTTTGTCTTACCTCTGAAATAAAGGTAGGGAAAGCCAGCAGATATTTCCTTGAGATTCATCATCACTTTCCTTCCCTCCCTCCCTGGTGTTCATGTGCGTTGAAGGTGATGGTGGTGGGAAAAGGGTTGGAGGAGGGCCAGCAACTTCCCTGTGCAAGAAGCACTTTTCACATTTTCCTAAATAAGTAGGAAATCCTAAATAATAAATCCTAAAGCCAGAAGTTATTTCTTAAAGCAAATAAATCTCCTTTAAAGCAGCAATAACCAGTTGTTCAACACAGATACCCCTCCAGAACCTGGTACATCCTAATGTTGGACTCACCTATCCCTTCCAGCTTGGGCCATTCTGTGATTCTATATCCCATGATTAACACTAGCAGTTGATCACATCAGCCTGGCACTCCTGCACAGAATGAGACCTGCAGGGTGTGGCTGGTGGTGGCCCTGGTAGTGCTGAGTTAATGGTTGCACTCCATGATCCCAGAGGGCTTTTCCAGCCTTAACAATTCCCTGAATCTGTGATTCTCACAGGCTGTGCAGGTAGCTGAGCTGGTAACTAGCCTGATGAAATCCCTGCTCAGCTCTGAGCCACAGCTCCAGTTCCCAGAGAGAGATGGGAAACACAGCCCACAGTGTTTGGGTTCTGGAGAGGCTTTCTAAGCCTAGTGTGAAATTAGATCTCCACTCCTGGCTTTTGGCTTTCTGTATTTGTCATCTTTTCCATATTATCTTTATCCAACCCGGGCCAATCTTTTCCCCCCACCCCTTCTTCCCCAAGGACACAATCTCCTGCTGTTAAACCAACTCCCCAAAATCACAAATCTCAGCCAGCAGGGACAAAATGAAGGGGTTTTGCCCTCATTTATCCCCCCTTTTTTTCCCTCTGCAGTGCTCTACACACCAGGTTAAACAAGCCTAGGGTGTCACTAGGGATGGCCCTGGATCCAAAGGGGCAGAAGATTCGTGGGAAGGTTGCCAGACCAGCCCCCTTGCCCCACCTGAGCACTGGCAGTGTTTCAGCAGGAGATTGGTTCTAATCCTGTTTCCAACAAGTGTCCCTTGCAAAATTCATAACCTCTTTCTCTACAGAAGCTGGTCCAAGCTGCTGTGCTGGGACCTGAGGATTTGTCGCATTAGTTCTAAAGGAAAATAATAAGTCCCTTCTCTATTTGGAGAAATAACTTCAGGTTTAAAAGAAGCCCCTGCAGTGTTTGAGTCAGGAAATCCCATTTCCCAGAGGTGCCAACTTTAAGGCAGCAGGAAGAACCTTAGTGAGAGACTCTCTCTTTGGAATTTGCTCTGGATGTGTTTTGTCCTGGGGTAATCAAAATACTGGATGTAAGGAATCCTATTCTACACCCTCACAGTTTTCCTGACAAAAGAAGTAGGAATTTATGCACCTCACGATAATTTTCTAACATCAATTCTGGATATACACTCCAAATTCAGGGAATGAGGATACAGATTTGGAGCACTGAGAGTCTTGGTGGAACTTGGTTGCTGTGTTGAGGGCTCAACATACTATCTCCATTTCATATATAAAAATGGAGATAGTTGTTCAACAGTTACAAATAGGAGGGGAAAATTTAAAATCTCTGATATGGACTTGTATTACTATGACAAACCTGAGGGTACTCAGCCTGGAGAAAAGGAGGCTCGGGGGGGACCTTCTGCCTCTCCACAACACCCTGACAGGAGAGGGCAGCTGGGGAGGTCAGGCTCTGTTCCCAGGGAACAGGGACAGGAGGAGAGGGAAGAGCCTCAAGGTGTGCCAGGGGAAGGACCTCAAGAGGCTGGACACCAAGACAAATTTCTTCATGGAAAGGGTGGTCAGGAATAGGAAGGGGCTGCCCAGGGCAGTGGTGGAGTCCCCCTGCCTGGAGGTGTCCAAGGAAGTACTGGGCATGACACTCAGTGCTCTGGGCTGGGTGACAAGATGGGGATCAGGCGCAGGCTGGACTCGGTGATCCTGGAGGGCTTTTCCAACCCAAATAGTTCTGTGATTCTGTGACTACAAATTGGTTTAAGTTCAGGACATTATTAAAAGATATCTTTTATTCAGGGAAGCCACAGACATGAAATGCCTTATATGGGGAAAAGAAAAGAGGCAAGAAGAGTATCCTAAAACAAAATCCACCCCAAAACTCAGCAATAACAAACAAAACAAAACAAAAATCAGAATTATTAGTAGTTTTTATTGCCTGTACAGCACATAAACATGGGCAGATCATTTCTTCACAATCTCGCCACCAATAAATAAAACAACAGGCAATGCTTTCATTTCGCTGTGACTCTAGCACTGCACTTTGTAATTCCTTTCTCTCAAAGAGAGTTTAAAGAACCTTGATATCCAACCAGGGAAGAAGTCTTCCTGTGCTCCTCTACGCCCACTCCCTAAATCAACAACAATCAGTACAAGGAACAGTCTGATTTGTGTCTGTCAGAGTGTTCCTAAACACCAGGAATTTGTCTCGAGTTATTTGTTGCAGTTCTGCTACAAACTCAAAGGTGTCTCCTGCAGACCGGTGGAAGGGAAAGGGATCCAACACACTGGCAAGGAGGGACTGGAAAAGGGAACAACCCGGTGATGTTGTGTAGGGGAGGCCAAATCACAGGCTGATATTAATGATTAGATACTACTTATGGGACATTAAATAATAGGTATTAAATGTTAGCTATTAAAAAGGCTTTGGGTGATGCTGAGTTTCACTCAGCTTGTTCAAATCCAGGCAAAATAGTGGAAAATGAAACACAGGGCATTTCCATTCCAGTGTCACAGAACTTCTGCCGCACCTCCACCTTTCAGAGGAGTCACAACCTCCGTGATGGCAGAACTGCTCTGGTAGTGGCACCTGATCCAGGTGCTGCAAGAGTGAAGGGATGTCCCCATGAGCGGGGAGTTCCAGTTTGGCTGGAGTGGGAGAAGAAGCCCAGGAATATTGATTGGTGAAAGTACATGATCTTGTCACAGGAATGCACAAACTTCCCAAATGGTCTTCTGTGGGTTTTTCCACCTTCTCAGAAGCAGCCGGCACAGGCAGCATTGGCACAGATCTCACACAGGTCATCCTCGGCAGCCAGACCTGTCCAGGAGAAAGGAAGGATTCAGTCAGACGCCAGGAGGGCAGAGACACCTGTCAAAGCATTTGGAGACTCCTTTGCATTCCTACTTTATCATTTGAAAGATCCTTGTAGGTAATACTGCTCTAAGTAAAATTAGCTCATACTAAAATCTGACTGAAGGAATGAAATCAAACATAAATTCCTTGGGAAGCAATGGGAATATGTGGAAACAAGAGGACAACAAGACATGGCAGCATTTAGTCCTAAAGTGCCCCTTGTACTGGACAGTAGATAAATGCAATATAATAACTTTAAAAAACATACACTGCAGCAGCAGCCCATGGCAGAGGGACTTTGGACAAGAAGGAATGTCTTAAGCTAGAGAAGGGTGGATCTATATGAGTTATTGGGAGGAAATTCTTCTCTGTGAGGGTGGGGAGGCCCTGGCACAAGTTGCCCAGAGAAGCTGTGGCTGCCCCATCCCTGGAAGTGTCCAAGGCCACGTTGAACAGGGCTTGGAGCACCCTGGGATAGTGGAAGGTGTCCCTGCACATGGGAGGGGTGGAACGGGAAGAGTTTTATGGTCCCCCCAACCAAACTATTCAGC
The DNA here is from genome assembly GCA_037837765.1 of Delichon dasypus. Taxonomy (NCBI): domain Eukaryota; kingdom Metazoa; phylum Chordata; class Aves; order Passeriformes; family Hirundinidae; genus Delichon; species Delichon dasypus. Next base: position 6,812,716 of record JBBAXF010000026.1, read on the forward strand.
GATTCCATTATTCTACTTGGATGAAGTTTTCCATGGTCACAGCAGTGGAATGTGCCCAGGGAACAGCTCAGCTCAGCACTGCAGGAATTTACCTTAGGAGATTCCTGAAGCCCAACCTTTGCTGGAGAAAGGACAGTACAAAAGGACATAAACCCTACCAGCTGCCCTAGAAGTGACACAGAAGTAGTTCCATGGCTTTGCCTCCTGCTATTGGATTGTTTAAGGTTGAAAACTGTGGTAAATATGAAAACTATGAAATATGAACAACATACTCAGCCTCCTAAAAATCATGGGTGCATCTTCCCTCTTGCACACAGGCCAGAATTCCTCAGGGAGGTGTTTTTCTTGGCATGGGGAATAGCTGGCCATGGGAACCATCATGCGAGGGTTGATGTGTCTGTTCCCATCCATGAGCTCCTTCAGCTTCTTCACAGATTCCAGGGGGAATTTCAAGTCTCCATCCTGTGCAGAACCAGAAAAAAGAGGTGTCAAAAAACCAGGCTTTTGGCAAATCCATTCCATTTCAACCAAGAGCTCTCCCAAAAAATATAACACAGGGAAAAGATGGTGTTGAAAGAAAGCCCAGATAAAACCTGTGCTGAATGGAGGCAGTGGACAGAGGGAGAATTTGGGTCTGGCACATCCCTACGAGACAGGCCTATAAAATCTGGGATAGGAAGATCCAGGCTGGGAATCTTCAGCTTAGAAAAGAGATGACTGGGCAATATCACAGAATCTGGAATGGGTTGGGTTGGAAGGGACCATCTCACTCCATTCCCTGCTATGGGCAGGGACACCTTCCACTAGACCAGGTTGTTCCAAGCTCCATCCAGCACTTCCAGAGATATGTGATAGAGATCTACAAAATCATGACTTGCATGGGGGTAAATGGAAATTTATTTGGCTTAACCCTTTCTCCTAACACAGCAATGGAAGTGTCAAGTGTTGGCTGTGACCTGGCAGGGTGTGACCACACAAAAGCAGCTTTTCTTTCACACCACACATTGTTGAGGGCTTAAACCCTTCACCCCAAGACATTGTGGAAAGTTTCCATTAATTTAGAATCACAGAATCTCTTGAGTTGGAAGGGATCCACAAGGATCATTGACTCCAGCTCCTGGCCCTGCACAGATGCCCAACGATCCCACCCTGTACCAATTTAAAACTTGCCCACACCATTTCTGAAAAACATGTTTTTGGAAGCATAAATATGACACTTCTGACTCATAGCTCCCACCAGATACTTAAGAAAGCTGGGACAAGACTCTGAGAAATATTACTCTGTGTTTTGGTTGCTTCTCCCTGTGCATCAGTTAAGGGTAATTTCCTCAGTTTCAAGACCTTTTTGAGGTCATAAATTTGAGTTGCAGGTGTTGCAGCTGTTTAACCAAATGCACAACATCTGTAACCATCTGCACACATCTGCAGATAATCAGAGTTTGGCCTAGAAGACAAATAAGCATTCTCAAATGGATTTTTATCTGCTGTTTTAATATGGTTTCATGGCCAACACGTAGTGAGTAAGGCGGTGTGGGAGGTTCCAACCCAATAGCAGGGTTTGGAACAAGATGTATTTCAATGTCCCTTCCAACCCAAACCATCCTGGGATTCTGGGATCAAGTAACAGTTCCTCGTCCAAAGAAATAAAATTCAGTGACTCTGATACAGCACAAGACCAAATATTAGCATTTGTTTCACATCCCCATGAGTCCAATGGGGAACGGTGTGAGATAAATGGGGAGGGGATTTGATTCTGACTGGGGATTTGGAGGGTCTTTTACAGAATCACATTATTTTGGTGCTAAAGGTTAAAAAACCCAATCAGATAGACTTTGGATATGCATTTGCTTAACTAAGTCAAATTTTTTTCTCTTGCAGTCAGTTTATGATCTTAGGTTAATATACCAGTGGAACTCAATGATCTGAGAGATCTTTTCTGACCTTAATCATCTATAAAGGTTAATCAGGCACTGGCACCAGCTGTTTGTGAGAGTGGTGGAGTCACTAGCTCTGGAAGTGTTACAAAAACGTGGGATGTGGTACCTGGGGACAGGGTGGATTTCTTTGTGCTGGAGGAACAGTTGGATTTAATGATCTTAAAGGGCTTTTCCAACGAAAACAACTTTCTGATTCTGTGATCAGCCCTGGCTGCCTATGAAAAATTCACTTTTCCTATAAAGACAGCTCTAGATTCAGCTGTTGGTCACACAACTGAGAAGAGAACCTCATAGAACTAAAAAAAAAAAGAGTGGATTTCCAGAGGCACAGTTTCAGAGGAACAAGGAAGTGGGAACAAACCCTGTGATCTCCAGGTCTTGGAGACAAAAAAGAACAAAGGACAAGCAAAAGAGAGACAAAACCCCGCCACCTCAAGTAAAAAAGATGTGTTAGAGAGAGCTAATATTTGATGTACTATGGGACAAGGAGGGGAAGTCTCAGGAACAGCTTCAGGGAAGAAGAGTGGAAGCCAACTTTGTTCAGTGAAGAATCAAAGAATCAGTCAGACCTCAAAGACCTCAAGTGAAAGGAGTGCAATGCACTCAGAATTCACTGCAAATACAGTGGGGAAAACACAGATTTAATGATTAATGAGAGAAGAATTCCAGCTCAAACTCCAGAGATTCACTTCTTACTCTTTTATACAATCTAGAAGCAGCCATTCTCATTTATTACTATTTTTTTTATGGCTACCAGTGGAAAACCGAGATGTTTTTCACTGTGTAGGAAGCTGTTTGCTATTCTGGAGACTGTAAATGTTGAAGAATGGTTTGAGAGAAAGGAATAGCTTAAACCTGCTACCTCTGGATATCTCTGTCATCCAAAGGACAAAAAAGAAGATAGTCCAGGATACAAAGGTACCTTATCCCTGGAAACCTGCTGCACACACATAGAGACAGTCAATAATTTTTTAACAGGTATTAGTTTTCCTGGCCCACAGAGGAAGTTGTTTGCATTGCAATCAGACTGAAATCTCCCACACTGTCTCTCAGGATGAGTGCAGAGAACTCCAAAGTTCTCCCAAAGACAGACCAGAGCCCTGAAGTACCTTTTTAACCTCTTCCATGCTGGATGGAATATCAGCCACAGGTGCTGTGTACTTGTAAGATTTCACAGAGGCTCCTCTAATCATTTCTCAGCCTATTAATATTTAATTGGATCCAGCTAAGCTCTTCTTTGCCCTTTTTTTACAGACTTCATCCCATAAACTCACAGATCATTTCACGAAAAATTTCCTGCCTAGAACCAGGTAACACAAGACAATTTCTCCGTTGTCCCACCTTGTTGGCATCACTCTCTAAAGTCAGCACCTTCACCACATGTAGCTTTAGGTCTAGGAGAACCAGGCATGAAACACCTCAGTCCCTAAGGGATTTCAGAGCAGAGATATGGCTGGAGAAGGTCAAAAAACAGCAGGAGCATTTAGTGATACCTGAAGTGTTTTACAGAACACCCAGAGCACAGGGGGATGCAGGGGGGAATCAAGGCAGAGCAAAGCAAAAGTTGAGGTCTGTTAATTTAGTTCAAGATTCCTGTTGCAGCCAGAAGTTTAAAAAATATCATCACTTTGTTGAATTTGTAATACCAACAAATGAAAGATAAAAACTCACCTGAACATAGACTGCCTGGGAGATGTGCACCAGGACAAGGACTGTCAAGACTGTCCAGGAAAGAAAGCTTTTCATAGCGCCTGCAAAGCCAAGCCTCTCCTGACCTGGACAGATTTTATTTCCTCTGCCTTTGGCCTTTCTCTGACTTTTTTGTGTCTCTCAGACTTTCTTCTCTTGAGCTCTCAGACAGGCCCAGCAGTCAGAGATTTATAAAGACTTCACATGGTATTAGGTTGGTAATCCATTAATCCAAACTTTTTATTGACATATCATAAACCCTGAGGGGACTCTCAGTTATCTGCTCAGTAGCACAGCTGGTCAGTCACACCCAGGCAGCTCCTGGGAATTATCAGTTGTTCCCACTTTGAGACACTGGCTGTGACAGGAGCAGGCAAAACATCCCAAACTGCAATAAATAAGTGGTGGAGACTGAGCTCGGGCAACACCTGAAAGTCCACATAATTCTGACCACTTTCTGCAGAACTGGTGGGTAAAAAAAGAAGTTGGAAGAAGATAGAAAAAAACTAATCCAGTTAGTTGCCTGTTCTGGGAGTTCCAGGAACTAAGAGTGTAATCAAAGAATTACGGAATTATTAAAGCTGGAGAAGCCCTCTAAGATCATTGAATCCAACCATCAACCCAGGACCTGGTGGTAGGTTGTTCACCATTAACTTTGTCCCCAAATGCCACATCCACACATTTTTTGAACATTTCCAGGGATGGTGATTCCACCACTAGCCTGGGCAGCCTCTTTCAGTGCCTGACCACCCTTTCCACAAAGAGATTTTCCTAACATCCAACTTAAAGCTCCCCGGCACAACTTGAGGCCATTTTCCCTGGTCTTGTCCCTTGTGACCCCACTCCTGTCAGGGTTTTGGAAAGAGCTAAGGACCAAGGCAGAGAACCGTAGGCTGTGCCTGCACATGCCCAGTTCTAAAATGTCATGTCTGCTCTTTGCATCCCCTAATTAAAATGCATGTGTCAAAAGGCATAGAGGGTGTCATTATGGGCACAGACTGCCAGGAATCAAATCCATTTCTCCATTACTTCCACGATTATATGGAAACACAGGAAAGCCACATGGATGGAGAAAAAACAACAAGCTTCAGGTCGGTTGTGACATCAAGCTCATGTCCTCAAATCTGTAAATGATTTCTGGAATTTTGTGGGTTTGGATTAACACAGACATGAGAAGAACAATGTTCCTGATCCCAGCGGAACAGGAGAGGGCAACAGTCACCCACTGAGCACCTTCTTCAAATCTCAGCAGTGTTCTATACACCAAAGGCTCCAGTTCTTTTTGTAACAGTGAAAATCATGTTTCTGCTTGGAGTAAAATTCCAGAATCCAAAGCAGCCAAGTTCCCAGTCAGGGTGCTTGGAGGGAGAGAATGGGACTTTTCTGATTTAGTATAACCCAAAAATTACTGTAGAGATGAAGCTGAGCTGACAATGCAGACTGTGAGCTGACAGACTTTGCTTCTCTCCTCTCTAGCAGCCTCATCCACAATATACGAACCCCTGGAAGGATATTTATTCCAACAAAACAAGCCCGTTTCATCTCCTGTCATGATTTCTCTGCTTTCTGCTGCCCTGGCCAGCAGCCAACAGCATTTTCAACCCCACATCAACCCAAGCCTCTGCTCTTAATTACTTTAACATGGGTCAGGGGTGGAACAGCAAAGGGCAGAGCAAAAATCTCCTCTGAGAACATTTCCCTTGGGAATTTTTACAACCATTTTCTTCTCCAAAACCTGGTTTATCCTCAACTCTTTAAGCTCTGACTAAAGCTTGGTGGAAACTAAACAACAGATTAAAGAGGCATTGAGGGAACCAGAGAACTGTTAAGATTGAAAATAAACAAGATTATCAAGCCCAACCTTGGAGAGAACCCAAAAAGATGGACAGGCAGTTTTGGAGAGGTGTCGCAAGAACACTGAACCAACAGACCCAGACAGATTTGTGGTTCTATATCCAGTGAGGTGTGGTGTACCTCAGGGTACACACCTTGGACCAGTGTTCTTTGATACGTTATCAAGGACACAGTGAGGTGGAGCACACCCTTAGCCGGTTGGCAGGTGACAGGAAGCTGAGCAGGACTGGTGACACACCCAAAGGATGGGGCCATCCTGGAGGACCTGGCCAAGCTCGAGAAGTGGGTCCATGGGAATCTCATGAGGTCCTGCACACGAGTTGGGAAAACCCCCAGTCTCAATCCAGGCTGGAACGTAGGACTTGATAGCAAGACTTGGGGTAGAAGAAGGACAAGAGAGGGACAAGCTCACTTCTGGACTGATACTGAAGTTGCCACAACCCGTGTTTCAGGACCTTGTGTTCAGCCACCTTGATCCTCCTGAGATTCCCCTGGGCCTACTTCTGGAATTTGCCCAGGTCCCCCTGAATTGCATCCTGTCTCCCAGGTGTGTCACCTGCACTGCTTAGCTCAGGGTCATGGGCCTGTGTGCTGAGGTTGCCCTTGACCCCACTGTCTGTGTTGTTTATGGAGACATTAAAAAGCACTGGGCCCAGCATGGACCCCTTTGTCTCTGGGCTCCATCTGAGCCCTTCACCACTACCCTGTATGTGGCCATCCAACCAACTCCTAATCCCCTGAGCAATCCATCCGTGAAATTTGAATTATTCCAATTTAGAGAAAAGGGTGTTGTGGCTTTGCTGTGCCCCTTTGCCCCTCAGTGTCATGGTGCAGGTCCATGTGAGGCCACTACCCCATACTGTTGTAATGCATTAATTGGGTTTATATTGTGTTTCATTGGATTTGTAATCAGGCGGATTGTCCTGGCTCAGCTGTAACCCAACCCTGTTCCCCTCCCACTTTATCCCTGATTGGATGATGTCTTGTCCCTGCCTCTGGGGAAATACCCCCAGCACAGGCGGGGCCTCGCTCTCTCTGGCACTGGTGAGCCACTGGGAAAGATCTCCAGCCAGGCAGGGCAGGACTCAAGAATAAAGCTGTTATATCCCACCTGGTGAAAGAGAGCAGACTCTTTTCCTTTTGCCATCGGTGGTTGTCTAGTCTCATAAAGAAATACCACACCATACCACATCCACATCCCAGTTCCACTTCCCTCTGGGGTCGTGGAGCTCCAGCGGATTCACCAAGCTCAGGGGGGATCAGAAACTGTTCAGCTGAAGGTATAGGGAGGAGGGCAGAGACCTGCTCACCGGGTTTGCTCCTGGAGGTTCTGTGGTCTCCCAGATGCCCCTGCCCGGCAGACCCAGCCCTGCCAGCCGAAGACTTGGGAGAGGCCAGGGCAAACACCAGAGGAACCCTGCCATGTTCCCATCTGCCCCGTCCTGCCTGTGGCTGCCCGGGGGCTCGAAGGTGGGTCTGGTTGTCCCAGTCCTAGGCTCATTCGCTGTTGTGCAGAGCCAGTTCCCACCCCTGGAAATATTGTCATTTCCAGTTTGTGCACAGCAGGACCTGGGTGGTTCCCACAGATGTTCGCTCCCCATTCAGAGAAGCTTTATGTTATTTATACATTTTTGTAAACAAAGGTCTCAATATTAATTGGCTGCATGTTACAGAGTTCTCTTATTAATATTCTGTCTTCCACTGGTTAAATTATTATCTCCCTTCTCACACTAATTAAGTCCATGGGCTCAGTCTTGTCCATGTTTGGAGTCAGTGGGATTCTGGACTCAGTGGCCATGAGTCGGTTGTCATGATCCCCTCCTGCCATAGTCACCTTGAATAGAGTGAACACCTCGGACTGATGAGCCAACCCTGTTTGTCCCTCCTTAGGACCAGCCTCAACAGCCCTGAGGTCTGTGCAGCTCTCAGAGAGACCTGAACAGGCTGGGGAGATGGGCAGGGAAGAACCTTCTAAAGTTCAACAAGGGAAATGCAGGTACTGCATCTGTGGAGGAGCAACCCCAGGTGCCAGCACAGGCTGAGGGAGCAGCTCTCAGGGAAGAGGGTCTGGGGGTCCAGGAGACAATGAGCTGTCCCTGAGCCAGCAGACTGTCCTGGCAGCCAAGGCAACTAATGGGATCCAGGGGGCATCAGGAAGAGGATTGCCAGGGAGTGCTCTTGCCACTCTGGTCAGCCCTGGGAGGCACATCTGGAGTGCTGTGTCCAGCTCTGGACTTCTCAGGACAGGACGGTCATGGACCTCCTGGAGTGAGCTGTGGATATGATGAAGGGCCTGGAGCATCTCCCTGCTAAAGAAAGGCTGAGGGACCTGGGGCTGTTCAGCCTCTAGAGGAGACACAGCTGAGAGGGACCCTCATCCCTATCTGTCCCTGTCTGCAGGGAGGGCTCAGAGCAGGGACCAGGCTCTGCTCCAGGAGGATCAGTGATGTGACAAGGGAAATGGGCAGGAACTGATGCCGCGGAAGTTCCAGCTGAGCATGAGGTGGAATTTCTTTGCTGTGCAGTGATCGAGCCTGGAACAGATAGCCCAGAGAGGGGGGTGGAGTCTCCCTCACCAGGGATATTTCAGACCATCCAGACACAATCCTGCACCATGTTCTCTGCGATGGACCTGCTAGAGCAGGAAGGTAGGACCAGATGAGTCACTGGGGTCCCTTCCAACCTCACCCATCCTGAGATTGTGTGACTGGAGTCATCCATGTCCACCAGTCCTGTCTGGGTCACCAAACACTGTGCTCCCAATCAGAGGCTCAATGCCTGGTGTAGAGCAGCAATTCAGACACCAAGGTGATGGATTTCTAGGTCTTTATTCCTTTTTGCATGGTCCCATGTGGCTGCCCCCATGTCCCTGTTCTGCTGTTCTCTCTTCATGGACCTCCAGCTGCTTCACCAAGCTCAGGTAGATCCAGGAGCTGTTCAGGATTCAGGAGGTACAGGGAGGAGGGCAGAGACCTTCTGCTCACCAGGTCTGCTGCTGGAGGCTCTATAGTCTCCCAGACACCCCCATCCTGCAGACCCAGCCCTGCCAGCCCAAGACCTGTGAGAGGCCAGGCCAAATACCAGAGGAACCCACCCATGTCCCTACCTGCCCCATCCTGCCTGAGGCTGCCATGTGGGGCTGGAAGGCAAGTCTGGTTCATGGACAGCTCCAGGACCCCTCGTACCCACCCAACAGCACAGATAGTGCTTCCTGGGGGTTGCTGCCAGGCAGGGGAGGAACATGCTGCTGCAGGAAAATGCATCCAGTGCTTGGAAATACTTACTGAAGGAATTGTTGTCAGGCCGTTCCCGTAACTTGTTGATCTGCAAGACCTTCATGCTCTGCTCCTGGACAGCTTTGTATGGCTGCAGATTTAGCAGGACTTGTTTTGTTCGTGGGGTCCTGAAAGGCAGGGACATATTCCCCTCTCACTCCCTGGCTAGAATCCTGCCTGACCCAGCTCCTGCTGCTCTTGTGTCCACGTTCCCTTTGGCCCCACCACTCCCTTCAGCATGGGCCCCAGGATCAGGAGCTACCCCAGATTATGCCCATGTCAGGGGATGTCCAAGGGACCATATCCAACCCAGGGCTCAGGGCTCCTCTTCCTTGATCCCCAAGGGGTCCCTCCCACCTCCTCAACCCCCCCTGCCCTGACAGATGCTGCCACATTCTTACCTTGGCTGTGGTCTTCCTCCACAAGGGGACAGTGTCTTCTCCTCCTCCTTTCTCTCTGGGGACAAAGCAGCAGCCACTCTGCCACAGCAGCCCCTCTCTCCTCCCTTGGACTTTTAAATCTTCCAGGAGAGAAGGCAGCAATCTTCTCCAAACTCATCTGCTCTGCCAGGGATGGAAGCTGTTACATGAAGCAAAGGGAAGACAGCTCAGACATTTTGACAATAGGGTCCCATCCTGCAGCCCATGACCCAAAGGACAGTTTGGATCCCTCCTCTCTCCCCGAGAGTACTTGGCAGTGATTCTCTGCTTCTTGAAGAAGTCTGGACACTGTAGAGGTTCAGTTCAGAGAAAGATTTCTGGCAACACAGTACAGAATGATGAAGCTGTTCCCAGGACTAAATGGAGGACCCAAAAGACATCCCAGAACAGACACATCCAAAGGGATCCCTTCAACAGTCTCCCTGCAGTGATGGAGGACATGATCCTCCATCCATGTCATATACCTGGACATGTTTTTCCTGCCTGGTGGGAGCTGCCAGCCCAGCTTTGGGTGCTTCCATCCCCTTGGTGGCTCTGCCCTTCTTCACAGAGTCCTCAATTGGAGGTAGCAAACTGCAAAGATGCCGCACAAGCATTTTGTCTAAGAAAAGTGAGAGCATCATCTCTGGTGTGTTTTCCAGGCCTCTCCAAAACACTGCTGTCCACTTCCCATTCCATGGGAAGGGCCAAGGCCTTAGGCATGTGCACATAGCTGCTCTCCATAAGCGCAGTCAGCATGACCAAAGGTGACAGCTCCTCACACCTGTCTAGGAGCACGGAATCACCTAAAACCAGGGCTCCCAGACTTTCACCTCCCTCTCTGCACTCTACCATCAGCCTTTTTCTTTTCTCTTCCCATCACTTTCTCATCATATATCCGACTTGGAGAAAGACGTGGACAAAGGAGGTGTTGGCTGGGAAGGTTTCCTGAAGAAAAAAAAGAGGAAGCTCCTCTCAACTACATCTCCAGAACACTTTGGACATGAGAGATCTCCCAGTCTTCCTGTCCCAGCCCAGTCCCCTTCTCTGAGGGCTGTGCTGCTCCGTGGTCCTGTCCCACTGCTTCCTTGGGTCCCCATTTAGAAAAAAGAGGGACCTGATGGGACAGTTTTCTGGCAGGAGACAGAATTCCATTTGGCATGGAGGATGTGAGTTCCTAGGAGGGAACTTACCTGGAGTTGTTTGGCGCTTGGTGTTGGTATTTCTTGTGGTTTCAGTGCCTTGTAAGGAAGCACTTACTGGATGTGGCTGGTACTTCCCATCTCCCTGCACAAAGCTGCAAAGAAGTGGTGACGCCAGTTTGGATAAGGGCAGAAGAGTCCATGGCAACTTCTGGGAAGAAGCTGTTCCCAGGCATCCAGTTTTCCAAACAAAACATAACACTGGAGCATGGGCAGAAGAGTCTCCCTCCACAGGGCTCCTCTCAGCCAAGTCTGGGATCCCTCCTGTCAGAGATGCTTTCCAGGGAAAACAAACCAGCAGTGACTGAGAACATCGCAGGCTCTGAGGCCTGTCGGTTCTCAGTCTTTCTCAAATGAAAAGGAAGGAGCTGGTGAAGCTGTCTGCTCCATGGCCCCCAATTGTGCCCACAGAGTCATTCCCACAGAGGTGGGAAGGTAAAACAGGGAATCCCCTCTTCCCAGGGAATCCACCTGAAGACACTCCCCAAAGAAGCCAGAATGGCCATGGAACTTGCACAATTTCAATTCCACCTCCAAAATTAAGGATAATAAAGGATGTAAATAAGGATGTAAACATATAAGGATTCTTCCCACATGGGAGAAGCCAGGACCAAAAGGTGTAGCTGGTTATCACCCCACCATGCACAGAAACAATTGCACTCACTGTGGCAACACAAAGACACCTCCAGGAGGAATCTGGGAAAAGTCCTTTTTCATGTGGGCTATGAATAATGGCTGCAGATTTGGTGACTGCAACAGGGACAGAGACATGGCAGTATCCACAGGGAATTTACAAGGCCCTGCTGTTCACAAGGCACAAAACCCCTCTTCCACTCCCAGCCTCAGCTGCCCCTCCTCACCCCCAGTCCCAGCTCTCTCTCCACCACCCTGTGCCCCTACATTGTCCCAAACCCATGAACATCTCCAGCAGCTTGGTATTTTGGGACAAGGCCACGCCAGCAGCATCTCCACAGGGGCCAAAGCCAGGGCTAATTCCCTGGGAGCAGGAGGGGAGGCTCACCTACCAGGACCACTGAAAGCTGCCCAAGGCCACGGCTGTGTCCCCACGAGTTTGGGGGCACATGAAATACATGCCAGACTCACCTGGAGCAAGCCCTCTGCCAGGCGCTGTGACTGAGCCACCTCTCAGATCAAGTGTTCAAAGAACCTCATGACCACATGGTTTCCCTGGCAGACCAGAACTACAATGTCCTTGAACACAAAGTCGAAGTTCTGGCCACTGGACAAGGCCCACTCACAGATCTTTAGTGTGGCCTTGATGCACATCACGATGGTGGCCTTGGGCTTGTGCAGGCGCGAGGCCACCTCAGAACAGACCAACTCATCAGCTTTGGAGAGCCCTATGGGGAAACCACCCAACACAAAGTCACTAACTGAGTCCTCCTGTGGCCCCTTGACAGCCCACCAACCCCCTCCCACCACACTGACTCTTCACCCAGCATTCATCCTGCTTTTGTGCCATAAGCCCATCCCTGCACTGCCAGCTCAACCACCATGGTCCAGCTCCACAGAACCTCTCAGGTGTCGGCAGAAGCCAGCAGGAATGCTGGTTCCTGCTTTCCCAAAGTGGCGGGGATCTCTTTGGTGCCAGGAGATTCTCAGAAACACCTCCAGGAACTGTCCAGCAGCAGATAGCACACCACAAGCACCCACAGGGCCCTGGAGAGGCTCCTGGATGGACCCATCCATGTCCAGGGAGGGCACAGAGCTGAAGGGCTCATCTTACCAGGTACAGGGCTTTTCCCATGGAGGAGCTTCTTCCGCACTAGAAACAGCTTGTTCAGAACAACTGCCGGACTGCCCGCCATGAAACCTTCCCCTTCTCCATGCCAGATGGGTCTTTTCATAATGTGGATGGTACCCAGGCTCATCAGCCCAACTCTCTGGAAGCAAAAGCAGGCAATCAGAGGGCAAACAGGAGGGAAGGCTAATGGTGATCTTTGGCCCTTCCATCCCTGCAGGTCCAACGACAGAGATGGAGCCCCCAGGAAAGCTTCAGAGAAGAGCCTTTCACTCCAGATGGTTCCTCACTCCCTCCTCTCCAGGATCTGCAGGGTGCAAGATATATGGGAGAAACTCTGGGAGCCTGGGAAGGCCCAGGGAGTGCAGGAGCATTGTCTGTGTGTCCCTCCTTTCCAACCATCCTGGGGAAGACTCCAGGAGGAGTCTCCAAAGAAGAAATACAACATTCTTTTACTCAAGCGCCGCTTGACTTACTGTCTTGTGCTCACAGTGGGTCTCTGGGTAAAATGCAAGGTATGCCTGGGACACTTCTTCTGCCCTCTCGGCTGGGTGAGGGCCAGGCAGGATGGGGAAGGATCAGGAAACCCCCATGGTCTGAGGGAGAACCATGAGGAAACCAGCCACACCTTCTTCAGCAGCATGTTTTGGTGATAGCACTCAGGCACACAGTCCCAAACTTCTGTGATTTCTCTCAGAAGAGAAAGGGCCATGCTGAAGTTATGAAGTTCATCATCCCTCCCTTCACCTTCCTAATGTCAGATCCCCTTCTCCAAAGGGACCTTCTCCCTGGTCAAAGCACCAATACATTCCCATCCCCAGGGGTAGGAGGATGCCTGGACCTCGGGGGATCTCAAGGCTTTACCATCCTTGTGGAAGTACACAAGATCTCAAGACGGTGTGAGGAGGAAGCCAGGGAAAAGCTCTGTCATGGCTGTAGCTCCTCCTGACCGACTTCTTCCTCTCCTCCTGTCCATCCCACCATGGCCTTAGGACAGGAGGCCAGGTGGGACAGTGGAGCACCACAGCTGGGCTGGTCTCTGGCTCTTAGAGAAGTGGGTGTTATAGCAGAACATCCCATTGTGACCTCACATGTGACACCAAGGAGCTGCAGAACCCCACACAGACACCCCCCTGTCCCCAGGCTTCACCTTACAGAGGAAAGAGGCTACCCTCATCGTTTTGAGGGGCTGTCCTCACCCAGCCACTATCCTTTCCAACAAGTCTCCCAGAGCTGCTGCTGAAGCACACAGGAAAACCAGATGGAAATCAATTTAGAATGATTACACGGATCCTGCTGTGTTACCAGTTAGAAATTTGGCAGAAAACAAACCTAGTCCTGAGGAATCAGAGGGGCTGGAGGCAGCAGGGCTGAATTCCTGATAGGAGCCAGTTCCACCTGGCAGGTCTGGTCACATCCAGTGCTAACTTTCACAAACACAAATTCACCAACAGTGCAGTTTATTGGAGGTTACAGACTCGTCAGACTGAGTGATAAATGCACTGGACCCGCAAAAGCTGCGCAGGATGGATGTTCCCAGAAATCCTCTGATGCATCTGGAAGCACAAATCTTTACTAAGGGGTATCCATGCTTTGGGGAGGAGGGAGGAGCATTCAATTTATCTGGAAATGAGAGATATCAAGAGTTGTGACAAGAGAGATTACAAAGGCTCTGGGTCTTGGCAAGGGCAGAACAGAACGTGACACCTGAGCAGCACTTCGTCTTCCACCTGGCAGATTCCAAGGACTCCAGCCTTTGCCTGATAACCCATCAGGTGCCCAGCAGGTGATCACATCCAGGTGACATTTGTGATACTCCCACCATCACGTATCCCATGGAAATCCCTTATCTCAGACTGTGGTCCTCATTCCTACACAGGCACAGAGCTGCAGCACAAGAGACCTCCAAGGCACTGGTGTTTGCAGGGTCAGGAGATGACTGGCTTCAGTCATCAGTAAGTTTCCATCCTGGCCAGAATACAAGTTACCTGAAACATTTGGAAATTGTTTTCAAAACTCCACCAACAATGGTGCCATTCCACTCAGGCGCTGACTCCGGTAGGGGCTGTTCCAAGGCTGCCAGGGAATTTTCCTTTGTTCCTCACCTTGGGCAGGCAGCTGCTGTTCCCATTACACTCGAGAGCTCCTGGCATGGTCGGGGGACACTTCACTCTATCAGGTGCTTATTGGGAGCTCCTGTAGAGCTGGAGGAGGATGCACAAGAGGTTATTGCAAAAACAGCCATAGGGCTGATGCTGGATGCAGGAATAGTCCATGTGGTATAGTTCTGGTGGGGTTCACCCAGAGCAGGGTCCACTGAGTGTGACACACAGGGCAAGTGATCCCAGTTAACTGGATCCGCGACTACCAATTACAGGGATTTCAGTCACCCCCTACCAGATCCATTCCTATGCTGGGCATGAGGAAACCAAACCTGCAGCACAGCCTCAGAGAGCTCCAATGATGCCACTACAATCACAGATTCATCTCCTGTGTCAAGGAAATGTGGCCACTCGATGTGACCTTACCCAGGGATATCCCTTCTAGGCAGGATGAAGGGGACAATCCCAACAATCTGTCTCTCCGAATTCCAGGTTGAACTCTCATCCCCTAGTATAAAATTGGGGTACATTTCATACCTTATTAACCACTACTGTGCAAGTGCTGTGGGTAGGGTCATGGTCAACTCTCCTGTTCTCTGTGGTCCCAGTGTATGGAATATTCCTTGGCAGGAGTTGTTGGGCATCAAGCAGAAGAATGAGGCCCTGCTTCATGTTCCTCTCAATGCCAGAGCATAAAACACAGGACTTCCCTCTGGTCCCGTACGTGCACCATGGGCCCTGTCACATTTGGAGCATTGCATTTTCTTCCCTATTTTATGTTTCCAGCACTGGGGAGGTGCCTACTCAAGTACTGTGGTTGTTTTGGGCCCCCTGCTACAAGACAGATCTTCAGGCACTGGAGGGTTGTGGAAAATTGTCCACCCTGTTGTGTGGGCACAGAGCTGCTGTGAGGTAAGGGAGAACTGATGGAGCTGTTCCAAGCCATCTCTGAGGTGGGGTAACCCAGGCTCTTGGGTTAATAGATTCCTTGGAATGGATGAAAGGACACTGAATGATTGATGTTTGCACACATACATACATATATATTTATATATATGTCACATTTATTTTAACACTTTGGTTGCAATGGAAGTCACCTATGTACCCATTTTAGTTATTTCCTTTAGAAATATACAAATATAATAGTATAAAAATAACACTTGAGAAAATACATGAAGGAAAGAAAGAAGAAAAAGAAAGGATCAGAGTAGAGTGTGGAGAGGAAAGGTCTCACACCCATGGGTGCAGTGACAAGACTTGGTTGTTGCGATTTCAGAGTCTGTGGTCAAAGTGATGGTCACAGTCTGGATCCATCAGGGGTGGGGGAAGCTCCAAAATTGCAAAGTTCAGTGAGTTAATACAGGCTCAGGCTCAGTGGGAATACCCAGGTGCCTTCCCTGCGGTCAGGAGTTTTACACTGTCCGATGTAACACTGGGGTCATGCCCAGTCGTCTGGTGGAGGGCCCAGAAATGAGTCTGTTAGCCCTTCAGGTTCTCTAATGGTTTGTGCCTAATACCTGACTCTGCCTCTCCCTGAGTGTGGCTGAGCCACTCCTGCCCCATCAGAAGGGATGAAACCCCTCAGCCCTTCATGGGAGTATTCCTGATACCTTCCCTGGGGTCTGTGGTAGCCAAAGACTCAGTGGGGAGCTCTAGGGTAGCCCAGGGCACAGCCAGAGAGCTGAGGATGCACAAAACTCCCCCAGGCAATGCTCACACACACTGGGTGTGCAGAGGAGCCCAAAGGCACACCCAAGACTCTGTGACACAGAAAATCCCATGGAGAGGTTCTGTGCACCCCAAAAGGCTTCTTGAGGGCTGTGGAGAGCCTAAAAGGTACAGCCAAGGGCCAGGGGCACCCAAAGGCAGCACTGGGGCCTGCGCATGGAACAAAACAAACCAAGGGATGGGGATACCCCCCAAAATGGACATCAGGGCTTGGGATACCTTCTAAGGGACAGCCAGGGTGCAGAGGGGACACACCAAGGGGTCCTGAGCTCCCCAAAACACACAGGGAGAGCCCAGGAAGCACAGAAAGGCCCATGGAGATGAGCAGCTATGTTTTGTTCCCACCTGATCTGCAGATCTGATCCCGCTTCTTCCCTCTTGGCATCCTCAGATTCCCTCCACTCTCTGTTTTGCATGGCCTGATCCCTCCCACTCCCACCCAAGCATCCTCAGAGACTGTCTATCCCAGATGTATCTCCTTTCCTGTCCTGGATGCTCATATCCCTCCTCTCTTCTGCCCCTATTCCATTTCCCTTTGCCCTTCCATCTCCCTTTATCTTATTTTTGACCCCTCTGCTCCCAGAGCTTCTCTTTCCTCCCGTCTTCCTTCCCTACACATTCCCATCCTCTCCCCAGTGCTCAGACATCCCATTCACCTCTGCACAAAGCAAAGGGAATGCTGAGAGCATGGGAAAAGGGGAATGACAGTGTGTGGGCATGGATTGTGGGTACAGGGTAAAAGGGAACTTCTTCAAGTTTTATTTATAAAATTTATAGATTTGGACTGAACAGGGAATTAGGGTTGAGGGAAGACACTCTTCACCCCATCCCTCTACCACTGTACTGAGTTTATCTACAAATTCCAGTCTCCAGTGGATCTGGGATCACACACACATTTACAGGTGGGCAAATAAAAAATAATAAAAAAAAAGCTGTGGAATCATTTAGTTGGGATATATTCAAGAAATCATGGAGTCAGTCCATTTGGCAATTCTCTTTGCAGACTTTGTCGTCCCATGGCCCCAGGAGCCCAAATCCTGCAGTTCAGGTAAGCCTGCACCAACATTCCCAGCTCAGTTCTCAGAGCCAAGGCTCTGGCTCCCATCCTGCAGCAGTGAGGCTGTGGGGGCTGTGGTATCCCCAGGAGAGGCCACATTCAGGTACCCAATCTCCGAAGGCTGCAAGGGGGACAGGCAGAAGGAAGAATCCTGGCTCTCAGCCTCTCCCTCAGGCTTCATGTTCTGAGGGGACTTCAGGGTGCCGAGGGGCTCTGGGAGATCTTGGGATGTGAAGCTGGAAATAAATTTCCATTTTTTGTCATTCTGTGGAGTCTGGGAGACCCTTACCCAACACCTCTGAGCAGCACAGGATGATGTTGATGCTTTTCTCTGGGATCAAGGCTCGTCCTCCAGCCCAGAACCTACTTGGACCATCCTTCACCCCAACAGTGCCTGGGGCTGTGACCAAACCCCCCGAGCTGCATCTCCAGAGCTGCAGGGTCCCTCTGCCTTTCCTTCATCTGGTCTGGCACTGATTGAAATGGAGGAACACATCCCAGGGCAATGTGGGACACAGTTCTGGCCGCACTAGGGCTCCAAGTCTCACCACCTCTTGTATAAAGACTCCTCAAAACCCCTGGGCACCAAGATTCTTAAATCCCATGGTGTTCTCCAAAATATTCTGAAAATTTGACTTCTCCATCCCATCTGAAGACTGGTTTTAATACCATTTTAATGCTATTTTAATACCATTTTCATACCATTTTCCCTAAAATTTGACCAAAAACTAACAAAAAAGGCCTCTGGAAGGTGAAAGCACAGAGTAGAGCAGCCAAAATGCTCAAGTGGCTCCTCCCTGGATCCTCCTCCCCCCACACAGTACCTGGCATGAGGAGGTGGCAACACCTTACTCTGTGGTTGTAGCTCAGAGCCAGAAATGATCTTCGAGTCCTGGAAGGAGGAACAGAGATTTTGAAAGGAAGAGCTACAGGTCAGACCCTGAATTCCACCAATTCCTGGTCTTCCAAGCTCTGCCCCAGCTTCACTGAGAGTCCTCTTCACCAACTGCAGCCTCACAGAGGTGCTAATCAGGGATGTGGTTGTTCTTGGGTATAAATTTGTACTAAAAAATCCAAACCCAAACCCCACCCCAAGGCCAGGTGAGCCCAAACAGCCCTTCCCCCCTCCACAGCTCATTTCCAACCTACCTGGGTTCTCTCCAAATTAAAAGTCCCAATAAATCCTAAATCCACCTTGTTGATTTGAAAACTCTGACTTCCTGGATTTTCTCCTGCCAAAGTTCTTCATTAACATGGCCAATACTTTCACTCAGCTCAGGCATTAGTGCTCATCCTTGCCTGAGGAAGGAATATTCCTCCTGGCAGAAGGAATATTCCCAATCTCACATGTAGGGTTGGTTCTCCTTTGCTAGAGCCAACTTTACAACTGAGGCCTTTGCACAGCTCTAAATGTGCCAAGTGAGATTCCTATTGCTGTGGAAGGGGATCCCATGGGCAGCAGCTCAGGGATGAGCAGGGGGTGAGTGTATGGAACCTTCAGCTCCTCACAAAGCCTCTCTTCACCACCACCCAGCATGTGGGAGCCCTTTCCATCTCAAGGGATAGATCCAGCTTTTCCTCTGCCCCTCAGAAATCAGGCTCTGTGATTCCTGCTGATCCCAGCCCTCAAGGGGTCTCACCTCTGTGTTGGGAGCAGGGCTGCTCCTGGCAAGGCGCTGGGAGATGGCCACATGGCTGGAGAGTTGGAGCTTGTCCTGCAGCCGGGCGTTCTCCTCCAGGATCTTCCCTCTGGGCATGGCATAAAGCACAAGTAATTTTCCTTCCAGCCATGCTCCATTTTCAAATGGGAATTCTTTTCCACCCTCAGAGCTGTTGCTCTCCATAGCCTCCAGCTCAATGGTGAGGTCTTGGATGGGAAAACAGGGTAATTACATCCCTAATTACAGTGATGAAAGCCACTGCACCAATGGCTGGGGTACAATCCAGACTTTCCTCTGGAATTCTTAAGAAAAAGAGACACAAAACCAGGAAAAGGGAGAATCCCAGGGGATGGACATCAGCAGGAGCCTACCTGCTCTGCAAGGAAGGAATTCCAGACCGGAGGCTCCAAGGGGCCTCCTCTTGGTCTGATTTTTTTTGAAGGAGCCGTCGCCTTTCCTGGAGTAATTTCTCATTCTCAGCAGTGATCTGGGCAATCAGCACCTTCCCCTTAGGGTGATGGAGAAGAAAAGAACAACCACCAGTTACTCTTTGACTCTTCTCTGTCCTCTGCAAACCTCAGGGCTTTCCCAAGGGACCACCATCAAGGGTGCCAGCTCCTAAAAGCTTGGAGTCACCACCCCTGCAAGTGCTCAAGAACCGTGTGGATGTGGCACCTGGGGACATGGTTTAGTGGTGGTGGTGCATTGTTGGACTTGATGAACATCCTCATTTTAAAGGTCTTCTCCAACCTCAACGATTCTGCAATTCCATACCCTGATCAACATAAAACACCCCCAAAAGAGGCTCTGGGGTCACTTTCCAGCAGGACTTGCTGGGGCAAAGAAACATGGAGCTCAGCCAGCATCAGACTGCAGTTTGAGGATGTGGGTTCCCCCAAGGACAATCCTGAACCAAGAATTTCCTTTTGGCTTTTTGTTACTACAGGTTGGTGCCCCTGATCCCTTCCTGCAAGGAGGGACTTTAGACAAGGGCCTGGAGTGCCAGGACAAGGGGGGATGGCTTCCCACTGCCAGGAGGCACAGTTAGATGGGATATTGGGAAGGAATTGTTCCCTGTAAGGATGGCGACACCCTGACTCAGGTTGCCCAGAGAAACTGTTGCTCTCCCATCCCTGGCAGTGTCCAAGACCAGGCTGGACGGGGCTTGGAGCAAGCTGGGATAGTGGAAGGTGTTTCTGCCCATGGCAGGTGGTGGGACGAGTTTAACTTATGTCCCTTCCAACTCACACCATTCCCTGAATCCATGATTATTTTCACAGAATTTGCAGAATCACAGAATGTCTAGGTTGGAAGAGACCTTCAAGATCATCAAGTCCAACCCCTGCCCTAATACCTCAACTAAATCATGGCACTGAGTGCCACATCCAGTCTTATTTTAAACACATCCAGGGATGGTGACTCCACCATCTCCCCAGGCAGACCATTCCAGTACTTTATCAGTCTTTATGTAAAAAACTTTTTCCTAATATCCAGCCTATATCTCCCTTGGTGCAGCTTAAGACTGTATCCTCTCATTCTGTCAGTTGCTGCCTGGAGAAAGAGACCAACCCCCAGCTGACTACAACCACCCTTCAGGAAATTGTAGAGGGTGATAAGGTCACCTCTGAGTCTCCTTTTCTCCAGGCTAAACAACCCCAGCTCCCTCAGCCGTTCCTTGTCCAGCTTGTGTTCCAAGCCCCTCACCAGCCTTGCTGCCCTCCCCTGGATGTGCTCAAGCATCTCAACGTCCTTCCTAAACTGAGGGGCCCAGAACTGGACACAGCATTCAAGGTGCAGCCTCACCAGTGCTCAGTACAGGATGACCTCCCTGGTCCTGCTGGCCACACTATTCCTGACACAGGCCAGCTGCTGTTGGCCTTCTTGGCCACCTGGGCATACTTTTGGAAGCAGCAATGCCCCTGCAGCCTCCCCTTGCAGGAGAAGCCCTGGATGTGTCCTCTCACCTTTTCCACTTTGAGATTTGACTCGCTTAGCTCATTTTCCAGCTGTTTGATCCTGTTGTCCCTCTGTTTAACCTCATGGATGAAGGTCTCCTTGGCCCTGCGGATCTTGTCCTTGTGCCGGAGCTGCATCTCATTGTATTTCCTGGGAAAGCAGGGGCAACCATCAGGCTGTGACAGGAACTTTTGCTCAGGGTCACCATCCAGGCAAGAATGTCTTGGGTTTATTCAGGTTCCTCAAAGTCCAAACTCAGAGTCTAAGCCATCCCCCAGCTCCTCTTTCCTGCCCAGAATGAGCACATGAACTGTCTGGACACTTTCACTGATCAGTTTGGGAGTGTTTTTGTTGGAAATTTTAATTTTTAAGTGTCAACCAAATGGAAATTGATAAAGGAAAAAGACCCAAAGCATTTCCAAAAGTGACTCCCAGCTTTACAAATCGTTGTGCTCATCCATCCCAGGTGTTGATAACAAACAGGATTATAAGAGCACCAAAACTGGAAGTTCCAAGGCAAGGATAAGTTGGTTTTGTTGGTGGGTACGTGGATAATTAAGGGAATGACATTTGAATGGGAAGAAAATTTAGGAAAACCCTCTAAGATCCTCAAGTCCAACCATTCCTCCAGCACTGCCAGGACCACCCACTAACCATGTCCCCAAGGGCCACATCCCCACATTGGTTGGAAAATTAAGAAATCTAAACAGCAATGGACAGGCCAAGAGGAGCAAGAACTGGGAGCTTATTTGAGTTAGGACACTGGAGACAAATATTTTTCCCTCCTGACACTTCTGATTTTTGCTCTTCCCCTCTTGTCAATTTGGGCAAAGTTTTTATTTATTTTTATCCAGTTGGGATAGAAGGGAAAATAACATCAAAAAAGAAGAGAAATTTCTATCATATAAGGGATATTTGCCCATGTTTGCTCAAAATTCATGATAAAAGAAGCTACTCTACTTCAAATTAACCAAAAGGGCTCTGGGGAGAAAGGAGCAGCACCAGTGACAGTCTTTGCTGACACCACACCCAAACCAACAACCAGACCACCCTCCTGTGCTGCTTTCACCTGCCAAGGAGGGCAGGAAGGCTGGGAGAGCTGGGGGTGCTCACCTGGAGAAGAGTGGTGCCAGGGAGACCTCAGAGCCCCATCCAGGGCCTAAAGGGGCTCCAGGAGAGCTGGAGAGGGACTTGGGACAAGGACCTGGAGTGACTTCCCACTGCCAGCGGGCAGGGTCAGATGGGATACTGGGAGGAAATCCTTTCCTGGGAGGGTGGGGAGGCCCTGGCACAGGTTGCTCAGAGCAGCTGTGGCTGCCTCATCCCTGAAGTGCCCAAGGCCAGGTTGAGCAGGTTGCCTGTAGCAACCTGGGATAGAGGAAGGTGTCCATACCCATGGCAGGGGGTGGAACAGGATGGGCTTTAAGGCCCTTCGCACTCAAACCTTTCTGGAATTCTCTGACAGCAGACATGGGGGATGAGCTCACTGCACACAGGTCTAGTAGATTTAGTGCTAAAAGCCTGAACATTGGACAGGAAAATCTACACCATAGCCAAATCCAATAGCAGGCCCAGGCAGGTTTTTGGGCATTACCTGACATAGAGATCCTTCTGTTTCAGGAGTCGGACACCTTCCTCATACAGGGCTTTGTTCTCCTCCTTCAGCAGCGCCAGCTGCTCTGAGAGCTTCTGGTTCTCTTTCTGGCACTGCACATGCTGGAAAAGGGCTATTTTTAACCGGTGTGTGTGGCCCCAGCTGGAGGGGCCCCTCTGCCTCCCATCTGCCTGGTCTTCAAAGCTTCTCTCTCATCAATCCCAGTGGTTCCCACTACAGCCAACATCCAGCCAGCCAGCCCCCAGACCACTCCCCTCCTCCCCCAATAAGCTGTGGGATTTTGTTGCAGAGAGAGACAATGAAACCTCCACAATAATGGACACTGCCAAAGTTTCGAAGCAAAAACTCCAAGCTCTGCAAGACAAAGGGAAGGAAAAAACCATCAAGCCTTCCTGTGCCCTCAGAGTTGCATCTCAAGAAACCAACTGGCTTTAGATGCTGCTTTTCCTCCAGCTCCTGTTGAAATCAGTGAAATCTGCAAGGGCTCAGCCCTTGATCAGATGTTCCCAATTCCAGCAGCTCCCAGGAGCAGATTCCTGCTCGTGATGGTCCTTGTATGATTTGTATGATGAGGAGCCCCCTCACTGTCACTCACCTCACCAGCATCCAGCTTCTTCTCATCCTCCAAGACATGCAGGGTCTTGGCCTGGAGCTCCACATGCATCTTGGCCAGCGATGCCTCCGTCTCCCGGGAATGCCGGAGCTGCTGTCGCAGCTCCTCCACCTGCTGCACCAGGAGCCTCCTGGAAACACGATGGGGTGACAGTGAGAGCTGGAGGGGGATGTGTCACCTGCCCCCAAGGTGTCTATCTGTAACCCAAAACATCCCCTGCTTTCCTCTTGCCCCGGCTGATGTGGAGGGGACAAAGGGATCGGCACATCCCAGTTGTTCCCATGTTCCAGTGACACAGAAAGGGTGGATAATATACTGGGATCATTCCCAGCTGCACAGGGAAGGGGGCTGTTGGCATCACTGCACTGACAGGAGAGGCCACGGCCAAGGCAGATGAAGCCTCCAATAATGTTTTAAATCTCAGGAAGGGGGAATCCCTGGAGAACTCCAGGGATAAGGCAGGTCCAAAGGGAAGACAGGAGGTCAAAGCAGTGGTTTGGGTCTCCCTGAACCCTCCCAGGGCAGCCAAGAGCTGCTGGAGAGCTGGGACAGACCCTACACAACACAGAGACCTTTTCAGCTGCTCCTCGTGAAGCTCATGCTGCACACGAGCTTCATTTTCCCGAGCCTCCTTCAGCTCCTCCTCCAGAAGCTTCTTATCAGAAACACAGGCCTCTGCCAGCAGTAGCTGGTGCTGGGAATCCTTCAGCTTTTGCTGGAGTTTTGAGACCTTGGATTAAAATGGACATAGATTAAATTTTCTTAATGTACAGGCCAGTGTCTGAACCAGATCCCTCTGATTCCCCAGTGTCTGAGGCATGGGAAGGAAAGATTTCCTTGTTTTGACTCTAAGTCCATTAAAAGCAAAACCTTTGGCTACCAGATTTTGGAGCAAACACTATGTCATGAATTCCCAACAATCTTCTTTTGACCCAGTTTTATTCTGCACACTACAAAAGAGAATACAATCATTTCTGCAGGAGTGTGGCAGAATCAGTGCCTGGAAAACACAAGGTTTTGGAACTTTCCAGACAGTAAAAAGTAGGAAATCGCCTCACCAAGAGTTGGGGTTCCCTGTGCCTGCCAGCCCCACTATCAGTATTTCAGAGATACCAGATTATCAGACATGTCTTCTATTGCCTTGATTATGCTCCCACTAATTACAAGCTTTTTACCTACAATATTAAGCCAAGGGATCACAAAAAGGAATTTGGGGAAGCAAACCTGTTTGCTTTCTGCACTAGAACTGCACAGAACTGTCAAACATACCCCAGCTTACACTCACCTTCTTTTGTGCTTCTCCTGCTCTGGATTTTTCCTGGGCCAACCTCTCCTGGAGGCTGCTCTGGAGCTTATCAGCCTGGGAGCACTTGGAAAGCTCTAGTTCCAGCTCCTTGAGCTTCTGCTGGCTCCTCTCCCACTTTGCTGAGAGCGAAGAACACGTTTCCGTGGTGTCTGAGAGTTTGGCCCGGGCCTGCTTCAGCTCAGCTTTGACCTGAGATCCCAGAGAAGAAATCAGATTTGTAATTCAGCATATATCAGTGGGAATGGCTTGGCTAGGGAAGGGGAGCAGGATTCCAGAATGAGCAAAAGAGAAATCACAGAGGAAGTAAAGCATGTTTTATTTGGATGCAGTCATAGAATCCCAGAGCAGTTTGGGTAGGAAGGGGCCTTAAGGATCACCTGGTTCCAACCTCCCTTCATGGGCAGGGACACCTTCCACTATCCCACATTGCTCCAAGCCCTGTCCAACAGGGCCTGGAACATTTCTGGGATGAGGCAGGCACAGATGCTCTGGGCAACCTGTGCCAGGGCCTCACCACCCTCATCGGGACAGATTTCCTCCCAACAGCCTATCTGACGCTGCCCTCTGGAAGCAGAAAGCCATTTCTTCTTGTCCTGGCACTCCAGACCCTAATCCCCAGTCCCTCTCCAGCTCTCTGGATCTGGAGCCCCTTCAGGCCCTGGAAGGAGCTCTGAGGTCTCCCTGGAGCCTTCTCTTCTTCAGGTGAGCACCCCCAGCTCTGCCAGCCTGTTGCCAGATGGGCTCCAGCCCTCATGGCCATAATTCCCAAGGAGCTGAGGCAGAGCACACTGGGGAGCCTGGCTCTGTCCCTACCTTGGTGCACTCCTGCTGGAGCAGTAGATTTTGCCTCTGGAGGTCAGCATTCTTCTCCCTCTCATACCTGAGCTCCCTCTCAGCAGAGCTGCACAAGTTCTGCACTCGCCGCAGATCTTGGCGCAGCTGCTGCAGCTTCTCCTCCTGCTGCTGAAACCTCTCCTCAGACAGACCCTGCAGGAACAGCAGAAGTGACATGGAAATTAACTTTAAGGCAGGATAAAGGTGATTAAGGAAGGCAGAAGCCAGTAGGCTTTAAGGGCATTTGGGCAGAAGATGCCTAAAGCCTGGCTTTTCTCTGTCCCTGCACCATGTCCTGTTCCCTTCCCTGTCCCTGCAGGATTTTAAGAGCCATGTGGATGTGGCACTTGGGGACATGGTTTGTGGTGAACATGCACTGCTGGGTTAATAGTCACACATGATGATCTCAGAGGCCTTTCCCAAGCTCAATGACTCAATGATTCTCTCCATCACCTCAGAGAAGCCAATATAACTCCTGAGGCTGAGGGGAAGAGGTGATAACCTGGATGAGGGAACAAATCTGTATTAAAACAAACCTGTCCAATCAAAGTAAAGCCACTAGGTCACTTTGGATTCTTGTAAGAGTCTCACTCAGGCATCCAAGCAGGAGTGACACAGCCAGCCCAGCTCCCAGAGGGATCAGAAACAGGAGAAAGGTGAGTCCTGGCAACGGGACAGGAACACAGCAGAACAGAGCCTGGACACTGGGAGATGTCACTGATGGTTTGCGATGGCTCTTGGGGGATAACTGATCTTGGCTCACTCACCTTCCTGGCACACACACCAAAGCCTGGACTGTACCAAAGCCTTTCTTTTCAGCATCACTCTCAGCCATCTCTGGATCTGCATTCCCACTTTGCATCTTCACCTTCTGCTCTTGGTACCAGATGGAATTCACTGAAGACCAAATCTGCCTCCCAGATAATCCAGGTAACTTCCCAAGCAGGGAAAAGTCTTGATCCAACACTGTGGGATCTGTCA
This sequence comes from Delichon dasypus, assembly GCA_037837765.1. Taxonomy (NCBI): domain Eukaryota; kingdom Metazoa; phylum Chordata; class Aves; order Passeriformes; family Hirundinidae; genus Delichon; species Delichon dasypus. The sequence continues at coordinate 6,838,707 of JBBAXF010000026.1, forward strand.
GTGTCAGTTGTCCTGGAGGTCCATTGGCTCCATTGGTTTTGTGGGGTTTTCCCCACCTGTTTCTATCAGGATCTCTTCCCACATCCACTGCACTCCTTCTGTCTTGCTCTGCTCCACCCCGATGATTTGCTGCTTCTTGGATACAACTGGACTCCGATCCTCTACTTCTTATTCCTACCCTGGCCATAGAGACCCCCCTGCCATTTTTTCTCTCCCAAAGCTTTGCACAGAAACTGACCTCGTCCTCAATCACCCCATCTTGAGTTCTTCCATCATTTTCTCCCTGTTTGGCAGGGACACCTGCACCTCTTTTTCTATTTCAGCTCGCAAGGTGAGAAATGTGAATAAATTCCATTTAAATCACTAATTTCTGCCATGTGTAATCAGTTCTGTTTATCCAAGTCCCCACCACATCCAAAAGCACAACACAAGGAAACAAACATGTCCCTAATTTCCAACCATTGCTCACACCACAGGACTGGCTTCCAGCCCACTTTAATTATGTTTTGCCACTCAATTAATGACAAAAAGCAGGGTACAGATGGCAAAGCTGCCCATACCTGTTTAAGGCTCCCCTCTAAACTGCCTGTCGAGCTCTGCCATGGGAGAAACCTGTTCTCCTTCTGCTCCAAGCCTGTGGTCACTCTCCTCGTGTCTCCACTGGGGCCCTGCTCCCAGGTACTCCGGATATCACATTTGAGCTGAGCAATTTCTTCAAGCAACGTCCTTTTTTCTTCATTGCTCTCTCTGAGCTGCTTTTCCAGCTCCTCTTTCTTCCTGTTGCTCTCTAGTAATTCAGAGCTTGAAGGAGAAATAGTAAAGGAGAGATAACTAAACAAATCCAAGGAAAACACCCTTCAAGGGGAAAAACTTGGAAGATGAGAGTCCAGCTAAACACTCAAGCGCTTTGAGAGGCTCCAAAGGGGATTCAACCCTGGGTGCAACAGTTCTGGGCAAGGGTCAGTCTCCCTGGGACACTTCCCACAAAACCACGTGCGTCCAGAGGCTCAGCTCTCCCTGGGGGGAGGTTACAGGGAGATGTAATGGCTAAGGAATTCTCACAAAAGCACAGGAACTACTCTGGACTCAGAGTCACAGGGAAGCACTGGAATAGAGGCTTAGATGTCCCAGTGCAGCTGTCTGACTTATCTTCACCCAAACTCCATCTCCATTTTCTCCATCCAAGATCAAAGCTGTGGCTGCCCCATCCCTGGAAGTGCCCAAGGCCAGCCTGGACAGGGCTTGGAGCAGCCCAGGATAGTGGAAGGTGACCCTGCCCATAGCAGCAGGTAGAACAGGATGAGCTCTAAGATCCCTTCCTCCCCAGAACAGTCTGGAATTCTGTGACCGGATGTCCGGACACTGGCACAGGTTGTCCAGGCTGGAGTCACCATCCCTGGAAGTTTTAGAAAAACATGTGGATGTGGCACCTGGGGACATGGGTTAAGGGTGAACATAGCAATGTTGGGAAATGGTTGGGCTTGATCTTGGAGGGTTTTTCCAGACTGAACGATTCCATGATTCCTTAGCAGCTCCCTACTGCTTTTTCCTGGTTGTAATTTATTTCAGTACCAGTAACCCAGGTCACTGTAACCATACTGGATTAAATCCAAGCTTTTATTTACTAAGGACAGCCTGAGCCTAGATGCTCCAGCTCTAAATTTGTCCTGATCTACTCAAAAAGGGGAGTCGAACCAACACCTGCTGACACCTCCCCTCCAAAGAGACCCAAATTCCAAGGACTACCTAAATCTCCAGTGGAACTAGGACCATCAGCTGCTGCCAGCAGTGAGCCCTGAGGAGCCCAAACCCACAAGAGGACCCCTTTAGTCAAACTTCATGGGAAGAATCCTCCTTTCTAAAGACAGCTCCCATTTAGTCTCAGAATCTGGAAGAGCTGTAGAAAAAATCTCTAATCCTGCCTGATCCTGATGGCACTGAGGAAAGTCACCAAAATCAGAGATGATGACCGAAGAACAACATGAAGATGCCAGGCCCATTTTTGCCAGGAGCAGCCCCATGGGGAGCTGGAAAAGACTCGAAACTTAAATCGGCAAAGACAAGGAGCAGAAAAAAACACAGGCTTTTTTAAGATTTACCACAGCAGTTCTTGTTCTTCCCTGAGGTTTTTGATCTGTTCTTCCAAAAACACTACTTTTGCCATTTGTTCCTCATAGATCTTTGCATCTGCATGGGGATCTTCCTGTTTCTGCTCCACTTTGGGACTCTGTTCTCTGTCTTGCAGGATTTTAGAGGTCTGTAGGGTCAGAAAACATCACAACTTGGATTTCCTTTGCTCTGATGGAAACCTTTGGAGCCATACAGGGCAATCTGGGGACTCCAGCAAAACATGGCTTGTGATCCTGTGGCTAAATTATCACAATTCTTTCCCCTCAAAGCCACGTGAGTCCTTTTTCCTGCATGGAAAGTAGCTGTGTCTAAACTACCACCAAGCCATGGTTCTTTATTTGATTTCATCCTACTGTGGCACATCTGCAGCTCCCAGGGATTTACAGCACGTGGCAAAGCTCTTTACAAAAGCAGCAGCTCTTGGCAAACCAGGAGGAGCGCAAGGTGTGGGTTCAGGTGGCCATCACAGTGGTGCTCCAACTCTACCCCAAACACCTCCCTAGGGATGGCTCCTCTGCTCCCAATGTCACCTAACACTGTAACACCAGGTAACAGCACACCCTGAACCTGAGACTTGAGGAGAAGATGCCAAGAAAATAAAAAGGGCTGAAAAGGACAGAGGAACTTACAGCTGAATGACAACTGGAGTCTGCCCAGTGTCAGATCTGCTGCTCGGCTGTGATGGACCCAAATACTTCAGTCACAAACACCATTATCCTCACTAAACACCAACTTTGATTGCTAAAACTTTTTAATCAACTGCTCTTCCTGAGCTTTCAATCCCAGGTATTTCCTGGTATTTCAATTCCAAGGCATCTTATCTACACCAGGATAAATTTGCTCATATTTGAGCATCACACCCCAGCATCATCAAGTATCACAGGAACTGGGAATTCTTTCCATGTCTCACCTCTGGATCTAGCAAAGCACTGTCTTTGGGTAGCTTCTCATGGGATACATCCACAAGATCCCTGCTGGCTGATGTTCTCTGGAGACTTGGGAAGGTGTTTATGTGGCTTGTAAGCTCTGAGTGGGAGTCAGGCAAACCCTGGAGAGGAAACAACAGAGTCAATGGATGAAACATATCCTGAAGGACAAGCTCAGGGAAAGATTTGTCCTCTCAAATGTCCAGAAATCTCTTAAAAACAAGAAGAGATTTCCAGGTGACAGAACCCAACTATTTCATGTAAAGTTTGTTTCCAGCACTGTTGGGAAATGATTCATTGCAGTACAGCTCCTCCCCATCCAAAGGGAATGAGCCCATGTGGGAAGACAGGAATCGACCAAATATGTGCAAAGGTCTCTATGCTAAAGGCTGTTCCAGTCTAACACAGGGCTTTGGATTCCATCTCCTCCTGATCCCCTTGCTGGGAAAACAGTCCCTCCTTCACGGAGACCACGGGTCAGTAGGTGGCTGAATTCCAACCAGACTTTCAGGGATGGATGATTTGGATTCAAAGGTCCCTGGATCACAAGTAGGCTGAACTACTGGGAGGCAAGGGTTAAAAAAGGACTCTTCCCGTTTTCCCCACCATCCCCCAGATCAGACAACTCCTTTCCATGTGTGTATTGATAGACTGACCCAGCCTTTCTCCCAGTAAGGCTGTTTTCATCCCAAGCTTTGATCACGAGTTTCAGTGTCGATTTGTTGCAGCACGACTAAGCCCTGGCCTCTAGATGCCACTGTTCCTCCACCAGCGCCTGAGTCTGTGGCATTGTGCCAACAGCTCAGGACTTCTATGGATTCTTGCTTGATTTCAAGGAAGTGACAGGACTCACAAACAGATTTGAGGCCTCTCAGAGTGATAAAAAATGAGATTTATCATGCCTGTGCCCCACCCCATTGCCAGTCTTCCATTGCCAGGTCCCTTTGTCGAGGCCACAGATCTGCCAGTCTCCTAAATTTTGACCCTAATTTTCAGCCCTGGTCCTGGCAGACCTTGGACAATTTTGTTGGCACCACTCACTGTCTCTCCTCTGTGGCCCAGCTGGAATACAAGAGTTACAGCAACAGTCCCAGCAGGGAAATCCCCAGGAGCTGATTTAGCACCTCGCTTGGTTAAAGCCAAGTGTGCGGAGCCCCTTGGGAAATCCCACAAGTGCTGGGATCCCAGCAGGATGTTCATTTGACACTGGGGTGTTCAATTCCTGCAATTAACATCTGAGTCTGAAAACTCGCACTCTGCCCTCCGGAGAATCAGGGTTTGGCTGCAAAGTTGGAATTACTGAGTTGGCATTAGATTCACTGAAACAAAAGTAAATTCTGGAGTTAGAGACAATGCCTTGAGAGCAACTGGATTGAAAACCCTCCACTGAAGGTTTGAAATGCATCAAGAGATGCCACGGCAATGATTTTGGGGGGCAGCTGGGGATGCTTCATGGAGCATCCAAAGGCAGCTGGCTCCTGCAGGGAGTCCCACCACAGGGGCTAGACACACCTGGCTGCCCAGAACCACCTTCTCAGCCTTCAGATCTTCCCGAAGCAACTCCAGCTCAGATGCCAGTTGCTTTCTCCATTCTCTCCTCTCTCCCAGCTGACTCCCCAACTTGTCTATTGTTTCCTGACAGCTTTCCAGTATCTGAAACAAGAAATGTTCAGAGTCATGACAACAACATTGTTTTTTTCTACACAGAGAGAAGCAGATTACAAGAAATGTGTCTTCTAGGAAACAAGGAGAGGAGAAAAACGGTTCTCAAATGTTTCCAGTTGAATTCATACACCTCTTATTCAGGGCTCATTGAACCTCCACTGACACAAAACACCTTGGGAAGCTCCTCTCCCATCTCTGTCTGGCTGACACACCAAGCAGATCCAATTGTTGGGCTGGCAAGGAACAAATGGACAGGAAAGCTAACGCAGAACCTGATGGGAATCAGCCTTAAATGTACCTACACATCCCTTGGTTTCACTAAACCCTAAACAAGAATTGAACGCCTTCACACAGGTAAAAACTTCATATTCATGAGGAGACAAAAAACTCCTCAGCTGGCAGAGCTGAACGCAAGACAACTTCCTTAGGGGAGCATTTTCATGGAGATCATATTGGCTGCTTTTCTCCAAAAATCCATCCGTGTGAGCTGGGGGAATACTGATCCTCCAGAGAGGGTGACAAAGAGCATCCCCAGGACAGAATCACTTCAGATGGGTGTCTGTTCGATTCATTTTCCAAGCGACATGCACAAGTGATGCACAAGATGCTCATTTAAGATGCTCATTTAAAACATTTCTAAACAGAACAGTTCATTTCCTGAGGAAAAGCTCTCACCTCCTGCATCTCCTGAGCTCCAAATGCCACTTGCTCATTCCCATTCATCTCACTTTTGTTCTTCTGCACCTCAGATAACTCTGTTTCCAAAGTGGTGATCTGAACATGGACAAATCCCAAGTTAAAACCCAACCAGGACTCACAAGTAAATGCACAACTACATCTAGAGTGCTCCTTGTGCTGCTGTTATAGGATAAGGCCCATGTTGGAAGCAAGTAACAGGAGGGGAAGTGCATGGCCAGCTCCAGCTCATCCCTCATCCTGCTGCTTCCAAGGAGGAAGGAGACATCTGGACTCAAGCCAGAAAAAGATGGAATTCTGCTTCTCAAAAGGAGTGGAACAACCCAAGCACGTGGTGAAAACTCAAAGTTTCCACACATTGTGGTGCTCCCCCAGCAGGGAGGACCCCAAGACATTCCAGTTTAGGTGCTGGGTCATCCTTGTTCCCTGTGCTTGGAGTGCTGATCTTACCCAAGCAGATGTACATCCTGGTCCATCAGGACTCATCCTAGTCCCTGCTTATAGGAAGCTCATTCCTGCTTATAGGAATTTTTCAGTCCCTCCAGAAGGGCTCCAAGGATTTGGGATTTGGGACAGCAAAGCACTGACCTCTGTGACCACTGACTTCTGCTCCTCCTGGCACCTCCTGGCAGGTGAGAGTTTGGACAAGGTCTCACTTTGCTTTTGGATCGCCCCCCCAAGGGCAGATGCCTTTGGGGAAAAGTTATTGGTCCTGAAGGTATAAAGGGCTCAAAGGAGCTCAGAGCAGCCCAGATAAGAATCATCCCAGAGAAGCAGTTCAGCTTCTCTTCCCCATTAGGGATCCCACAGACCCTTTTCAAAAATCCAGGTCTTTGCACTGGCAGCCCCCCTGCTCCACTGCCAGGAGGAGCCTGGACAGCTTCCTTTTCACTCCTTAGGCTTGAAATCCAGTTTGGGCTTATTTCTAAAACCCCAGGCTGGACTGTCTAACTGCCTGAGCTTGGCTCTCCTGAAATGAGCTGGGACACTGGAGGCAGATGAAATCCAGCTGCACAGAAGCCCAGACTGGTCTGGGTTGGAAAGGACCTTAAAGCTCATGCAGTTCCACCCTTGCCACAGGCATGGACACCTCCCACTATCCCAGGTTGCTCCAAGCCCCATTTAACCTGGCCCTGGACACTTCCAGGGGTGGGGCAGCCACAGCTTCTCTGGACAACATGTCCAGGGCCTCCCCACCCTCACAGCCAAGAAATTCTTCCTCATATGTAATCCCAAAGCCAAAGAAGTGACAAGTCCCTGCCAATCCCAATCCATTTCCAAAGCAGCACCTCAAAGCCCCTGAGCTTTGCTCTCCCTGTTGAGTTCCTGGCACCACCTAGGTCTGCTGGAACTCCCAGCCCCTGCTGGAGTGGTCTCCAACACACAGGAAAGCTGCTGCTACACTGCTTTTTAAATCATAGATATGACCTCGCCAATGTGTTAAAAGGTATTAAAAGTGGGGTGAAACACTCAGACCTCTCACAGAAGAGCTAGAGGACAACAAAACCCTCTCCTTTTGCACGACTGGATGATAATTTGGGGTTCAGCAAGACTTCTGAGCTCCAAAAGGAATCTCAAATGCAAAACATACCTCCCTCCCTCACCCCCAACCAGCTTTTGGTCAGAAGTTGATACCCAGCAATGCACTTCTTTATTCTCCCTCCAAGCCATTAACTTTTAAGCACTTAATTTGTGCTCCAAAATTCCATGCCAACAGCAGAACAGTCCTCACTCTGTATCCTGCTGTCCTGGTCCTGAGTCACAGCCTGACCAGCCAAGACTTCTGCAGCTGTGCCAGGACGAAAAACTCTCCCAAGTCCTTCCCAGCTGGGGCAGGACTGGCAAACACCCAGGAGCACTGCCTTCCCCAGGCTCCAGCCCCTTCCCTCCTCATCTCCAGAGCTCTCAAAGCCCCCTGGGAATGCAGGACACAGCTCAGCAACCTCTATCCAAAGGTTAAAACCCATCTCGTCATCCATCCTGCCTCTGCTCCATGGCCCTGCATCCATCAAAATTGTTCTTTTCCAGCTGCAGCAGCTGCCAAGCCTCTGCAGACAAAACGCCTCACATCTCCTTGTCTCCTGAGCATGGCATTCCCAGGGATCTGTGTAACAATCCACAGAGCAAAACAGGGATTTGTCTGAATTGAAAACATACCGCGTTTGATTTGCGGAGGGCTGTGTTCACTCTGGTCCAAAGGGGAAGAGTTTGGTGTGAGCTGAAAAAGCCCCAAGTGAAACCAAAGCACTGCCATGGTAGACAGACCCTTTTCCATCCCAGAGCTGGCCATTGGCTCCTCCAAGACAGGAGACAAACATGGTGCCACTGGCACCCTCATTAAGGTATTTGAACTTGGCTTCAACCTGTTTTTAGAGGTGTTTCCAGAGGCTACTGACTGGGAATTCCTCATCTCTTCCTTTGAACAATTCAGCTTGGAGTTGTGTATCCATGTGGGATACTCCAGCACCATCTCTGACACAATGCTTTAACCCAACACCAGTGTTAGACATGTCATTCGTCACGGAGAGCCGGGCAGCGCATGCTAAAAACCTCACCTCAGAAATCTTCTAGGGACACTCTGGACTGGTGCAGCTGCCAGTCAGGAAAGATGGATCAATCCAGGCCCGCTGCAGAGGGAATTTCCAGCACAGACAGAGGACAGAGGGCAAGAGCCACAGCAAGGAAGAGTTCCTGGCCAGGCAGCGGAGCCTCAGCCCATGGGAAGGACCTCATAAGCCAGCTTTTGTGGGGACAATCCCACTTATCTACCTGGCCAGACCAAGGTCTGTTTTCCTCTGTTCTCTCTGGCTGGAAATTCCCTAGCTGCTCTCTCTGTAAGAGATCAGGTGCCCTGGCAGTGATGCTCCACATAGAATTTTCCCTGTAGTACCAGTGCTCCTCATAGAGCTCCTCCAGAGGGATGGAGAGCCCCTCCAGAAAGCTGAGGCTAAAAACCACCCTGGCAAAGGCAGCATCAGCCTGAGAGGCTTTGGCCACAATTTACTCCCTGCTCAGAGGATGAACGTGGCCCTGCAGGTGCTCAAGGAAGCCCGCAGTGTTGCCATGGTTCTGGAAAACCAGATGTTCAATAAGGGTTTCCCATTTGTGATTTCCCAAAGGTTCTCATTTGTCACATGCAAATAATAAAGAACTTATATCCACCTCCTGAAGTCAAAGCATGATTTGAGTGGACTTGTCCTATTAACAGGAATAGATCAAGGCTACCTTGGGATTAGGGTACCCAAAATCAAGTAGGACCCAAGCTAGGAAGATGCTGCTGAGGTCACATTTTGAGCAAGATTGAGCAGAGCTTCTCAAGATGGATCTCAGAGCTCTTCCAAGAGAGGTGACCAGCCCCACTCACAAGCAGCCGCTGCAGCACAGGATAGGAAAAATTCCCTGTCCCTAAATTTGTGTGTTCAGGGGGAAGTTCCCAGGCACTGCAGATCCTGGGTCTTCACACTCAGCACTGCTTGAAACATCTCTAAGATCCTGTCCCTGGGGAAAAGCCAAAGTGCAATCTTCTGCCACCAGAACACTCAACAGGTGATATTTCCTGGGATCAAGAAGCATCAGTGTCCCAGACAGTAGGGTCAGATGTGATGTTGGAGAGGGTGGGGAGGTCCCGGCACAGGCTACCCAGAGAAGCTGTGGCTGCCCCATCCCTGGAAGTGTCAAAGGCCAAGCTGAACAGGGCTTGGAGCAACCTGGGATAGTGGGAGGAGTCCCTGCTCATGGCAGGGTGTGGGACTCGATGGGCTTTATGGTCCCTTCCCAATCAAACCAGTCTGGGAATCTGTGAGGGGGAATAGGAGATGGAAAAGACAATGCTGCCATAACGCTGGGGAATCTGCATTTCCAACCAAGAGTAATTTACTCCCTGCTGGGATATTTTTCTTCCTCCTCTCTCCCAAACTGGCAGGTTTTTCAGGCTATTTTTCTTGTCAAACTAAACACAGCAGAGTGCAGGGCCAGGTCAAACATAATTCTATTTTTCTAATCAGAGAGAAAATCAGATGTAATGAAAGAAATTCAAACCTTGTCTCTCCTATTCCTTACTCACTTTCTGGTGCAGTCCCTCCACCTCGCTCTCCAGCTGTTGCTTCTCTTGCTTGGTTTGGATCTGTGTCTCTCCCAGAATTGATTCCAGCTCCTCATTGCGCTCAACCAAACCCTCATGTTCCTGCTCCAGTTTTTGAAGCTTGTGAAGGAACTGGGAATTTCTGCCCTCAATGTTCTCCATGGCTTCACAGCACCTGCACACCAAAACCCAGCATCACCAAGGCTGGAACTGCATCCCAACTGCTCCCCACGAGCAAGCAAAAGCCGAAGTTTTCCTCACACTCTCCTGCTGATTTCCAGTCTCACATCCAGTATGGCCTGTGTCTGTTCTTATTTAGATGGAAATTAGGGGTAATGGGATCTACACAAGGAATGGTGAAGGTCTGGGCAGGAAACAGGTCAAGCATGAGGTTGCCAACAGCAGAGAGACAACAGCAAATTCACCTGCCTTAGGCAGAGAACAGGCTTGAGACTCTGAACGGAAAAGAGCCAGAAAAATGGGATCAGCCCCACCTTTCCTTCCTGAACCTGCCAAAAGAGGTGCAGCAGCTCCTGAGCAGGTATTGAGAGAACAAAGCTTTGAATTCCCTTAGAAATCCCTGTTTACATATTTATGGTGGAAAGCCAGGCGTTTTGGTGCACTGCTGGAGAGCAATCAAATCCAAAGAAAACTTCCCAGCACCAAAACAGGTTTAAAAACATTTTTGTCTGCGGAGAGCCCAAAAAACCCAACTCTATTCTTTTGGAAAAACAACAAACTGGAGGAAGTCTCAGCATTTAACTGGAAGAAGTGATTCCTCAGGACTGCAATCTCCTCCAAATTTCCCCATTTGAGAGCAGAAGAACAAAGTCCAAAAGAGTATTTAAAACAATTCAGTAATCAAATAATCCTGCAAGAGAGAGCACCAGAGGCATAGCACCAGTGGAAGTACAAGGGGTGAAGGATTTCTACATCTCTCACCTTTTGTGGAGAGATTCAACACCCTGATCTCCATATTCCTGATACAGGGCAGTTCTGCTGGCACCAGTGTCTCCATCAGCTTCTGCTTCTTCCCATGTGCCCTGTGCCTGAGAGAAAATCAACATTAGCACAGAACTAGGACCAAGATCCCAGAATCCCAGGATGGATTGGGTTGGAGGGACCTTCAAGCTCATCCTGTTCCATGGGCAGGGACATCTTCCTCTCTCCCAGGTTGCTCCAATCCCTGTCCAACCTGGCCTTGGACACTTCCAGGGATCCAGGGGCAGCCACAGTTTCTCTGAGCAACCTATGCCAGGCCCTCACCACCCCCACAGCCAGGGATTCCTTCCCAGTATTCCATCTGACACTGCTCTCTGGCAGTGGGAAGCCATTCCTCCTTGTCCTGTCACTCCAGACCCTTGTCCCCAGTCCCTCTCCAGCTCTTTTGGAGCCTCTTTAGGCACTGGAAGGGGCTCTGATGTCTCCCCGCAGCTTTCTCTTCTCCAGGTGAACACCCCCAGCTTTCCTGGCCTGGCTCCAGAGCAGGGGAGCTCCAGCCCTTGGAGCACCTCCCTGGCCTCCTCACACAGCTCCAACAGCTCCACATCTTTCCCATGTGAGCACAGAGTGATTCCAAGGCCACCTGTGTCTCTCAGGAATAAAACATGTGAGCCATGTCAGCTTCATCTCTCAGCTTTAGGAGCAAAATCCTCCAAACCCAGAACATCCAGGATCTCATGGACAGCTAGGGTCTGGGATGCAGAGGGGACCCTGTTTTTCTGGAATGACAAAGAAAGAGCGCTTGGAAACACCTGCAGTGAGGCCATTCTGACTCCCTCGGCTGGTGGAGGCTCTGGCCTCTCGCTTCGCTGGTACTCACAGATCTCCTCCTTGAGCTGCTCCACCTGCAACACAAAACAGCTGCTTTGAGTTTTGGTGTACATTCTATTTTCATTTTTATTATTAATTTATTACTATTCCGTATCTGGAGGGATTGGTTGAGATCCCGTGGCTGCTCCAGCTTCTGAGTGGCCTCAGACAAGGAGCAGCAAAAGTGGGAATGCTGATGCTCCAATCCATTAAAGGGTGATTTTCCTGAATTTATTTCACTTCCTGACCACACCCACATTGGGTTAAATTCGAACTATTTCTGAGGACACCTTTCAGTGTATTCCATCCATGGGATCAATGGAATTCCATTAACAGCAGCAGCTCTTCACCCCAGTCACAGCTCATCCCAGGCCAACTGCCCAGCCTGTTCCTCCCCTACTCTTCGTAACTCTTCGTAAAGGCAAGAAAACACCTCTCAGGACACAGAGCTGCTGTGGTTGGTAATAAAGCACATTTTCTACTACTATAAATTAAAAATTAGGGGTTCCCAACTTCTGTGCCTACAGTTAAACCCCATTCCTAAGGAATAAAGGGAATTTGCCTTTAGCTTAAAATGTGGCTGGAACTGATCTCAGTCTGGCTACATTTTTACCTGTTCAGTGACCACAATATGTTACATATGTCTTGCATGTTTTTTTGTCTATATAGACCTATATATAGATATATAAATAGATTTTTATATTATATTTCTGCTTTTTTGTAAGCTATACATACACTTGTGTATCCATAATGACTGAAAGGAGCAATGTCCTACAGCAAGGAAAACATTGTTTGGAATAAAAAATAAGTAAACGGAGGAGTTTGAACCAAGCTATGGTTTTCTTCAGCTTCAGAAAGAGACTGTGCTGTAAATACAAGGTTTGAGGTCACAGACATGGAAAAACCAGCAACTTTTTTAAATGCAAATGTCTTGGGTTATATAACCAAAAAGTGTGCATTCTATTTCATCTGTTGAAAGCTGTTGGGGAGATGTTTTGTCCTTACCTCTTGTAACTACAGGGAGGAGGGGGGTGGATGCCTTCTGATAATGGTCCAGCCATTCAAACCAGATGGGGCAGTGTTTGTTATCTCTTTCACCACCCCTCCATCCTCCAGGGGACATCTTCTGATAATGGGCCATTAGGGCCCACCAGTGACTGACACATTCCATCATCCCCTTGGGAGATGCTCCACACAGTGGGGGAGGAGCCAGCTGTTCCTAGCTAGATAAAAACTGTGACTGAAGGACACAAGGTATCCTGTTGTTCCACTGGATTCCCGGAGGAAGACTGGACCCATCTCGTCACCACTGGATTTTCTACAGGACCATCTTTACTCCACAGAACCACATCTGTTATGCCAGGAGGACTTATTTGGACTGCTTCCAACACCCTGACCAACAAGGTGCCAGGTTGTATCCCTGACCCTGTCAGGGTTTTTTCCAGGATGGCTTCCTTGCTTGTTTTTTTTGGTTGGTTGGTTGGTTGGTTGGTTGGTTGGTTGGTTTTGGTGGGTTTTTTTTTTTTTTTTGGGGGGGGGGGGGTTGGGGGTTTTTTTGTACTACTACATTTGTATTTTCTTTTCTTTTCTTTTCTTTTTTTTTTAAATATTCCTAGTACTCCTATTCCCATATCTTTGCCTGAAAGCCCCTAATTGCAAAATTATAATAATTTGGAGGAAAGGGGGTTTACATTCTCCATTCCAAAGGAAGCTCTAGCTTTCCCTGGCAGAAACTGTCTTTCAAAACCAAGACAGCAAAGAACAAAGCTACAAAAAAATTTGTACTACAAAAAATACATTAAAATTCTGAACACCTCAAGATATTATCTGATAAATATTATTTGAAAAATATCTTCTCAGAGATACTTCTATTAATTTAGCAATACTCATTTGACATGAGAGGACTGCAACTTAGCCAAGAGCTCTGAGTGCTGGGATGGCAGAGGCAATTCCAGGTTTGCAAAGGCTGATCTAAGGAAATCAGGAGATAAGAACAGCTGCAGATTTTGTGCCCAATGATACATTTTAATAGGAAGCATCGCTTCAATCCCCTCCCTGTTGGCAACCTTAGTAAGGAATTATCTAGTCAATAGTTCAATTGTTCCTTAATTCTAGATGGCATTTAGAGAATCCTGGCTGTATAACAACAAGCACTTAACTAATAGTAATGTAAGAGTAATGTAAGTCGTTCCATTAAGAGAACTGACAGAAAACAAGAAAATCAATCAATGTGGCTCAGTAAAAAACAAAGAAGCTGAGAGGGTTCAAAAATGAGCATAAATTTCAAATGGATTTCAACCCAGCTGGTAGGGGTTTTAGGCTAAACTTAGGTAAACTGAACTCTTTAATCCAGTCCAGGGATTAGGCACATGTGTTTCTTACTCTGTTTTTACACACCTGAGTTGGGGTAAACACCAGCTAGGAGCAGGGAGCTGATCCCTCTCCATGAGCACAGGAAAATGTGTCCCAAAGTCCTCAAGCCACCACTCAGCTGGAGTCCCTCAAACTCTTCCTGCATGGAAGGAAGCTCCCACAGCTGCATTCTGTCTATTTCCTGAATTTTACTGCTCCATGAACCATGACATAGCCAAACTGCAGCTCTGGAAAGACTGGGCATAAAATAAGCAGGGGAAAGGGGAAGGCAGGGCAAGTTTGCGATCAGGGATGACTTCCAGGAGCCAGCCCAGGATCGTTGGCTTGGCTTGGTGGATCCTCACCAGCTCCAGGAATGCTTTCCTCTCCAGGTCGAGCGTCTGGACCCGTGCCCGCAGCGCCAGGATCTCCTTGTCCAGCCAGCTGTTGTGCTCCATGGCCCTCTGGAGCTCAGTCTTGTCTGGAGACAGCAGCACCAGGAAAGTGGTCACTGGCTTGGCCCTGCCAAGCCCGGCCTTGGTCCACACTCCAAGTATGGATTCCAGGCTGATCCCACACATGGGAAAGGTGGGAAGCAGCATGGACATGTCCCACATCCACTGGAAACACATCTCACATCCACTGAAAATACATCCCACATCCACTATGAATACATTCCACACCCACCTGCAAATAAATCCTGCATCCACTGGGAATACATACCACCATACACATGGTAATACATCTTCATGGAACACATCCACATGGGACACACCCGTGTGGGAACACATCCCACATCCACGCCCTCTGCCTCCCACAGCAAAGGCTGATGTCCCTGGAGATCCAGGTTGAAGTCTCTATCACTATTCCAGGGATTCAGTTTACCTCTGGATCACAGAGGTAAACCTCATTTAAATCACTCACCTCATCTAATACGGGTTTCACTTTCTCTTTGGAAAACCCCAACGACCACATTTTGAATTTTCACCATAAAATCCATTACTGCCACAAGCAGGGACACAATCCCAGCCAATGTATCTGTGTTGTCCACACATTAAAATTCAATGGAATGCCCACCACTGAAAGAACTGCACATCAATTTTTCAATGGATCAATTAATAAATTAAACCCAACACCAATTAATGTAGATTCCCAATATTTCCAGGGCAGAAATAGGAAAAGTTGCTTGTATTAGGAGCACATGTTGAGGACACAATGGTATTCCCTTTTCATTATAGAAAAGGGAAGAAATATTTTCCCCTTTTCAGCTTAACACTGGGAACAGGCAATTTTAGTTTAAGCTTCTATTCAGGCAAAAAAATAAATAAATCTACTTTTTTGTTTCAATTTGGAAAAAGCAACAAATTTGTTTTTCAAACAGGGATTCTGATATTGAATTTTCAGTTGTGTCATTTAAAATAAAAAGCAAAGAACATCTTCACAGAATCACACAATGGGTTGGGTTGGAAAGGGACCCTGAAGATCATCTTGTCCCAACCCGCATCTTCCACCAGAATGGAGACTTTACTCAAAAGCCTGTTGTCCGCTACACAAATTGATTATAAAATTATAATAAAATTATTAAAATGTAGGTGAAAGGATAATAAAATTCCAGCTCTTTTCCTCTTGTAAAAATCCTGACCACCCCCTATTTTCCCATTCCTTCTCCTGTTTTTCGCTCTCAGCTGCATTCAGGGCTGACCACAGGGATGATTCCGCAAGGACAATAGTGTGGCAGCCCAGTTCTGCTTTGGAAAAACCCTGCAGCATTCCTTATGCACTTTGTTAAATACCATTTAAAGCCCTTCCTCACCAAAATCCCACTAACTGGGCTGAAACTGGTCAGAAATTCTTCCCTCCAATGCAAACAAGTTATCACTGAACCAAAATATGCTGTTTAAGGGGGTTTTACTAAAGATGAGTGACCGCGGTTTAGGTTTTTAGTAGCAAATCAATTGATTCCCAGAGCAGTTGGCTCTAAGCTCTCTGGGAGGAGAAGCCGTGCAGAGATACAGAAGCAAGGAAGCCACAGGAATGCTGTCAGCCTCATTTTGCACACACAGCACAACAGCCCCAAAGACAAAACAAGAATCAAACCCTTACTCACATTTTGTAAAGCCTTGTATTCATCTAACACCTCAGAAAGCACAGATTTCCCTGAGCAGGCTACGACCCATGGGAGTCCCAGGCTGGAGCCCGTCCGTGCTCCAGAGTCAGCACTGGAGCTGCCACATCACTCACTCCATCCCTGGGGACTATGGATCGATCCCGACCAAGTACGGGGATGAAAGGGCTGGAAATGATGGGGCTGGAGGCTGGAGAGGAGTTGACAGAGCTGGAAAGGAGCTGATGGGGTTGGATAGGAGCTGATGGGGCTGGAGATGAGCTGACAGGACTGGAGAGGAGCTGATAGGGCTGGAAAGAAACTCTGAGGTCTTGGTGCTGTGTGTGAGCTCCAAGGGGAGCCCGAGAACCTGGAATTCTGCCCCAAATCTGCCCCAGGTAGTGCCAGTCTCCTGAAGGGAGTTGGTCCCTGCAAAGGCACGTGGGGCTGGAATGAGACACCTCATCCCAGTTCCCGTTCTCCAAGGAAAATCTACATCACAGATTTGGGGACAATGCAAGGAATCTCCCAAAAGAGTATCCAGACACCTGTGTGTCGCTAAGGACATTTTCCATGGACACTTCATTTCAAGAGCAGCTTTACCTCATCTCCCTCCAGAAAACTTTATTTCTACAGCCAGAATTTATTTTAAAAATCCTACTAATAAAGACGGCTTCAGGGCTGGTCAACAGTTATTTCAAGAAGGAGGTGAAAGAAATAGTCTCAGCAAGGGCAATGTACCCAGACAATTCCCCACTGCTGCACTTGCTAAGGATCCTATGAAGGCAACATCCCAAACTGTACCTGGAGAACCCCGGCAATAAGAGGTGCAGCTCTAACTAACCGTGTGTACATGGTTAATTCAGCTACTCTGCTTCCAGACCAAGTCATCATTCCCTCTCCATCCCCGCCCAGGGCATAAAGCTCTCCCTGGAGAGGAGATAGGAAATTCCCAGGGATAGGAAATTTTTCCAGATTGTGCAGCTGCATCACAGATCAGAGAAGCCCAGGCTCAGAATTAATGGATTTGTGATTGTGAATGACTGTGTTCCCACCTCCTAGGGAGCAGGCCGATTCCTGAAACTGATTTTCCCACATTCCAAGCAGAGGACAGACTGCCCCCCCAACTCCCCAGGGTTAAGAGCAGGCCAGGAGTGGCCATCAGAGCAGCACTTACCTGCTTCACTCTGCTCTTTGCTCGGTGTATCCAATCCCTCTGCCACCCTCTGCATATCTTTCTGGGACACCACCAGCCTCTGTGGGGCCTCATCCAGATCTCCCACAACTCCTGCAGGCAATGCTGGTTCCCCCTCCAGCTCTTTCCTGCAGAATTGAAGCACAAGGGCTAATGAACCAATGGAAATGAGGAACCCTGTGTTTGACCAAGGCAGAGCTGTTTGTCACCCCTTCCATACTGGTCCAATACATGTATTGGAGAAAATGTGTATTCCTCATCTCCAGTGTCAGTTCTGGGACAAAGCAAAGGCGTGCCCCGAAATGTGAGTTGTTCCCTGGCTCTCAGTAGAAGGGATTATTTACTGCCCAGGCTGGGCACAGCCTGAGGATGAGGTTGTGACAGTTTGGGCTCTGGGTTTTTTATTCTAAACCAAATAAAAACCCTCCCAACCTGCTTAACGACAACTCTGAAATGAGGGAGACCACAACTGGGATGAGGAGCAGCAGAGGGAGTTGGGGGGGCCCAGCCTGGAGAAAAGAAGGCTCGGGGTGACCTTCCGGCTCTTCACAACTCCCTGACAGGAGGGGGCACCCAGCTGGGGGTCAGGCTCTACTCCCAGGAAACAGGACAGGGAATGGTGTCAGGCTGTGCCAGAGGAGGTTTAGATTGGTTGGATATTGGAGAAATTTCCTTCATGGAAAGGTTTGCCAGTCATTGGAATGGGCTGCCCAGGGCAGTGTTGGAGTCACCGTCCCTTGGAAGTGTTCATAAACCTTGTGGATGTGGCACTTGGGGACATGGGTTCATGGTGGCCCTGGCAGTGCTGGGGAAATGGTTGAACTCAGCAATCTTGGAGGGCATTTCCAACTTTGATGATTCTATGAATTCTCAATTATGAGCCAACAGGAAAATTCTGTATTTCTTTATTTCTGTCTCCCCAGGAAGCTGTGTGCATTCCTGCTGCTGTGGGTATTCAGCTCCCAATGCCTGACAGATGTAAGCAGAGCCAGCCTTGCACACAGAGATGTTCCTGAATAACAGTCCCACCACCACCACATGGCCATGTGTCCCTTGGCACTGCCACGTGTCCCTCAGGATCAGTGAGGGGGATTTTCAGTTCCAACATATCTTGACTAAAAAGGGGGGTTTTTACCATGCCTTGTACTTGGCAGGAATGTTTCAACCAGAGTTATCCCAAACCCTTGTGAAAATCCCTCCATTTTCCCAGCTCCTTCTAAGAGCTCTGTGTGTTCACCAATTTTTAAGACCTCTGATTTTCTGGGCCTGCCCACGAGAGCTGGAGGGCTCAATTTCTCCCAAAGTGTTGCCACTGAGTGTGATTGGTTCACTTTGTCAGAGCAACACTGGGAGACTCAGAATCATGGGATCACAGAAAGGCTTGGAATGGAAGAGACTTCAAAGCCCATCCCATTCCACCTCCTGCCATGGGCAGGGACATCTTTCACTGTCCCAGGTTGCTCCAAGACCCACCCAACCTGGCCTTGGACACTGCCATGGATCCAGGGGCAGCCACAGCTTCTCCGGGCAGCCTGTGCCAGGGCCTCAACACCCTCACAGCCAAGAATTCTTTCCTCATTACCCCTTGTCCTGGCACTCCAGACACTTGTCCAAAATCCCTCTCCAGCTCTCCTGGAGCCCCTTCAGGCACTGGAAGGGGCTTTAAGGTCTCTCCAGAGCCTTCTCCAAGTGGACACCTGCAGCTCTCCTAGCCTGGCTCCCAAGGAGCTCCAGCCCTCAGAGCATCTCCATGGCTTCACTCCAACAGGTCCTTCCTGTGCTGGGTATCCCGGAGCTGGAGAAGCACTGCTGGGGGGAGGTCTCTTCAGAGAGGAACAGAATCACGATGCTGGTTGGCCTTTGAGGTGCAAATGCATACTCCTGGCTCATGTCCAGCTTTTGATCCACAAGAATGCCCAAGTCCATCTCACAGGGCTGCTCTCCATTAATTCCTCCCCCAGCCTGTGCTTGTTCTCAGATTGCCTCAACTCAAGCACAGGAATTTGAGCTCCAAGAGTTTTCCTGGACCACTGCTCCACATCCCTCTTTTTTTATGGAGTTACACATTCCTGCTCTACTGCATCTGCACTGAGGGGGTCCTAGGGCTCAGCACATTGGTTGCCATTGATATTTAGCACTTCAGAGGGTGAGCGAGCTAGCACACGCCATGAATCCAGAAGGCATTTCCCTATAGATTTCTCAGAGCTGACCACAGAGAGAGGCAGATTTGTATCCCACCTTTCTGCTTTCCTCAGGATGCAATAAATCAATTCTGCTTGGTTAAAAGCTGAATTCATCCCTGTACCAGACAGGAATGTGTCCGGCCCTTCATTCCAAGAGTGAAACAGGTCAGCTGGGAACAAGCAAGGCCACACATTCCAGTAAACAGAGTAAGAGGAACAATTAACACATTAACCTGTAACACTAATGATTCTGCAAAACAAGTGGGATGCTCCCAGGAACAATGGAGTGTTTAATCAACAGTTTCAGCTCCACAGGCACACACAGCAATGACATCACTGGAGAGAGTGATCAGACCTGACAGGGAGACTGTTTTCCAGGAAAATATATCTCCAATGTGTCCTTCACCTAATTAAAAACACAGAAAGGGTGTAAGAAATGTGGAGAAGCTGTGGTTGATTGTAAACAAAGAGCATTAGATTTGTTGCAATTCATGGAAGCGTTCAAGACCAGGTTGGAGAAATCTGGTCGAGTGGAAGATGTCTCTGGTCACTTCCAATCCAAACCATTGCGTGATTCCATTCCTGTCAGCAGGAAGAAACAGAAAGCAACAAGAGAAGGAGCCCTGACCCATGTTTGAAATCTTGCTCCCTCCTCACTGCTTGGAACCTTAAGGACAAACAGCAGCTCTCAGACTCCCAGAGCATTCCTGGACTCCAGTTCCGTGGAGACATGGCCATAAGTCAGGAGTAGGTGGAAATTGGTGGCCTTGGAACCATAGAATCAGAATATCCTGAGCTGAAAGGGAACCACAAGGATCAGCCAGTCCAACTGCTGACCCTGCACAGACACACCAGTAATCCCACCCTATGCCTCAGAGCATTGCCTAAATGCTCCTGCAGCTCTGGCAGCCTTGGGTCACGCCCATTCCCTGGGGAGCCTGAGCAGCGTCCAACCACCCTCTGGGGGAAGAATCTTCTCCTGATCTCCAGCCTAACCCTCCTTGGCACAGCTCCAGCTGCTCCCTCAGATCCTGGCCCTGCTCACAAAGAGTAGATGTCAGAGCTGCCCCTCAGGAGAAGCTGCAGCCCCCAGTGAGCTCTGCCCTCAGTCTCCTCTGCTCCAGCTGCACCGAGAGAAAGTCATTCTTACCCAGTGAAGATCCTTACACCAACCACATCACAAACTCCTCAGCACAGGATTACAAATAATCCATTTCACGTCTGGGTGCAGATGGGGGAGTAAATCAAGTACAGTGTGAGAATTAAGAAAGGCACTGACTTAGAATCATGGAATCCCAGACCGGTTTGGTGTTGGAAGGGATCTTAAAGCTCAACCCATTCCACACCCTACCATGAGCAGGGACACCTTCCACTGTCCCAGGTTGCTCCAAGCCCAATCTGGCCTTGGCCACCCCCAGGGATGGGGTAGACACAGCTGCTCTGAGCACCCTGTGCCAGGATCTCACCACCCTCACAACCAGGAATTCCTACCCAATATCCAATCTAGACATATTCTGTCAGTTTGAAAACATTCCCCCTTGTCCTGGCATTCCAGACTCTCGGAAATACTTTCACTCTTTCTTGTAGCTCCTTCAAGTATTTCAGCTCCGAGACTCCAGTGGCCTCAGAGACAAGAGACACAATTTTCACTACAGAAATATGCCAAAGATATTCCTTTACCGCAGCTCTCAGGCAGCCAGAGCCACGGAGCAGGAGGTACCTGGAGCCCATCAGTTATGCCATGGGATTCCAGCTGCCAGGCTGCCACTTCCAGCTTTCCTAGCAGCACCGCCTGCTCCACCAGGAAATATGCGACCTGCTCACTAGCAGCACTGCAGGAGATCTGGGATAAACCTTCCTGCTTCAGCATCTCTTCCACCTCCTTCAGCTGGGTTTCTGCAAGGCAAGGCAAGGCTTGGTGTCAGCAGAGGAGAAACAAAGAGCAGGATTTCCTTGGTATCTGTCCCAGCTCCTCTAAACATTCCTCACTGCAACAGCCCCATTTTTCCTGGAGGCCAACAGCTTCTCAAGTCTCTCCTGCTTCCCACCTCCCTCACTGGTTCCCATTCTCTGCTATCCATTATCTCAGCCTTATTCCCTCTCTCCCAAGGCTTCTCTTCACATACCCTTCCCTGCCTGTGGAGCATGTGATAAGCCCTGCTCCCCTCAGGAGGAGTTCTCTCAATCTGGTTTATCCTCAGCCCATTCAACCGCAAGTACAGCTTGGTGGAAACTAAACACGTTAAATGAAACAGATACTGAGAGAACCAGGGAATCATTAAGGTTGAAAAGACTTCCAAAATCATCAGTTCCAACCCTCAGATCATCAAGTCCAACTCTGGAGAGAAGGCAAACAGACAGACACAGAGTCACAGATGTTTTCTTTAGCAGGAGACACACAAAATACTATATCACTCCTAGAGAACATCACTATTTTCCCAAGGAATATCTAGGAAGGAGGCAGATCTGAACACCTTTAAGAATTAAATTGCCAGTGCTTCAACATTTTTCCAAAAATTATAGCCAGGAAGACTCTGTTCTGGGAAAAACTTCCAGACTCAAGGGTCTCTAAGGCAGAAAGGTGACAAGAAAACTTGCAGGAGTCAGTTTATGACTGGGCACCATTGTGTTTGTGCAATCAACAGTTGTTAAAAAGACCCCCTGGTTGGTGTGGTTGGAATTTACCTCCCAGGAGAAAATAAGAACCTTTGGTGTCTGGCATGATGAGGGCAGTATCCAACTCCTGCACTGGATCCAGCAGCTTGTGGAACCAGGGGAGGGCTTTTCAAACCCTCCCTGTGTAATTCGTATTAAAACCAAAACCAACTGACCAAATTTCTAACGCAAACCAAAGGCTTCTAAGTGTTGTAAGATGGGAAATGCAAGGAGTTGTATAGAAGTAGGAGGAATATTCACACTCTTTCTCTGCTCAGGGATCTAGAGTTGGACAGCAGAGGTTCATCAGAGTAAATATTGCTCAGGCACAGGACATACAGAGTCCTGGACAAGCCTGCCCCTCACTATGATGTACTGATTTAACACAGGACCCAGCACAATCACATCCTGAGGCTCTGATCGATCCCATGTTTCCAATCCGCGCTTCACAGCCAGCTCCATCCAGTCCTCTGGATGGAAAACACCCTGCAGTTTCCCAGGCATCTTCCCCAGGGAGACAAAGCACAGCCTAGTCAATACAGGGTCAAACAGGGCTCCCCAGCAGCTTCCTCCTGCAGCAGAGCAAACAAGGTAGGATCAAAATTGCTCTGTGTGCCTCAGGAAGAGCCCATGGATTGCACTAAACTGAACCCCAACCTGCCTGGCAGCTCTCCTCCCACAGTTCTGCCAAATCCCAGCTAAAATGAATGGAAACTGCTTTGGTTTATGCACAGGATGGGACCCCCTGTGCCCTGAACCACCTCCACCTGCCAGTGCTTCCCTTGACCCTAGCCTGCAACGCAGGATGAAGTGGAATCATTTTAGATCCCAGACATATTCCAGAGGCTGGAGAAGAAAAAGGATTTGTGAGACAAGGGGTGGGGTCTGCCCACAGAGCACAGGTTACCTATGAGTAAACCCCACTGATTCCTTACAAAGCCCTTCCCTCCCTCATCCAATGTCTGGGAAGAGCCAACCCCTACGCCCCAGGCACTGTCACACAATAGCTCTACTGGCATCTCCCACCTGTGTCCATGCTTGTTTGGAAGCAAATTTTATATTAATATTTGTATTTTCCTACCCCAGGAATACTTTGAGAAACAGCAGCCACCTCACCCCACCACAGCCCTACATCCTCCAGCCCTGCTGGGTGTGTTTAACCAGCCCGGCTGTTACAACAAAGCAGCTCAGACCATGAATGTTTTTTCTTTTTATTCCACTTTTTAAACAAATCCAGGCAGCTCCCCCAACGCTGTGTTTCACTGCCATTCCAGTTGTTTTTCAGGAAGGCTTTTGAGAGCGACATCGATCTGCCCTCCAACAACACCCAGCGCATTCAGTGAGAGCATCAGAAACGGATCAGGAATTGCCTGGAGGGAAGGAAAAATGTCACTCTGGGCAGAGATATCAGATGAGGTGACACTCAGCTCAATGGCCCAGCACCAACCAGCCTTGGCTGCTCCGTGAAGGAAACTGCAAGCCTGGGATGGGCAGGAAGCAAATATGTGAGCAGAGATATACTTTTTATCTTCAGAAACTGCTCAGTGTCAGTCTCCAACACTATCCCCAGGGTGTAAAGGAGGGCTGGAGAGAGACTTTAGTCTAGGGTCTAGAGTGCCAGGACAAGGGGGAATGGCTTCCCACTGATATAGGGCAGGGTTAGATGGGACACTGAGATTAATTTCTTGGCTGTGAGGGTGGTGAGGCACTGGCACAGGTTGCTTAGAACAGCTGTAGCTGGCCCTGGAAGTGTCCAAGTCCAGGGTGGATAGGACTTGGAGCAACCTGGAACAGAGGAAGGTGTCTCTGCCCATGGTAGGGGGTGGAATAGGATGAGCTTTAAGATCCTTTCCAACCCAACCCATTCCATAATTCCAAGATTTTATGAAACAGCTTTTAGCAGATCAAGTTGCTCCAAGTGATACCAGACCAAGCAGAGTTTGTGATCTGTTTGCCTGCTGTTGGAAGGAGTATTGTCTTGGGTTTGAAAGACAGTTGTCTGCCAGGGAAAGCTAGAGCCTCCCTTGAAATGGAGAATGGAAACCCCCTTCCCTCCAAATTATTATAATTTTGCAATTAGGGGCTCTCAGGCAAAGATGTGGGAAGAGGAGTAACAGTTCTTTACTAGGAATATTAATAAATAAATAAATAAATAAATAAATGTAGTATTACAAAAAAATAAGCAAGGAAGCAAACAAAAGTCCTGGAAAAAACCCTGACAGGGTCAGGGATACAACCTGGCACCCTGGTGCCCAGGGTGTTGGAAGCAGTCCAAATAAGTCCTCCTGGAGTAACAGATGTGGTTCTGTGGAGTAAAGATGGTCCTATAGAAAATCCAGTGGTGACGAGATGGGTCCAGTCTTCCTCCGGGAATCCAGTGGAACAACAGGATACCTTGTGTCCTTCAGTCACAGTTTTTACCTAGCTAGGAACAGCTGGCTCCTCCCCCACTGTGTGGAGCATCTCCCAAGGGGATGATGGAATGTGTCAGTCACTGGTGGGCCCTAATGGCCCATTATCAGAAGATGTCCCCTGGAGGATGGAGGGGTGGTGAAAGAGATAACAAACACTGCCCCATCTGGTTTGAATGGTGGGCCATTATCAGAAGGCATCCACCCCTCCTCACCACTGGAGTTACAAGAGAAGGATAAAACATCTTCCAAAAACAGTTTTCAACTGATGAAACAGAATACACATTTTTAGGTTACATAATCCAATACAGGTATGCTCAGACCTGAGAGCCCACACGGGCATCTCCAGGCTCCCCTCCCCAGCTGTCAGCTCAGGTGTATCAGCACAGATCCTGTCCTTCACCCTGCATCATTCACAGCTCAGGCCCCTCTTTTGTATCACTGGCTTGAACCAGACACTGTCCCCAACTGCCCCTCCCCATTCTCCTTCCAGTGCTTCCAAAAGCTACCAACTACCATCCTGTCCTCTTGCCTTGCCCACAATTTAGCAGTCCCAGCATATCACAGTCTTTCCACAAGCCCCTTCTCCAGCCCAATTCACTGGATCATCCTATGCCAGCTGAGACACCCGGGTATCCTGCAAAAATAACAGGGGGATCAAGACCTGGAGCACAAATTCTATGGGGGCAGCTGAAGGAGCTGGGAGGTGTCAGCCTGGAGAAAAGGAGGCTCAAGGGGTACCTTATGGCTCTCCACAACTCCCTGACAGAAGAGTGCAGCCAGTTGGGGGTCAGCCTCTGCTCCCAGAGAACAAGGGACAGGACAAGAGGAAATAGCCTCAAGATTTTCCAGGGGAGGTTTGGGTTGGATATTCATTGAAAGGTTGGTCAGGCACTGGCACAACTGCACAGAGAAGCAGTAGAGTTACCACTCCTGGCATTGTTCAAAAAATGTGTGGATGTGATGCTTGGGGTGGACCTGACAGTGCTGGGAGAATGGTTAGATTTGACGGCCCTAGAGGGCTTTCCCAACCTAAACATTCCCATGATTCCAAGAACTCTCATGAAAAGCAGAGGCCTGGGGAACAGACACAGGGATGCAGCATAAGAACCCTGCAGCAGGGACACATTAAAGTCTTGGAGGAGCCCAAGAGAAGCTTTTGGGTTTCTGCAGCATCTCCAGCACAGGCACATCCAGCCACTCCATACTATAGAGATAGCCTGGGAGATTTTGTTTTTGAAGAGGCTGACCTAAAACCATGGAATCACAGAATATCTTGAGCTGAAAGGGACCCACAAGGATCAGCCAGTCCAACCCCTGGCCCTGCACAGGACACCCCAACAATCCCACCCTGGGCATCCCTGGGAGCGGTGTCCAAAAGCTCCTGAAGCTCTGGCGGCCTTGGAGCTGTGCCCATTCCCTGGGGAGCCTGGGCAGTGCCAGCACCCTCTGGGGAAGAACCTTTTCCTGACATCCAACCCAACCCTTCCCTGACACAACTCCAGCCGTTCCCTCATGTCCTTTCCCTGAGAGAAAAATGAAAAGAGAGCAGAGATAAAATCCTCCTCCAGAGGTACTGCAGCCTGGGATGAGCTCTGCCTTCAGGTGACCCTCAGCTCCTCTGCTCCAGCTGAACAAACCTGGATAAAAGGACCGGTTACTCAATAAAGTCCCCTACGAGGACCCAAAACATCTCAGGACTGGCACCTCTCCCTGCAGGTGACAGCCCAGAGGGAGCAGAGCTTCTAGATTGTTAAATTATCCACACACATCCCAGGATAGCAGCCAATGCCAGCAGTGAGTCAACAAGTCCTCAAAATCTGAGTGACATCCCAAAAAAACCTCCCTCCAGAAACACTCTACAGTAGCAAAGCCACACAACCCATTCAGGGACAACACACTGGGAACAACTGGATGGCAACCGGCAAAAAAAAAAATATCTTGATAAATGCATCTCTGTGTGTGAGAGAGAGGGAAAATCTCCTTAAATTAGTGGCTTTGTCAGTTCTGACAGGAGCAATCCATTATTTGCATCAATAGGAATGTGATATTTATGTCTGTCCATGTTGGTGCATGGTCAAGGATTTCAGCTTCCAGTCCACAGGTACACACTGCTCAAGAGCCTGAGGAATCCCTAAGAAATGGAGAAAGTCCAGAGGAGCAGAGCCACCAGGAAGAAATTACCAAATTACCCCATTCCAGCTTTGGGGACGTTCTGTCTTTCTTCTGCCACCTTGTGGGAAGGGAGAGAAGCAAGAACAGAGTTTTGTGCCACAGCGAGACTCCAAAAAGCTAATTATTCATTTTAACCTTTGTAAGCAGCCTTTTCACCACAAACCACAGCTTTAAGTGCCCAGAGGAATCAAATTTTTAGGTAAATAAGTCTTTGGAAAGTCACACCACCAGGTGTGCTCCCTGAAAACCCAACCAATGTTCAAAATTTTCCCCAAACTCCTGTATTTGCTGCCCCAAAGCCTAAATTACAAAGAAAATCTAAGTTTTGCTATCACCCCCAATTTTATCTTAGGACCAAAACAATACAGCTAACAAAAGCAGTTAATGGTGTCATGGGCTATGAGCACCACTGAAAGAGCAACAGAAGTGTTACCCTGGTTTTCCTGAGTTTCTTTATTAGCCTTTTGATTTTCATAAATGGAGTCAGATCTTTTAGTTACTGTACAATATTAGAGCAGTTTGCTACCTTTCCCACAGAAGTAATATAAACAAATCCTTTGTTTTTCATTCTCTGTCCTTTGTTTGCATATTTCTAACCTGAAAACAATTGTAACTGACAATTGGTCTGGCCACTGAGGCTGAGGGGTGGAAACCCCAAAAAGCCAATCTTCTGCTAGACCCACAAATGTATAAAAAGTAAAAAAATAAACAAAGGGGTCTCTTCCTCTCTCGGTTTTCAGCTGTGAGCTGGGATCGGAAGGACCTCTGCCTTGCGAAATCTCGTCTGTGTGTGACTGCTTTGTGTGTCTCTGTAACACAGAAGACTGAAGAAAATCAAGAATTAAACCTAACAAAAGTGACCCTAGAGTTTGAAAATAAATGATTTGAAGTTAAATAAGTTAAATCGTTTATTTAAACAAAATTACTGAAGCTCTGAGGGGGCCCTGAGCAACTTGGTCTAGCAGAAGGTGTCTCTGCCTATGGCTGGGGGTGGAACTGGAAGAGCTTTAAGGTCTCTTCCAACCAAAACCATCCTGGAATTCCATGACAATGAGCACCCAATTTTTGAATTGCCAGAACAAACAATTCCAGGCCCTCACATTGCTTAAAAAAATGTGGAGTTTGTGTAAACCAAAGTCAAGAGCAAATTCACTGACTTTGGGGGAGCAACAGATAATTTAGAGCTGAAAACCAAAGAGCACCATCAGTTCTGGTCTTCAAACAGCCTCTGGAAGATGCTTTGTGCAACAACAAAGCTACATAGAGAACCTGCCAAACTCCCTGAATAACAGCAGCAAAAGCAGGCAAGAACCTCTAAATCAATTACAAATCTGTTTGAACAGCTCATTAACACTTTTAGCAACTTCTCGAAAAACAAACCACTGAGAACTCCACGAGAGCTCCCTGACAACTCCCCAAAAAATTCTGCTCAGCTCTCCAAGCAGCTTTCCAGACCCAAACACCTGCCAATGCATTCCCGGGGCCCACACTCCAGAGGGAAGGGATTACCCTGCTGCAGCTGTAGCTGTGCCAGCCCCAACCTGAGCTGCTCATTCTCCTTCTCATACTCAGAGGCAATGGCATTCCACTCTTTCGTCAGGGTACGGACATGGCCCACATAGCTTTCCACCTGGAATAAAGAAAATTCAGTTATTCCCATGTCTGCCAGTGCCTCCAGTGAGCCAGCAGCATAAAAAGTTCTCCACCTCATGTTTACAGGATAACCTCAAATATTTGCAGGACAATATGTCTTATGCCTTTTGAACACCTGGGAATGGCAAAGCCTTGACTGGGAGATTAGGAGGTCATGCAGCTATAAGGGTGCTGGGATGTGAGGAGCTTTTGACCATGCCTCTGGGGGAACTGCTGGACTCACCAGGTGCTTTTTGATGCCCAGTATGAGGAATGGGGACATAAACCCCAAGATACCGAGAGCAGCAGTGTGGCAATGACACACCTGAAACTGCTGCTGCAGAGGGCGGATCAACGGATACAGGCCTGGGTGGGTTAACCCCGGGGGTATCCCAGAACCTCTAAGGTTGGAAAAGGCTCCCAAGTGTCCATCTTGTGACAAAACGCTATCTTGTCACCAGACCAGAGCACTGCATGCAACGTCCAGTCATTCTTCAGACACCTCCAGGGATGGGGACCCCACCACTGCCATGGGCAGCCCCTACCAATGCCTGACCGCTTTTTCAGTGAAGAAATTTCTCCTCATGTCCAACCTGAATCTCACCAGGCAGAACTTGAGGCTATTACCTCTTGCCTTGTCCCTGTTCCCTGGGAACAGAGCCCGAGACCCCTCCCAGCTGCAGCCTCCTGTCAGGGCATTGTGGAGAGGCAGAAGGTCCCCTCGAGCCTCCTTTTCTCCAGGCTGAGCCCCCTTCCCAGCTCCCTCAGCTGCTCCAGGCGTCCCAGCCCCGTCCCCAGCTCCGTTCCCTTCCCTGGACAGGCCCCAGACGGGCCCACTCTCCGGCCCTTACGGCGGCCCTCCGCCGCTCCAGCTGGCCCAGCCGGGTCTCCGCTCGCAGCAGAAGCCGCCAGGCCAGATCCAGCTGCTCCTCGGCTGGTGCGGCAGGGTCGGCGCCCTCCGCCCGCAGCCAGCGCTGGATGGCGTCGGCCGGCAGCGGGGCCTCCGCCTGCGGGGCAGCGACAGGAGCCGTGAGCGACGGGGAGGCCGCGGGTACCCCGAACCCCTCGGGCCGCTCCTGGGGGTACAGCCGACCACCCGAAATGCCCCCCGGGCCGGCCGATGCCGGGGATACAACCAGTACCCCGAACCTCACCCTGGGCTGGTCCCGGGGATACAACCCGCCCCCGATGCCACCAGACCGGTCGCGGACACCCACCGGGGCGGCGGCGACCGCGTCCATACGGCGGAACGGATTCCCCGGCGCCATGGCAACAGGCCGCGCCCCCATCAGCGGTGCCGCGAATGTGCCGCGCGAGGCCACGCCCCTGGATGTCACGTGGGGTGGGGAGGTCGCGCCACCGCCAAGCCCCCTCCTCGCTCCGTGATGCCCCCTGGCGGCCGACAGCGGGCGCAGCGCCGTTCCCGCCAGGGTCACCGCTGGGTCAACAAAAGGGGCCAAAAGTTTTCCCGATTTTCTTCTAAACCCCAAGTGAATCTGCCGGACCTGATGGGGAAGAGGGCAAGTACATGGAGCCAAGCCAAGAGAAGGCTTTAGGAAGACCTTAGAGACCCCACGCCGGTTCCTACAAGGGACTCTAAGAGAGCTGTAAATGGACTTTGGACAAGGACACGGAGTGACAGGACAGGACGGGATGGTTTCCCACTGCCAGAGGGCACAGTTAGATGGGATATTGGGAAGAAATTCTTCCCTGGCATGGGCTGTCCAGAGAAGCTGTGGCTACCCCATCCTTGATGTGTTCCAGGACAGGTTGGAGAGGGCTTGGAGCAACCTCAGCTAGTGGAAGGTATAATGAGATGAGCTTTAAAGCCCCTTGATACACAAAAATGACTCCATGAGATTGAGCAACTGCACTAAGTAGATCCATCCTGCAGAACTGACTCACTGGCTGAAGACACTGCACAGGGAGATGGTAGAGAAAGGAGAAGACCAGGACATGGAGAAGAGGGACACGGCAGAGTCCAGCAAGGATTTTCCACTGAGTCCTCTAGGATCCTCAGAAAGCAACGGACAGATTCTGTACTTACAAGAGCCACTTCCAAATTAGGCACCACAACCGCCATCCCCAGAGTGCTGGTGTCCAAATGCTGCCAGTATGGGAGCACTTCTGAGCTTGGTTTAACCTCCCACTTGGAACAGGTGCATCCCTGACATAGGATCAGGATGGCTGTGGCTCAGTTTGAGCTTAGGGAATCTCCCCAACTGGCATTTTACAAATAGGGGCAGACACAACGCTGGAAGCCCCCAGTTTGTTCCCAAGTCCAATGAAGCCCCAAGATTCCCTAAGCCCACTGCCCCAGTCTGTTCCTCAAAAAGCTCAGATTATTCCTCTCCTTCCCAACCACCTCTGAGAAATTCCAGGACACTCTGAGGACAGTGTTGGTGGCATTTCTCCAAACCTTTGTCCCAACACTCCTGCAAGGGCATGTTCAACTTTTCTAAGTTTTTATATTCTCATCCCTGCTGGCCCATCCATGCTGTCCAGAGGCTCCAAACACAAGGGAAATCCCAGACTTGACATTCCCATCAATTGTATACCAGGAGATGAAGACGGGCAATCCTTGGAGCTTATTCACCCTCTTTATCAGTCCTGGCCACAGAGAAGTTGTGAGTTCCTTCTCCTGACCCAGTATGAGCTGGATCTCTCCCCTCTGACCAACATGGACTTCTTCCCTCATTGATGGGATCCATTGATCCCATCCTCGTGCTCTTTTCTTGCTCTACTGGATTTATCTTGTTTGTCGAGCACCCCTCACTTTCAGAGGATTGGTTTTATTACAAAATCACTGCTGCATCCTGAACACTCTGTGGTTTTACCTAGAGCAGTCTTGCCTCTGGAAATGTTTCCAGCAATCCCATGTGCTGTTGTCCTTCCTTCCAGGATCCCAGTGAATTTATTTTGAGGACAGCCCATGAGCAGACACACAGTGGACAGGAGAGGTGTCGTTAAGTTTCTTGCAGGCATGAGGAACACACACTTTGAAGCTGGTAATCATTGGAAGAAGGTTTAGATGAAACCAGGAACATTCCAGTCCTAAATCCACACAGTTAAGAAGAATCTTTCCCTTCCAGGGTCAATCACTGCCACCCCTTCTGCTGTCAGAGAATCATGGAATCACTAAGCCTAGAAAAGCCCTCCAAGATCACTGAGTCCAACCACTCACCCAGCACTGCCATGTTTACCCTAAACCCTGTCCCCAAGTGCCACATCCACACTTTTTTTGAACATTTCAAGGGATGGTGACTCTGCCACTGCCCTGGGCAGCCTGTGCTAATACTTGAACACCTTTCCATTAACAATTTTCCCAATATCCAACCTTGGACCTCTCCTGGTACAGCCTGAGGCTGTTTCCTCATCCTCTCCCTTGTTCCCTGAGAGCAGAACAAAACCCTGCCCACCTGCCCTCTCCTGTCAGGGAGTTGTGCAGAGCCACAAGGTCCCCCTGAGGCTCCTTTTCTCCAGGCCAAGCCCCTTTTCCAGCTCTCTCAGCTGCTCCTGGGGCTCCAGATCCTTCCTCAGCTCCATTCCCTTCCCAGGACACCACCCCCTTCAGTGCCCACTCCCCTTCTCCAACCTTGGCCTCAAGCTTGGATCCATCCTCTGTGGTCTGTGCCAAATGCGGCCTGGCCTCTGTTCACAGAGCTCTGCAGTGACACTTGAGTCTTATTTGGTGAAAGCTGCCCAAACACTGCCTTGGGAAACTTTCTGGTGTCAATGGAATATGAAACACAGCAACCTTCAAATAGCTGGGATGGAAGGAAAACCTTTGAGACAGCTGCTTTAGGGACACTGCTGCAGCACCTCAAATGTAGGAACATGGGATTTCTCCCAGGATCTCTCCTGGCACAAAAGCTGCTCCCCCTAAGCCACTGTCACCTCATTCTCCTTTTTGCTATCCTGGTTTCACCATCCACTCTCAATACCAGATGATTCCCCACTCCAGTCATAAAACCAGCACATCTTTCCTGCAAAGCCCCATTCCTTCCTCCAGCCCTTCTAAAAGACACTTCAAAGAAGAAGATTCAAGAAATACTTTATATACAGAGACCTCCATCATTTCTTGCCCTCCCAGTTCTCCTAGCCCACAGGACAGAAACAAGCTCCTTTCCTCCTTTAGACACTAGGACAAATGTATTTCTCTTTCACAAAGCCACAACAGCTATGGCCAAGCTGTAGAAAAGTGACAGTGTTGAACGGTCCTCCTCACTGTTCTGTGGGGATTGCTTTATTTACCCAGACAGGCAATCGCTCCTGTCCCACTCCCTCTGCAGCACAATTCCCTTGTTTCCTCTGAGCTGCTCCTCAGCCTTTTCTCTCTATAAAGGCCATGTGCTGGCCCTGGAGGTAACTCACAATCTTCTCCTCTATTTCCATGCCTTGTGCAATTTCCTCATCAGACAAGGATAAGGGAGTCTGTGAGTCCCTGGTGACAATGATGACAGAGGTTCTCCGGGATTCCAGGACATTGGCCACCACCACCTGGTGCCGGTATTTCTCCAGAGCCTGCCGAGATTTATCCAGAAGGATCTGGGGATCTGTCTCCAATTTGAAGGAAATCACAAAGGCCTCAGGGGCCCAGTCTCTGACCAGGGGTGACAACATTTTTGGCACCAACTTCATTGTGATCTGCAGTGAGGAAACATAAAGAAAAAATCAGTAAAAACATTACAGGGAGTTTTAATAAGAGATGAGATGGGAAAGAGGGACATTCCAGCTTTGTTTCATATTCCATTTACACCAGGAAGTGTTCAGGCAGCTCTCACCAAACAAGGTTTGAATGACACTAAATTTAAACTAAATGATCCATGTCATCCTGCTCATGGTCAGGGGGTTCCGAGGTTGGGCCACAGGAACACTGCATTCTCAGAGCGAACCACACTGGAGGAATATAAACGTGAGGAGAGAAGATTTAAAAAAATTTACTGCATAAATCTGAGTTTTCAGCTCTTCAGAATCCAGGTAGTTTATCCCATCTTCACCTTCCCTTCCATCATCTCTTTAACAGGCATAAGGCATAAAAGTGCTAAAGCATGGGGAAAAACAGTAGGAGATTTTATTCTCCAGCTTCCCAACCTCTGGATCCATCACTGGGAATCATGCCAGGTCTCATATTTCCAATGCTAACAATAAAGAATGAAGCCCAGCAACTTCTTAGAAAGTAATTAAATAAATTTGGTACTTGTTACATAAAGAATTCCAGAGCCACCTGCTCCCATTGCTGAGAGGGACCTCAGTGCTGCAGTGTTGGACTGTCAATCATACAAGCAAGATGGATCCCAGAGCCATGGAATAGTTTGGGGTTGGGAGGGATCCTAAAGCTCATCTCATTCCATCCCCTGCCATGGGCTCAGACACCTTCCACTATCCCAGGTTGCTCCAAGTCCCACCCAACCTGGCCTTGGATGCTCCCAGAGATGAGGCAGCTACAGCTTCTCTGGGCACCCTGTGCCAGGGCCTCACCACCCTCACAGGGAAGAATTTCTTCCCAATATCCAATCTAAATCTATTCTGTCAGTTTGAAACCATTCCCCCTTGTCCTAGCACTCCAGACCCTTCTCCAAAGCCTCTCTCGAGACAAAAGGCAGCAACTCAAGTACTCCACGAGCTATTCTTGGAGCACTTCAGCTCTCTGAGACCCACCCTCTCCTCATCTCCATGGAAGCATAGGCAGCTTTTAAGGACAAAGCCAGAAGAGCAGGAGGCACTTTAGGGGCCCCTCTTCAACCACACCACAACTGAGACATGTTGAAGCTGCTCCATGCAGCACTGACCTCCCTGCAGATAACCCATGGCACCACTCACTCCTTCATCCCACCCTAAAAATAAACCTGGATCAAAGGAGAGCAGGGCTGATCCTGCCCTGCCCCCTTACCTGGGCCCCTTGGTGCAAGATAAGAATAAAAAAATGCAACTTCAGGATTTTCACAGGGTTCTGTCCCTCTGGGACCTCACCCTCCCAATTCCTCTGACAACATACATGAGATGCTGCTTTGCAGGTTTCCACCTTTCCCAGGTTTCATCCACAGCCAGTTGTCAGGAGGACCCTGGAAGCAAAGAGGGGATGGCTGAGGGGGGTGGCAGTGGGGGCCATGCACAGGGGGTCTCACCTGCAAGGGCCCCTCTGAGGACTGGATCTTGTGCTCTGGCATCTCGGAGACCGGGATGTAGAAATCTGACACAGCGGCTGCCAGGTAGAACATGACACTGGAGCCTGTGGGAACATGACTGCTGTCCCCCACTGCCATGGCCTGTCCCTGTCACACCAGAGCTAGCTGAGCTGCCACCCACACACACCAAACAGGGGAGACCAGGGCCGCCCTTAGGATCCCCCAGCACAATCCTGAGCAGGGCAGCACTGACCCTGCCCTGGTGTCCCCTCAGATACAGTGTTGTCCACTGGGGACTGTCTTGTCCCACCCTCCCCAGCCCCAACAGCCTCCAGGAACAGCCCAAACCTTCATGCCAGGGCGCAGGAGCCCTCCAAGCATGGGGACCCCCTTGTCCCCTCATGTCAGAGCCCCACAGGCCCCGGGATCACCTCATACCTGGACCGTGGGGCCGCCACAAGGGGGTTCTATCATCTACCCCATGCCGGGGACCCCTAGACCTACCCCCACAATCATCACATCCCCTCGTTCTTGGTACACCAGTCCCCTCACACTGGAGACCCCCATGAGAGTCTCATCTGTTCCCATCCTGAACCTTTGCACAGGACCTCCCTCATTCCTGGGCTCCATCAGACTGGATATATCCCCGGGGGCTTCACTCACTCTTGCATTATGTCCCACGAACCGGTGGCCACCCTGTCCCTCATTCCTGGGTCTCCCCGGTTCCCCGCGTCCCCTCACACCCGGGTTCCCCCCGTACCGAGGGGCGCCAGGGCTCGGGCAGCCGCACGCAGCAGAGCCAGGTACTCAACGAGCCCGGTGAACTCGATGGCGAGCAGCGCGCCCGCCTCGGTGGCGCGCTGGTACTCGCGGAGCGCGGGCAGCAGCGCGGGCAGAGCGGCGGGGTCGGCGGCCACGCCGGGCGGCGGCCCCGGCGTGAGGCGGAGCGCGTCGAGCAAGGCGGGCCCGTGCGGCGGCAGGGCGCGGGCCCAGGGGAAGGCGGAACGGGCGCGGTGCAGGAAGCACACGCCGTACCCCGCCCGCACCAGCTGCTCTGCAGAGGCGGCCCCGCGCCGGCCGCTGCTGAAGTTCTCCAGGAAGCGCACGGCGCGCGCCTCCAGCGGCACCTGCGTCCCGCCCGACGTCACCAGAGCCACGCGCCGCCCGCGCGCCGCCTGCGCCTCCGCCCAAGCCCGCACCCGACCCTCGGTCGCCGCCGCATCCAAGTCGTTGTCCTCGTCCTTGCCCTTCTCCTCCTGCGCCGCCGCCATGACCGGCCCGCACGGCCCGCCGGAAATCACGTGCGTCACCTTCCCTGTACCGGAAGCGTTGTCCCGGCAACGGAACGCCAGCGCCGGCTTTGGCGTTTGTCGGAAGTGACGATTCCGGCTCACCGGAAGTGTCACCCCGGCAACCGGGGACGCGTCAAGGGTTCAGGGCCGGCCATGGCGGGGCCCCCGCGTTGCGAGCTGTGCGGGGCCCGAACGGCCCCGCTGCGCTGCCCCGACTGCCGCCTCACCTACTACTGGTGAGAGACCCCGGGGCGAGGTCCAGCGGGCAGGGTGGGGCCTGGAGCACGGGGACAGGGCAGGAGGCAAGGATTAGCTTCAGGGTGAGGCTCAAGGCGCAGGCAGAAAGCTTGGGATAAGGCTTGATATTCAGGATGAGGCCCAGGAAGGGGGAGGCAGGAACAGATTTAGGACAGGACGAGAGGCAGGGTTTGTCCCACAAAAAGGCTCAGAACACGAGGCCTAGGATGAGGCACAGGGTATGGGAAGAAGGCTCAGGGTGAGGCCCAGGAAGTGGGAGCCAGCCACAGGGCGAGGCTTAGGACACGTAGAGAAAGCCTAGGATGAAACGTAGGAGGCAGGAACAGGCCAAGAACAAGGGCAGAGAGACAGGGACAAACCCTGGGGTATGGCCTCGGACACAGGCAAGAGGCAAGGATTGTTCCTGGGACGAAGCTCAGTACACAGGGACAAGCCTCACAAAGCCCAGGACACAGGGATGAGATCTGGGACAAAGCTCAGGAGGCAGGGACCAGATGCACGATGGAGCCTGGGAACGTGGAGAGGGCCCAGGCTGGAGCTCAGCCAGCAGGCCAGCAGGAACTGAAGCAGGCACATTCACCTGGAATGCTCCTGCTGCCTTCCAGCAGCTCCTGCATCAGGCAGGGAGCAGAGTAGGGAGATCTGGAGTGTCACACAAACATCCCTCACATCCTCAGAGAAGTCACTGAGTTCCAGAACATTCTCTCTTCCCACAATGACCTGGGGTGGGTTGGTTTGTGGGTTTTGTTTTTCCAGTGTTGGAATCCAGGGATTTGTTGAAACTTAGCTGTATCAGGAGTTCGGGGAGTGATTTAAATAAGGATTTTGACAGAGATTTTAACACAGAGAACTGTGGGGATGTGGCAGGACACTGCTGTGAAATGGAAACATTTGGAAATATCATGTATTGGACACCCTGTAGGCAACCCAGGGGTTCTGGGTAATTGTTGAGGAGAAAGTCCTGAAAGGCAGCAGGGAATAATCTTGCCTTACATAATATCCCAACAAATACCAGTATCCTTCTCCCCTCCTTTTGCCAGTGATGTCTCCCACCAGAAAACAGATTGGATCAGCATCCACAGCCATATCTGCCACCTGCTCACTCCAGTCCTTGGGCCCCAGCCCTGTTTCCATTCTGAAAAAGACAGAAAACATGGCAAGGAGCAGCTGCTGAAGAGGCAGGTGGGTGCAGGAGGAACAAGCACAACTTCAAAGTGCTTCCCGGGAAGGAATTCCAGCTCCTCTTCCTACCCTGGCTTTACATGGTGGAACACACCAGGGACAGACTGAGCTCACCTGGACTTTTCAGGCACACAGGAGTCTCCAAAGCAGCCTGGGCTGTCACTGCCCAATTCCTTTAAAACTGAAAGGAATTTCTTGCCTGAAACCAAGCAGGGCTTTTGCCTTCACAGGATCCACCTCTTTAGAATTCCTCCCTCTGGGTGCTCCCAAGGAAGAGGATGGCACTTCCTTGGTTGATTTGGGAGTTGGTTGCAGAGCTTTGGGTTGTTTTTTTGTTGTGTTGTTTTGGGTTTTTTTAAACAAACTCTCAAAAATAAGGGGAGTGGAAGCATCCTCTTTGTCATTCTTGAGCCTCCAGCCTTTTCCTTGGTGTCCTGAACTTCCTCAAACAGCAGCAATCCTGGATTTCCCACCTTGCCAGGGGGTTGGTCCATTGCCTGGTTAGTCTGGGATCCAGCTGGCATTTGCTTCTTCCAGGCCATTTGATGGGAGGGTATCCCCTTTCCCAGAGCAAAGGGGCAAAGAAACCAAGTCCTCTCCCTTTGTTTTCCTGGCCATCTTGGAACACCCCTTCCCATTAAGTGCAGCCTTTTATCTCCATCAGGCCTCAGGAGATGTGCAACTCCTTTCCAGCCCCAGTGGTTTCTAACTAATTTTTTCTGTTTATGGAGTGGCAGGAGCTGCTGTTCTACACTGTTGCTAAAATAACCCACCCAGGTGCATCTGCTCCTGAAAATCCTTCCTATGGAAATACATTTTCCCTCTATAATAACTCCCAGACACAGACTAATGGGGCAGTACACAGTGGGCTTGGAATTCAATGGTGCCAGTGAGGAGAACATTCCTCAATTTTTGAAATTTACATGAATTTTTATTTTTAAGGTGTTTCTGGCCCAATTGTGGGGCTTTGGTGACCATATCATTGCTGTCACCTTTCTTGGGAGCTTCCAGAAAGATGAAGTCCAAAGGCAAAAGTCCTGCTTGGTGAGAGCTTGTGACAGGCTTTGGACAGCAGCTTCCTTTCGGTTTTACAGGAATTGGGCAATGACATCACAGGCTGGTTTGGAAACTCCTGTCTGGCTGAAAATCCCAGGTGAGACTGTTGAGCGAAGTCCACAGAAGGTGTGTCAGGCCAGTGTGTCCCAAAGGGAAAATGCAAAGCTTCCTTAGTTCCAGATTCTATTTAAGTTGTTCTTTATAAAACCTGCGAGGAAGGTTAAAATGGGTGTCATGGGGGTGTGGCAGGATTTTGCATCCAGAAGTGCTTGAAGCTGTTCCAAGAAACTCCCCTGCTATTGAACACTGATGTTGACACTGATTACATCACTGACTTTATTGCAACTAAAATTATCCCCATACATTCCAACACGCCACGTGGCTGCCAGCTGGGGGAAGTGCTCCTTCATTAGCTGGAAGTTAATCTGCTGGTTTAATTAGGTGAAGGAAAAGACAGCAGGAAGATGGGGCTGGTGGAGAGAAAGTCACTCTTGATTGGGGTTCACACTGGCTTAGCAAACAGCAGCCTAGAGCTGGAGTCTGGGCTGGGAATGTCTCCATGGGCAAGGCAGGGAGTGAAAACTGGGGATTTTTTGAAGTGGAGATTTTTATAAGCTCCTTAACAATCCTTAACATCATCTGCTCTTTGATCTTTGTCTCCAGCCTATTTAAATGAAATAGATTTTGAGAATCGTCTGTGCTTTACTTTCCTTCTCTCCAAAGAAAGGAGGGAGACAGTGGAAATCCTTCAGTTACCTGCTGCCTTTCTCAGTGAGAGGGAAAGTTCCTTTTTGTCCAGCAGGATTTGGAGCAGCCAGGTTGGGCCTGGGCTGGCTCAGAGGTGTTGGGAGAGAGGGAGATCACTTATTGCCTTGTCTCACTGGCTGCATCACATTCCTATTCCAGATCAAACAAAATTGCTTAAAATGTTCTTCCCTGTTAGGGTGGGGAGGCTCTGGCACAGGTTGCCCAGAGAAGCGGTGGCTGCCCCATCCCTGGAAGTATCCAAGGCCAGGGTGGGTGGGGTTTGGAGCAACCTGGGATAGCGGAAAGTGTCTCTGCCACTGGCAGGAGGGTGGAATGAGGTGAGCCTTAGGGTTCCTTCAAGCCAAGCCAGTCTGGGATTCTATGCAAAAAAGGCCTTTGGAGTTGAGGGAAAAGCTCTACAGTCTCATGGTAACCAGAGAGAAAACCTTCTACCCAAAGCCTGCCTTGGATTTGCTGCTTTTTGAACATTTCTGCTGTACTTCACCCACTCCTGCCCTGTGTTTGTTTAGAAAACACAGAGCTCCAGCCCCAGTCAGGACACAGGGAAACCTGGGCATATCCAAATGCCCTGTGGCTCAAGGAGCAGGGAGCTGGGAGCCAGGAGATTTTATGGGTTTCATTCCTTGTCTGTGCTCCAAAGCTTTATTGATAGAAATCTGCTTCTGTCAACATAGCCAGCGGGGTGCCGGCAGACAGCACCTCCAAACTGACAGGGCTCCAAGTTTCTGTTTGGAGAAGAGCCTCACCTGCCTGCATGATGTCAGCTCCCCACAGCTCCTGGGCATGGGAAAAGATCCAGCCCAGCCAGCCCCAGCACTGGTCTAGCTGCAGGTTCAGCTCCAGCTCACTGGAGCCTTCCCTTTTCCTAAAATCCTCATTTCTTCAGACACACCATCGATTTTGCTGCCTGAGAGTGAATAATGGATGTGGCACTGGACCCTGTTTTCCCAACCCCCTGCTCCCACCTGGAGCAGACCTGGGGTCCTCAGTCCCCTCAAACCCCAAAAACTGCGGGGGGCATCTTCAGAGAAACCTCAAATTGTATCACACCTGGAAAGAGCCCAAAGTGATAGGGCCAAGGATGAGGGGGAAACCAGGGCAGGGCCAAAAGGAACCATTCCCCCAGGGCTTTTCAGGGCCAAAGAGAACCATCCTCCAAGGCTTGGAACTGTGGTTGGAAATATTCACTGCTCCAGGGCTCCTCTTGCCTCCTGCCCTTTCCTCTCCTCCTGGAAGCTGTGCCAGAGTCCAACCCCCAGCTTTGTCTTCTCTGCAGGTGTTTCAGGCCACGGAAAGCAGTGATGATAACATTGACAAGGAGTAAAAAAAGAATGATCCCGATCTCTGGCACCGCCCAGATGCCAATCTGGGCAATGCCCACGCACTGGTTGCACCAGACTGGCACGAACAGAAGAAGCCTGAGAAATACCAGCTTTTCCTGCTGCTGCCCCAAGCATGTGCTGGTTTTCTCCTGGGCACCACCTACTCCCCAGATACAGCTCCCCAAAGCTTTGGACATCCTTGTTTCACAGAATCCTAAACTGGTTTAGGGTGGAAGAGACCTTAAAGTCCATCTCATTTCACCATTGACAAGGGCAGGGACACCTTCCGCTATCCCAAATTGCTTCAAGCCCCATCCAGCCTGGCCTTGGACACTTCCAGGGATGCCACAGCTTCTCTGGGAAAATCTGCCTTTCCCCTCTCAATATTCTGGGAGGGTTCTGTGTCTTCTGGCTCTTGGCTCTTGGCTCTTCTCACTGGAGCAGGGGCTGTTGCTCTGGGTTGTGTTCTTTGGTGATCTCATTTATCCAGAAAGGTGTCTCTTCACCTCAGCCAGGATCTCCAGGAAACATTCACAGGCTGTCCTGGATCTCTCTGTCCTGGAACTGCTCCTTCACCCATGGCACAATTCTGCCACACTCCAAGAAGTTCAAGCTCAACAAAATGCCAAGGCTCACTGGCCTCCAGTAGCTCTGAGAATTGGTGTGTC
Source organism: Delichon dasypus (assembly GCA_037837765.1). Classification (NCBI taxonomy): domain Eukaryota; kingdom Metazoa; phylum Chordata; class Aves; order Passeriformes; family Hirundinidae; genus Delichon; species Delichon dasypus. Next base: position 6,879,398 of record JBBAXF010000026.1, read on the forward strand.
TGCCCAGCTCAGCTCCAGCTGGAGGCAGAGTGTGATAAAGGGGTGAACTGGTGTTTTCTGTGTCCCACTGAGAAAACCAGGGTAGCACTGCTGCACTCTCCTGTGGCACCACTGATTCCCAGGCAGTTTTCCTGCTTCACCACTGCTAGGAAAAGCTAGGATGGGTGGGGCTCTGAGCAACCTGGTGTAGTGGAACGTATCCCTTCCCATGACAGGGGGTGGAAAAGATGAGTTTTAAGAACCCTCCCAAACCAAACCTTTCTGGGATTCTGTCGTTCTACAAGGATCCTGGTGCTTTTTCCTTAGCATCCCTGTAAGGGCACGGTGTGCACAGCTCCTGGCAGGGAGCAGGCATTGGGATGGAGGTCTGTTTGTGGAACTGGGGATTACATCAGCTGCTGCTAATGGTGGAGAGGCCAAATGGTGTGGACTGGTAGGAACCGCAAAAGGCAGGGAACAGCTATGCATGGATAAGTACAGGAAAAGTTCCGGATTCTGACAAACCCAAACACTGCAGAAGCTGCTGTACCACCAGCCCCACTTGGGGATGGATTTGCTGAATGTAACACATTCTGATTTTGACCAGTTTTCAGACTCTGCACATAAAATCCCAGCCCTGGACCAACCAGGAGAGGGTGGGATGAAGCTGCAGTTCCCAGTGAGGAGCTCTCTCCTCACTTTCTGGCCATGTCTCCACAGCAGTTGGAGCTGTGCCATGCTGGCACCATGGGGCTTGGCTGGCTCTGAGTCACACCAGAGCCCCTGGCACTAATCTCCTTTCTGGTCTTGTGATGATCATTTTCTGTGCTTCACAGCTTTTATTGCTGCAGCCTTATGAGACCTTGTCAGGAGGCGTAAAGGATTCTTCGTCTGGGAAGGCACCATGTGACCTACGAGGATGTCCAAAGCTGTTCCTGCTCAAAGCAGGAATGAAGCCAGACTCTAATACACTCTAATATGACAGCTTTAATATCTGTCTATTAATTACAGCCACAAACTACATTACAATTGCTGCTTTATAATTTGAAAACTGATTTTATAAAGAGCCTGAGCATCTGTAACCACCTGGTCTAGTGAAATGTGTCCCATGGCAGGCAGTGTGATGAGATGGTCTTTAATGTTCCTCCAACCCAAACCATTGTGGGGTTCTGTGATTTCTTTTCTCCCTGTCTCTTCTCAATCTGCCCCTGCTCTGTTTCCCTGCAGGAATCCCTCATTGCTTTGGCGTTGAGCACAGCCCAGGGATTTGTGTGGGCAGGGAAGCCGCTGGAAGCAATTCCTGCAGCGCTGCAAGCGCTGCGCTTCAGCTCCCAAGTGTTCGGCTCTGGCTCCGTGCAGCTCGTGCCCATTTATCTGCTCCTGGCTGAGGCCTCCACGGGTGAGCATTGTCAACATGGGAATGCTGGCAAGGGCAAGGCCTCCCGGGTCAGGTTTCTGGTTTTCTTTTGCCATTTAACTGGAAAGGAGCAGCTCTGGGCCCTGCTCTGCCTCCAGGGCACTGCAGAGATTTGAGCCATCCCACACACACACACCCCTCACACCCCTTTTCTGTGGCTCTGGGGAAAAGGATCTCTCAGCACTCAGGAGATCAATGAAATCAAATGAAATGTTTTCTCCCTCTCCACCAATTCCCACAGGAGAAGCTATATGAAAGTCTCTTCACCTCTGTGGTCGCATGGTCTCTGATGACTCTCCAAAGCATTAAATTCCAGAGGGTGATTGGTTGTGCTCTTATCTCAGGGAACCAGCAAACATTTCAGAGACCACTAACACCCAAAGAACTCCCCAGTTCATTCACAAATCTTGCTCTGCCTGAGCAGAGCTTTTTCTCATTGTGTGGTTTGGAAAACATGGCAAATGAGGGCATGGGAGCTGCTCTTCCTGCAAGAGAAATCCCTGTAAATCACTGCTATTCTAGGAGCACACACAGTGCTATGCTGGCACAACGGAGCTGGCTCAGGGGTTGTCGTAAATGGTGTGATGAGAGCAGAGAGAAAAAATGCTGTGAGTAATTCCAGTGTGATAAGGTGAGAGTCATCAGTGCCTGTCTGGAGCGAACCTGTTTAGGCCACGTGTTCCAGAGAGATTGTGTGCAATGTATCCTCTGCCATGGAACCAGGCTGGGAGAACTGGGGTGTTCACCTGGAGAGGAGAAGGCTGCAGGGAGATCTCAGAGAACCTTTCAGTGCCTAAAGGGACTCCAAAAGAGCTGGAGAGGGACTTGGGACAAGGGTCTGGAGTGCTGGGACAAGGGTCTGGAGTGCCAGGACAAGGAGGAATGGCTTCCCACTGCCAGAAGGCAGGGTCAGATGGGATATTGGAAAGGAATTCCTGGCTTATGGGGGTAGTTAGGCCCTGGCACAGGTTGCTCAGAGAAGCTGTTGCTGTTCCTAGACCCCTGGCAGTGTCCAAGGTCAGGTTGGATGGGGCTTGGAGCAACCTGGGATAGAGGAAGATGTCCCTGGCCATGGCAGGAGGTGGAACTAGATGAATGTCCCTTGCAATCCAAATCAGTCTGGAATTCTGTGATTTCTGGCTCCTTTTGGAGCTCTCTACACATTCACCTGTCTGTAAATGAGACTTCAGACACCTGGACAACTCAGAAGCACTTGGGAAAGAAGTGAGGAATCCCCAAACTGCGTCTCCATATCAAGCTACCCTGAAGGGACAGCCAGCAGTATTCTCTGAATTTCTAGATTTAAAAATGCTCCTTATCCTCTTTGTTTCCCTGATTATCCCTGTATGTCATTCCAGGCACTGGCCATCTCCAACAGGCAGCCAAGTATCTCTCCCAAGCCCAGTGGATCATCCTCCAAACCCCAGACTGCAGTGCTGCTCTTCAGTCTAAGTTACACCGTGGTCTGGGACTTTTCTCTATTGCTGAGGGAAACCTGGACCAGGCTTTGTATCACCTGGCCAATGAAGTAAGTCCCTTGGAATACAGGAACAAGGAACACTTCCCTTTTAATTCCTTCTCTCCTCCCAGATCGATATGGAAATACCAACAGGCAGATTTGGGATCCTGAGAGGGTTCACATCACAGACACCTGAAATGGATAGATCTGAGACACCTGTGGATCCACGTGTGAGCAAAAGATGTGTTTTACCAATAATCCCTATTCCCTTGAAGTGACAAAGAATCATGGAATCACTACTGTTGGAAAAGCCCTCCATGATCATCACATCCAACCATTCCCCCAGCACTGTCAAGTCCACCCCTAACCCATGTCTCAAAGCGCCACATCCACAAGTTTTTTGAACACCTCCATGGATGGTGATTCCACCACTGCTCTGAACAGCCTGTTCCAATACCTGAACACCCTTCCCATGAAGATTTTTTCTCAATATCCTACCTTGAACCTCCCCTGGCACAACAGCTTGAGACTGTTTTCATCTTGTCCTGTCCCTAGTTCCCTGGGAGCAGACCTCAACCTCCCTCATGCTGCACCCTCCTGTCACGGAGTTGTGGAGAGCCAGAAAGTCCCCCCTGAGACTCCTTTTCTCGAGGCTGAGCCTCCCTCAGCCACTCCTCATATGTTCCTCACATTCCTTGTCTTTACGGCTTCTTCCTATAAATTTCTCCATCAGCTTCTTTACAGTGCTGAGATCCCCAGATATTCTTGCCCCAAAGTGATGGAGTTGCCTTTTGTTCCACAGATAATTTACATTTTGGCTTAATGCTTTCTGAGCCCTGTCACTCATTATTTAATTAATGCCTTATTTCCCTATTTCAATATCTGGTTCCATGACGTTTTCTCCAATTCCACCCCTTTAGCCATGTAAACCGTTTGTTACGTTGCCAGCTCTGTTCCTGAGGATGCTTTGACTGTCATTTGATCCTCCAAAGCCACATGAACTTCTCCACATCCTATTTCTGTCTCACGTAGACTAAATTTATCCAGTGCTGAGTGAAGTATACCCACTTCTGTGGAATTTGATAGTGGCTTTGTGTGGGTGTAAATGATATAAAGAGAGAAGAGTTAGACCTTTTGTGTTATAACACACAACCCTGTCTCTGCTTAGTCTAGAAGCCTTTTGGGCATTTGAGAATCCAACAAAAGAATCTGCCAAAAGTCTTTGGAGATTCCCAAAATCCTTTTGTTGTTGTTGTTGTTGGGTTTTTTTGTTTGGTTGGTTGGTTGGTTCGGTTTTTGTGTTTTTTTAACATTCCCTTAATGTGGTGCCTGAAAGGGCAGCAGGTAAGGAGTTTTTAACTCTTAGCAAGTTCAGGACCTGCCTGGACCTTGGCTGCATGTCTGGGATCTGCTGAGAGTCACACGCCAGCTCAGAATAGCTGGAATGCTCCGCTGCCTTCCCACTGCTCCTCCGTGGCTCCAGGGGAAGAACAGGCTTGTCTGGGGGCTGGGAAAGGAGCAGGATGGGCTTTGGGAGAGGTGGGAGGGATGGGTGGCACAGGGAGAGGGGGAGAGGTGGGAAACCTACCCTGGACTTTAGAGAATGAACTAAGCAGGTGCTTCTGCCCCAGTCAGGAGGGATTTACGGTGTTACATTCCCACGGGTCAACCCCAAAATGCAGGTTTTTAGTATGTTCCTATGGATAAACTCTGTGAACTAGGTATATTCCTATGGATCCTATGGATAAACCCCAAAATACAATTCTTTATTACCTCATTCCCATGGATAACCCCAAAATACAGAGTTTTTATATCTTATTCCTTTACATAACCCCCAAAATACAGCTTAATACCTCATCCCTATGCATAACCCCCAAAATACAGCTTGTCAGTGCCTCATTCCTATGGATAATCCCCAAACAGAGGTTTTAGTACCTCATTCCTTTACATAACCCTCAAAAAACAGATTTTAAGTACGACATTTTCCAATCACTACCAGGCATAATTTACATATAATTTAAAAAAAACATCATTTGCAATATTATTAATCCACAGTGAAAGACTTCCCAGGTTTTACGTGAACATCAACCTTCTGGGTTTTATTTTTTGTTTGATATTGATTTCAGGTTTACCTGGCTACTGCTGAGTTTGGACTAAAATCTGTTGAGGTCTCTGGAGGGTACTTAAACATGGCCAACATCTTCTTCCACCAGAATAAAATGGATGCAGCAAACTCACTCTATACTGAGGTTGGTAGAACCAAAAATCATCCTCTGCGTTTTTCTCAGCTTTTTTTGGTGCTCTTTCCAAAGTTTTTTCCATTTCCTTTCAATGGGATGATGACCATATCAAATGTCAGTGTTGCCTTTTAGGATCAGTCCCAGAAACCCTTTTAATACATAAATAATTCTCTGACTGAAATCCATGAGATATTAATTCTGTAATCCATTCAAAATTCTTAATAAACTGTCTTCTGTTTGGGCAGCCAAACCTTGTTAAACCCAGCTTTGCTACCAAATTTCCTGTGCCAGGAGTTAAAGTTCCACCAGTACAGAGGGTCTCTGAGGAGTTCCTAAATCCAGGGAAGAGTGGGATACAAACAAATAACCTAAAATTTACACTGGGGATCAGTGAAATGCCACACTGATAAAAGATTTTCAGAATGGATTGATCAAGCAAGGAAAGTAATAATTATGTAATTGATTTAATAACTGAAAAATATTAATATATAACAACTGAAAAAAATGAACTTTTATTTATTTAAATCAATTTCTGTGGAAATAAGGTGCTGGGAGCTGCAAAATCCTGTCCTAAACTTCAACTGTACTAGCTTTTGGTGAATATTTTGGTTAGATTTGTTCAAGTTAGGTGAAAATCCCTAATCAGCTGGAGAAGCAAACTGGAGAAGTGAGGGGCTATATGGGAGAGGAGCAGTGCAATCCCTCTGGGAACATCCAGCCCAGCTCAGTGACCTGCAGGCATGCAGAGGGGACGGGCCGTGCAGGGACATTGTTTGGAGAACAACTGAATACCAGAGATTCACAGGAGTGAAATAATTCCTGTGCTTCCTGCCAGGTGAGCAGCCTCTGGCATGACTGGCTGCTGAGCTTCCTTCAAGGGCACCAGCAGGTCCTCCAGGCCCAGACAGAAGCATCACCGTTCTCCGAGGATGAGGAAGGCATAGAGGACAGGATGAGTAAGAGCTGCTCTTGCTCCAAAACCTTTGGGAAGTGGAGGGTTAAAGAGTCCCTGCACCCTACACATTATGTTGGCAGTGTTTGGGTTGGCATGGTGTTTCCAGAGGCTGAATTTAATGGCAATGCCAAGTATTCTGGATGTCAGTGCTCGGCAGATTGCCACAGGCCGCTTCAGGAATGAGGGTGTTCCAAGGAAACCCAGCTTTGTCCTTGCTACTTGCATTCTCCGTTTCACAGCTCCCTTGGCACTGACTGGAGCAAGGCAAGATTTGATTCACAGACTCATGGAATCTTTTGGGTTAGAAAGGACCTTTAAAAGCATCAAGTCCAACTATTCCTCCAGCACTGTCCTGTTCACCACTAACCCACATCCCAAATGCCACATCCACGTGTTTTCTGAACACTTCCAGGCATGGTGACTCCACCATCTGCCTAGGCAGCCTGTTCCAATGCTTTATATGCCTTTCCATGAAAAAAATTTCTTCCTAATATTTCAAGTAAACCTCCCCTGGTACAGTTTGATACTTGGACATTCTCATTTCTCTGCAGCTCCTTTGTCTCCCTTTAATAATGGATGTGACATTTCAGCTCACTTAGGCGGGGTTACGGCTCCCTCCTGGAGGAGCAGGACATGATGGAATAGCCTGTACAGATAATTGAATGTATTAATCGGGAGAGTACTCTTGGGAGAAAGGCTGGGGAGGCTCTCATTGGTACATAAAGGTGCAGAAAGCATCAGTGTGCCCCTGGTACTACCGCAGGCTCCCCTGAAACCAGATCAGACTCTGGTTCTTGGCTCCTTTCTACCATCTGTGCTAAAAAGGACATTGTCAGGAAAGGGAGTAAAAATTTTTCTCCCTGGAATGTTCAAAGTCAGGTTGGACAGGGCTTGGAGCAACCTGGTCTAGTGGAAGGTGTCCCTGCCCATGACCAGGGGTTGGAAGGAAATGGTCTTTAAGATCTCTTCCAACCCAAAGCAGTCTGGGTTTCTGTGATTATAAGAGAAACATTTCTGTGAATCCTATTTCCTGGCCCTACCTGCATCAGGAGTTCCCAGTGTAGAAAGAGCACTAAGGCAGGGCTACAGGAGACCACCTTTGGTGTGACAGGAGTAGAAAAATAGTTCTTTTCCTGCAACTATTGTGGCTCCACATCCTCTCTGAAGGCTGATCAACACAAACATTGGCTGAATGAAAGGAGTCCTGTTCATGGGCATGGAATTTGCATGAAGCTGAGATCATAGACACCCAGACTGGTTTGGGTGGGAAGGACCTTGACTTTCACCTAATTCCACCCCCCTGCCATGGGCAGGGACACCTTCCACTATCACAGGCTGCTCCAAGCCTGATCCAGCCTGGCCTTGGACACTTCCAGGGATCCAGGGGCAGCCACAATTTCTCTGGGCCCTATGCATCAGGGCCTTCCCACCAACAGACCATGTTGATGTTTGTAGTAGAAATGCTTTGCTGTGTAGAAGAGTCAGTTGGGCAGTTTTGAATCTATTCTCTTGCACAAATCCATCCATCAGGATAATTTCTTTCTCCATGCAGCCAAAGCTCAGCGCGAGGAAGGAACACGGGTGCTGTGGGCAGTGCTGAAGGTCCGAGAACAGGGACCACTGCAGCATCTCAAGGAAACAGTCCGAGTCCTGCATGCCTTGGCCATGATCCACTACCTGGGCCTGGATTTAGCCAAGGTAGGTTGTGTCTGAAAGGGTTCAGGAGAACTGGCCATTTGCTCTGGGGATCATCCTATCTCCTGGTCCTCTTGTTCCCCTGCACCTCTCCTGAGGCCACAGGTGACCAAGGACAAAGTGCCTCATAGCTCTCAAACCAAGGGCTTAGGTGGGATATTATGGGGAAATCCTTCCCTGTGAAGGTGGTGAGGCCCTGGCACAGGTTGCCCAGAGAAGCTGTGGCTGTCCCATCCCTCAAGTGTCCCAGTTGGACGGGACTTGGAGCAACCTGGTCTTGTAGAAGATGTCCCTGCCATGGGACATGAGATCAGCTTTAAAGTCTCTTGCAAGCCAAACTGTTCCATGATTTTCTGACCTGCAAGGCTGACAATTGTGGTGGATGTGTTTTCATCCCTGCCAGGCCAGTGGATCCTGCAGTTATCCACATTTTCTGGGCTCATCCTTATTCTGGTCTATTCCTGGCGGTGTAGCTGCCTTTAGACCTGAGCTCAGGGGTTACACAGAGCAAGACCTGGAGCTCACAGACATCCTTGAGCCAGACTCCCCTGAGTTCAAGGTTCAGTCTAATTGAGTCTGTAAGTCCAGTTTGGAATCTGAATTCCTGTATCTTTATGGCTTAAAAATTCATGGGTGACTGGTAACTTCTGCGCTTTACCAAAAATTGATTTTGAGGATGTGCTGAGTAGAAACCATCTGGAAATCAGGCCCCTCTGTTTGGGATCAGAGCTCAAAACCCTGAGTTTCTTCAGCCTGGGTTTTGAGGAGTGAAAATACAGGTGGTGAAAAATACTGTATTGAAATATTAATGGTCTCTTAATCGTATTATAGAAAGCCACAACTTGGGAGTGTTTGGGAGACAAAAACAAAATTGAAGTTGTTCGAAAAAGGAAAAGGACAAAGCTTTGTAACTGTGAGAGTGTCTAATCCCTGGAAGAATTACCAAGGGAAATTATTTACTTTCTTATTAAGATAAATTAAGGATTTAGTTGAGAGTCTGTACAACTGATTTTTTTTCCCTGACATAGCTTTGGGATTGTTCAGAGGAACTGTGTTAGACAGGAGATGATGTCCAGCACAGGGGTCTGGGATCAGTAATCTCCTGTCTGCACCACTGGATCCTAAATATGGGATCTGCTGGCAGCTTTAGGCTCTCTTGTAAAGCAGCTTGTACAGGTCACCTCAAAAAGGGAGCCTGGATCTGCTCCAAGCTGCTCCTGCACTGAGCCTCAGCAGGTATTTAACTATGCCATGAGAAAAGCCAGATTCCTGACAATTCCTGGGTGTTTCTTCTATCCCATTTCAGGCCCAGGAGCTGGGGATGAAAGCCTTTGACCTGGCCAAGCAGCTTCCCCAGCAAGACTCTCTAGAAACCATCGGTCACCTGCTGGAGTTAATTAATGCCCAGTTTTCCCACACCACATAAAAACTGGCTCTGCCTGACCCAGGTGTTTGGTCAGGTTCTCTCTTATCCAGGTTCCTGGATCAGCGTCACAAGCCCTTGATCCTTTCTGCTCCTGCCTCTTTCCAGGTGCATCCCTGGCTGTCTCAAACTGTTTGGAAAATAAACATTTTGGTCTGAGTTAGTCTTCATGTGCTGCTCCACCTCTGTAACTTTTCAGAGAGTAACAGCACCAGGGTGAGAAACAAAAGCACCACAAACACACTGAATAAATCATTTATTGGCCAGGTTGGGAATAAGCAAACAGCCTTCTCACAGCCTCATGGTAGTTGTCCGGGAGCCAAGACAAGCTCAGGTGTGTTTCTTACTGGTTTCCTGGCTTTGCTTGCCAGTTTGGTGAGGGAGATCCCATGGAGGGGTAGGAGAGGGACACAGGGAAGGGCTGGGGTGGTGGACACCTGCTCCTGGGGAGCTGGTTGAGCTTGACAAGGTGTTGCATCTCCTTGCAGACCCCCTCTGTCTCCAAACCAATTTCCAGAGAATCCCAGCCTGGTTTGGAAAACCAGCCTGGTTTAAAGCTCATCCCACTTCACCTCCTGCCATGGGTAGGGACACCTTCCACTATGGCAGGTGCTCAGAATTTTCTCTTTCTGCAGAACTTCCTATAGCTCTGGGTACCGAGAGACTCCTTTGTTCCACTTCCACGGGTAGAAGTTCCACGGGAAGAACTTCCATCCTGGAGGGACCACGGGAGGCATGAGGGACTCTAAGCAGTCCTGAGGGAAAGAATTAAAAGGCTCCAACAAGGGATTCTAACCTAGAGGAGATGTAGTTTCCTCCTAGCAGAGAGCTGACATCCCCTTGGATCTGCCACCAACCTCGGGAGGAGGTGCCACCCCCAGGCCCATTCCAAGCTGGCTCCTGCCCCAGGGAGCAGCGAGAACCCTCAGGACACAGGTGACCCTGCTGGGGAGGTACAGGGACACCGGAGCAGGGCCAGGCACAGGAGTGTGGGAAGCACAGTGCAGCCATCAGATTTTGTGATCCCTCACGGCTGGGAAAGGGGAGAAGGGAGTCGGCCTGTGCCGCGCTGAGCCCTGAGCTCCGATTAAGGCTCATTTACTTCGGGAGGATTTATGAGGGTGTTTAATTGCCTTGCCAAGTTGGGCTGGAGTCAAGTGCGCTTTGTAAATGCTTCGTCAAGCTGGGGCCTGAGCAATTAGCAGGGATTGCTGCTGCTGGGGAAGGGAAAACCACAGGTTCAGCCATGTTACATTCCAGGGGGTGGGATAAGGCTGCTTGGGGTGCACAGCACAGGCCTGGGGAAGGGCTAGGAGACTTCCCAACGCTCCTGTGGGTGATGCTGGTGGTCTCTCCACCTCATCAGGTGTGGGATAACCTGGTCTCTCCACCTCCGTGGGGTGCGATATGCTGAAAGGGGCCGGAATGATCACCTCTGTGGGATGCGGGATGTTGGGGGACAGTGCCTGCTGGCACAGTGCCCCAGGGCACAAGGAATTGGGTCACCAGAGATTTGGAGCTCAGTCACGGCTGTAATCCTTCCAGTGTTCCTGGGCTGAGCCTGCAGGGCCATGTGGCTGCTCTGGATGTTCAACAAAACAAACGCAGCCGGGAAATTAAGGTTGTGCAGGGCTGAGCATCTCCTGGAGCCAGGAACGAAACAGCATAGAAGAGGAGCCCTGGGCACAGAAAGAACATTCTGGAGAGCTTTTAAAGACACTATAAGAGCAATTTCCTACAACAGCCATGCCCAATGTGTGCCCTGCAGGGCAAAGAGCTGCTTCAATAAATAGAAAAAAGCTTGAAGTGACCAACATCAGCATTTTTTTTGCCTGAAAGTGTTCAGGCTTGCAGTTCTTGGCATCTTCTCAGCTGAAGGGGAAAAAAAACCAAATCCACAGAGCAGCAGCAACCTTTTGCCTTCCCCTGCTCAAGTACTCATGGCATGACCAAGGCTATGTCCTGGGCAAGAGGAGCAGGTTTGGGATGCACACAGCAGAACAGCTCCAGCCAGGTCCTGTGGTCACCCCCACCCCATGATCCCAGCCCAGGCTGCTCCAGGCAATTAAAATCTAGTTGTACACCCAGAGCAGGTATTTTGCAACCAGGTGAGTCGTTCTCGTGGAAAAGCTTTGCAGGGACACGCACTCCCAGACCCCCCCACCCCCAGGAAGGCAGGGCAAGTCTGGTTCCAAGAAATAAAGGCACAGGACACCGGGGCTGGGTGGCTGCTCACATTCTCCTTTATTGTTCATACCACACACCTTCCCCTTGGCACTTTACTTCAGGGATTTGCTTAAAAAACCACACACACACACACCCCCACAGCTTGGCGCAGCTGTGCCACAACCAGCTGAGAATGAGCTTTTTTAAAGAGGTTTATTTTACTCCCTCCCCCGCCTTTATTTTCTTTCACGTGTGGTCAAATGTCATCACTTCCAAACCAAACAAATAAATTTTAAAAAAGATACTATTTAAAAAAAAAATCAAAACAAAACACAAACCAAAAAAACAACCCTGCCTGTGGCTTTGGAAATGTGCAAGGAGCTCACACACCAGCTGCACTCAGGGAAATGGGTTATTTTGTGTGTTTTCAGTTTTGTTTGAAAAGGACAGTATTTCTCATGTGTACTTTTTTTAATATACTACAGCCTGAAATTCAGTGCAATAGATACAACTACAGTGCAGAACTATACAAAAGTCATCCTAACCATGTACAAGCTTTTTTCTGTTGCTATAGAAACTATAACCTTTTTCTGTACCTTTTGTATGCATTATACAGTGTGAATATACTCCAAGAATATTTACAGTACTTGGCTTGTCAAATCAGAAATGCTATAACTTAAATGTCTACTATTAACAACCATTGAACAAAAATATATATAATATAAATATCTTCCAGTCTATACACAGAGCAGAAAACGGCTGTATCCATGCGGTGCTGGATTTTGGTGAGTCCTGGGGTGGGGGTGGTGATGGAGGGGGATGTTGTCGTGTGCGGCTGCCGCTGGCGCTTCACTGTCGGGCAAATATTGCCGAGATTAATCCCAAAATTCAACAAGAACACATCCCCCCCTCTCCCCTTCTCCCCTCCCAGCTGGAATTCAGGTGAAAGGAGAGGAGCCTGCAAAAATGGATTGACCTTTCCAACTGATCCATCCGGACGGCTCTGTCCTCCACGCTGCCCCGGGTGGGAGGTCCCCGTCCACAAACCCACCACGGGGCTTGAAATCAAGGAGACTTAAAAAAATTACTCATTTTCTTGGTTTGTTGTTTTTTTTTTAAATATTAGATTTAGTCAATTTATGTGATTTTTTTTCTCTATGATTAGAACGTTAAAAAAGTTTCCAGCTTTTTAAAAACTTTGTCTACGTGATTTTCCGTTAAATAACTATCGCGTCATTAATAAAAAACAGGGAATTGCCCTCCTGCTGGTGGGGGCTGCGTGGCTGGGTTTTAAAACACCTATTGGCTTTGAAATCTTGGACGCGAAACCAGCTAAAAAAATGAAATAAAATAAAATTCGTTCCTAGCAGAAAAAAAAATAATAATAAAATAGGTCAGTCTGTCCCCAGTAAACCACTGGAGGAGGCTGGAGAAAGGGCATCGGAGCCGCAACCCCCCCACTCCCTCCTGCCTGGGGTCTGTACAAAGTGTTTTAAAAAGTCCCCCCGGATTCAGGGAGCGGTGGCGCCGGGGGTCCAGGTTACACCTGCGAGTCGGCGCCCAGGCTGTGGAACTCATCCGGGGTCTTGTCACTCTGGCCGCCCCCACTCTGCCGGAAGCCTGAGGCAATCTCATCAAAGGTCCGGCCTTTGGTTTCCGGCACTTTGAAGTAGGTGAAGACGAAGAAAAGCACGAGCAGCACCGTGAAGATGATGAAGACGTAGGAGCCGCAGAGTTGCTGGGTTTGAAGGGAAAGGGGGAGGTGAGCACATAATGGAGGCCACAGAATCATGGAGTTGTTGAGGCTGGAAAAGCCCACCAAGATCAACTCCAACCACCAACCCAGCACTGCCAGGTTAACCCCTAACCCATGCCCCCAGGTGACACATCCAGGGATGGCAATTCCACCACCTCCCTGACCACCCTTTCCATGAAGAAATTTTTCCAATATCCAATCTAAACCTCCCCTGGCACAACCTGGGGTTGTGACCTCTCATCCTGTCCCTTGCTCCCTGGGAGCAAAGCCCGATCCCCCCCCCCCAGCTGTCCCCTCCTGTCAGGGAGTTGTGCAGAGCCACAAGGGCCCCCCTGAGCCTCCTCTTCTCCAGGCTGAGCCCCTTTCCCAGTTCCCTCAGCTGCTCCTGGGGCTCCTGACCCTTCCCCAGCTCCATTCCCACCTCTGGAAACAGCTGGTACCACCCTGCCCACACCTTGCCATGGCCATCCAAGACCCAGATCCTCCTTTCAGGAACATCTCAAGTTCATAAGGAACAATGAGTTGGGTTCCTGCTCCAGCTCCAAGTCCTTCTTCCCAAGGGATCTTAACCCAACAAAACCACCTCAGCCCAGGTTTTAGGACTCAAGGTTGTGGCCCTAGAATTCAACACTGGGATCCAGCAGCAGGATTTGGCACCAAGATCTGACACCAGGACTCCACACCAAAATCTGGCAGAGACCCAGCGCCAGGAACCAGCAGCCAGAACCATGATTTGGATTTGGCAGCAGGATCCAGCAATGGGATGTTGCACTGGAGTCTGCCACTGGGATCCAGCATCAGGATCTAGGCTGGACACTGTTTCCATCCCTTATCCAGAACTGGGATCTGGATCCACCCTGAACCAACAGTCTGAGAGGCTGGGACTGAGACTCCCCTGGATCACTGGGATACCCGAGGACTCCCAGATTCCTGTGTCCCGTGTCACATCCCCCGCTCCCCCAGTACTCCAGCCACAATTACCGCAATGTACTGGAAGCCCATTCCCACAATGAAGTTGGAGGTCCAGTTGGAGAGCCCAGCCACAGCAAAAGCAGCAGGACGGGGGCCTTGGCTGAACAGCTCCGCCACGATGAACCAGGGGATGGGGCCTGGGCCGATCTCAAAGAAGGCCACAAACCCAAAGATGGCCACAATGCTGAGGTAGGACATCCAGGGCATTTGGTCCTAGGCCAAGGGAGAGGGAGAAAGTCAGTGCCGTGAAGGGGACACAGCATCTGGACACCTCAGCTGGTGCTGGCAGAGGAGCCATGAGCTGGAAACTGGAACTGTGGGAGCTCAGGAGAGACGTGGCAAAGGGGACTGAGTGCTCAGCCATCACCTCAAGGAGGAGTAAGTCATTCCTCCTCTCCAACCATCCCTCCTCAACCTCCTCCTCCCAGCCTCCCCAGCACTCACCAGCAGCGTGAGGGCAATGGTCATGAGAATGGCACATCCAGCCATCCCTGCCAGCCCAATGAGGTGCAGGGTCCTGCGCCCGGCTCGCTCCACCACGAACAGCTGTGGGATGGACATGATCTGTCAGCACCTCCTCAGCCTGTAGGAAGGGCCCCTTCTCCCACCTCCCCTGCAGAGATCCCGGGGGCAGGGGGCAAAACTCACTGAGACCACCGTGAAGGCCGTGTTCACCACGCCAGAGCCAATGGTGGCATACACAGGCTGCTCCACCCCCGACTTCTCGAAGATGCTGGTGGAGTAGTAGAAGACCTACAAAGGGCAGGGAGTTGCCACAAGTCAGGTCCTGGAGCTCTGGGTGAACCAAGCTGACCCCGATATTCAGACCGCACCCAGACTCACCGCGTTGATCCCTGAGAGCTGCTGGGAGAGCTGCAGGACAATGGCGATGAGGATGGGCTGGCGGTACATGGGGGAGCGGAACAGCTCCATGATGGTGACCTTCTTCTCCCTCATCATCTGCCGGCTCTCCTCCTTCATCTCCTGCAGGTCGCTGCTCACGTCGGTCGTGCCTCGCAGCTTCTTGAGGACTGAGGGAGAGAGGTGGCATCAGGAGATGTCGAGGACCCTCCGGAGTGCCAGGATGGGCCCCGCGGAGCAGTCACGCACCACTCTTGGCTTTGTTCTCCTCATTGCGGTTGATGAGCAGGAACCGGGGGCTCTCGGGGGCAAAGGGCAGGATGATGCACTGCAGCAGGGCAGGAACGAAGATGAAGCCCAGCAGCAGTGGCCAGAGAGAATCGTTTCCCATGATCAAGTCCAAACCAAACACCTGAGGAGAAGGAGAGGGACTGAGCCACCTATCCCAGCTGGAAAGTCCTGGCTGGACACACCTCTGCAACTCATGGTGTGCTCCAAGCTGGAACAGCCGTTGGAGGACTCCTGTGCAAGTGCTTCCAGATGACCAACAGATGTTAATATCCTGATGCTGCCCATCTCAAACCTTCAGATTCCATAGCATCCCCGCTCCTCTGAGCTCCAGCTTCACCCTCCCTCCCCAGCTCCACCTGAAAGGTTTTGCAGATCCACGGCACCTCATCCTTGCAGGCCCTGATGAGTGTCAGGATCAAAATAAGGGGAAACCCCCCCTAAACATTCTCCACTGCTCACCTGTGCAATGAGGATGCCCAGGACAATGCCAAGCTGGTGGAAGGTTCCCAAGGCCCCCCGCAGGGCAGTAGGGGACACCTCACCCACGTACATGGGCACAAAACCCGTAGTGAGGCCAGAGTAGAGGCCGATGACGAAGCGGCCAAGGATGAGCATCTCAAAGGAGAAAGCCATCTTGGAGAAGCCCATGAGGACAGCTGACACAAAGGCAAGGATGTTGGACATCAGCATGGAATTTCGTCTGGAGAGGGATGGAGGAGAGAAGTGAGGAATACCAGGAGAAGCCAAACATCAGCCCTTGACAGTCCTGGAATGCCAGGGTGGGGTAAGGCAGCACAACCTCCCCACTGAGGGATCCACCAGGGAGCCAGCAGGCTCAGTGCTCACCTTCCAAAGCGATTGACAAAGAGCCCCACAGAGAAGGAGCCGATCATGCCCCCAACAGAGAAGATGGCAACTGAGAGGGACCAGAGCGTGGTAAGGGTGGCGGGGCTGATGGGCTCCTCATATCGGTACAGCCACGTGCGGTTGTAGAAATCCTCAATCACCTGGAAAACAAGGAGAGAAACCAAACCACGTGTCAAACCCGCCCCTGCTTCATCCTGCCCCTGAACGGAGTCCCGGTGGCCACGGCAGCTCACAAGACGATGTGTCACTGTCACCAGAGCCGCCGGCCGAGGGAGGGAACCTGCTGGGATACATGGGGGAAATGCAGCCAGACGGGTTCTGGGCTCACCCTGCCCAGAGAGAGAGACAGATGGTGCTGCCAAAACTCGCCGGGCAGGCACGGGGAGGTCACACTGCTCCCCAGGGCAGGGCAGGAGCCAGAGATGCACCAGCCCTGCAGAGGATGCGGAGGAACAGTTCCCATCCCCTTGGATACTCCTGGAGTTGGATTTCCAGTTTTTCCCCCAAGAATTCCATAACACAATCTCTGCCATTGTGCCGACACCCAACACAGGCCTTGGTCTGAAACACCAAGAACGGCCTGGTTTGTGAATATTAGGTGGTTTTACATGAATTTTGTATCTTTTTATACACAAAACATATACACTTACATACAAAATAGATACATTTTGTACTCTTTTGATGTATTTTTAAAGCCAGCCCATCTCCAATAGCTTCACCAAGTTCCTGTTCCTGCCCATGGCTGGGAAATGGCCTAAATGACCCTCTAAAGGTTCCTTCCGACCCAAATCTGACATAATACCATGATTTAAGGGTCACCCATCCCCAAACCACCACAGCAATGGGCTCCATAACACCTCACCAAGCCCAGCTGGAAAGAGCAGAAATTCCAGAGATTCCATGCTTTGGTGGGCCTCAAGTGGCTCCAAGATTTCACTGCCCTGGTGGGTTTCACTCCCAATTTACTATTGACACCACTGTGCTTCACTTTCCACTTTTCCCATCAATCCAAACCCAAACAGTAGCCCTGGCAGAGACAGCACAAGAAATACACACAGAGCTAGGTACAAGTCCCACTAGTATAACTATTTTTCCTAGTTGTTCCTCTTCCAAAGCATGTAGACCATTAGAATTTCCATATTTAAGTGATTTTGTTCCCTCCTGTTTCACCCAGAGGTTCGGATGCTTTTCCCCCTTTTCCCAGTATTCCCAAAATAAATAATTGATTGGATTATTGGAGAAGTCCGGGCTAGCTCAGGCTCTCAGTAGGCCCAGGGGGTATCTGAAAATAACACCCCCTCCTGCACCTTCTTCCTGAAATAAGGAATGCTTTGAAGAACCCAATGGTCTTTTGGGAGAAGAGGTGAAAAATGGGTTTAAAGGGAGAAAGGTGAAGAAAAAAAAATTGGTTTTGCCTGCTTTTCAGCTGAGTGCTGTGATGCATCCCCACCCTGCATCTCCATGAATCCCAATACCAGTGCATCCCAAACCTGCGCCCTGACGCATCTCAACGCATCCCCATCCCAGCTTTACATCTCTGTGCATCCTCATCCCGACACTTCACTCCAGTGAAGTGCCAGAGCATCCCTATCCTGTGCCTCAATGCATCCTGAGGCATTCCTGTCCCAGTCCTGCACCTCCAGGCATCCCCATCCTGCCTCCCAACTCTGTGTCCCAGTTTATCCCAATGCACTCCATTCCAAGTCCAATGCACTCCAGTCCTGCACAGTAACGTGTCCCTATCCCAATACCAACACTTTATGTGTCCCCATTCTTAAAGCTGGGATGATGCCCTGTGTCCAGCACGTCCTGCTGCCAAGGACAACCCTCATCCCACCTCCCCTCGTGCTCCCACACGGAGCATCCCAAATCCTTGCCCTCTACACTAGTGACTTGTCCAGCACCACGTGACTCTTCCTGGCCTGAGCCCAATGGATTCATCCCCAAAATTATTCAGGAAAACTGTGGCAACACTCATCATGAGGGTCTGGAATTTCTGGGGGCTGCGGGCATCGGAGCTCAGTCCCACGGGAAGCTCACAGCTGATCCCTGACCATGTCACTGGCTGGAGCAGCCAGCTGGGAGAGGATGGAGAGAAATCCTTCAGTCCACAGAAACAAAGCTCCTCCTGGGACACGGCTCTGATCAGGGTGGTGATCACAGCATTCCTTCTTCCCACAGTGCCAGAGCTTGGGAAAATGAGGGCAAATGCCAGGGAGCAGTTCCTCAGTGCAATCCCAAGGATTTCCCAGCTCCAACAGCTCAAACACTGCTCGTCTCTCAAGCAGCTTGCTCAGGGTCATCAGAGAATGAACATTCCCAACATCAGACCAGTGCACGTGAGGGCAAGGAGGCATCGGGACACTTCAGGAGCCTTCAGCATCACCCCACAGGTTCTGGGTGGGAGCTGCAGCCTCCAGCCACAGGAATTGAATCCCAGGATTCAATACTATGTAATGCAACACCTTGAATGAATTCCTGGCTTTTTCCTCTCCCCATACTGATGGGGCCTGGGAGTTTTTCCACAGGGTCTCCTATCCCAGGAGGAGTTTTCTCAATGCTTAAGGCACCATTCCAGAGGCACTCACTGGGATGGGATTCAACTCTGGCAGCTGGATCCTGCCCTGGTGAGTTGAATTCTTTGGGGTGTTGACACTCGGGGACAGCTTTGTTCCCACCAGAGCCCAGGCTGTCCCTCCACACCTTATCCCAGCACAAGAGCTGTACCCAGGGAACAACACAAGTACCACACAGGAATTCTGAGCTAATTTTCCAAGTGTTTAACACCTTAAACAGCCACCAAATCTGGAAAAAGCCATGTTTTCCATGGACCACGGGTACCTACCAGCAGCTAGAGGGTCCTGGCAGTACATGAGGGGAGGAGCCAACACCTCCTGCACTCCATCCCCCTTACAGCACTTCCCAGCCAAACCCTCTATCCTTCCAAGATATTGTGCCGGGACGCAAAACTCAGAAATAGAGCTCTCAGTCAGAGCAGCCACTCGGGATGACTCAAACCTTAATTAACTGCCAGACCTTCATTCAGAGCCGAGGTTAAAAGTTCCACCGGCCACACCCAGAGAGCATCCTGCAGGCACTGCTGGGATTTTTCCCAACAAAAACGCCAAGCAAGGAGGAAACAAATTCTCCCGGGAAGGCTGGAGCTAAATAACTCCCTCTCAAATCCCATTACAGCCCTAAGCTGCCTAGTGGGATGTACTATTTTAGCCAGGCTGGCAGTGGAGGCTGGTTTGTTTTCAGCCACGGCGGGGGAGGTGGGGGGCGGGGGGGAGGGAATTTTGTGACAGAAGGATTGGAATTTCCCTGCAGAGGGTTCTGGGAGCACTCACCTTCTGTGGGGCATTGATGACACCGGTGTTGTATCCGAACTGGAGGGAGCCCAGCACCGCTCCTCCCACAGCCAGCATCAGGCGAGCCGTCATCTGCCGGAAAACAGGGAAAGGGGTTAAATCTGGGATCCCTGCAGAACTGTCTCCCCAGCTGAGTGGTACCAGGGCACTGCATGGAATGCTGGGAAGGCAGGGGGTACAAATATTCAGAATAAAAGAGGAAACTCACTTTTTTGGCTCTAAGGGGGAAAAATAATTACAAAAATGTCATTTTGAGTGTTTAAAAAACACATGGTTTGGGGGAATTCCAGGAATTTTGGCCCTGGAGTGGGCCGGAGGTGTTATCGGGGCTCCAAGGGTCCCCTTGGAGGCTCCAGTGACCAGCAGGCTCCGAGCCAGCGCCGGCCGCTCCTGGGGCACAGCGGAGCCTCCGAGCGCTCCCGGCTGAGGATGCTCCGGGAAGCCACCACTAACAACGGTTTTCCATGGGAGTCTAATTAAGAGTCGCTGAGCAAAATCCTGGTTAGTTGGCAAAGCCTTCCTGGGCCTCCTCTTCCTCCCGCCTGAGCCGGCCCAACAATCAGAGCCTTGTTCAGGAGCGGGGTCAGGGCAGGCCAGCGCTCGGGCCACCTTTGTTAGCGGCCCAATTATCCCAGGCAGGAGATTTTCCCGGCACTAGAACCAGGATCCGACATTCCCAGTTAATCAGCTTTGGGATGAGCCACGTGAAATTTATAAACCCGTTAATTTGGGGAGGGGTCGTCCTCCCTAAGTACCAACATGTCACCCCAAGGATGCTCCCAGGGTGTCATGGATTAATATTCCCAAGAGATCAATGCTTCAGATCCCACCTAAATGAGCAGGGGTGACTCTAACTCTCTCCCCAAAAAGGATATTTTTTATATTGAAGAACCATTCTCCTCTTTCTTTTAATAAATAATGGAATTAATGCTGCTCCCTGACCACTCTGGCCACCTGCATGAAAAGTTCCCAGGAAAAAAGCAGAGGGAATGAAGCCAGGCCCGTTAATGAAGCTCATTAATTAGGCTTGGCCCCAATACAACTAATCAGGGAGGTTTGGGCATTTGAACTTGTTTGGTGCTTCGGAGTAAATCCACCCTGAGGAGAAAACACCTCTTCCATGGCATGACGAGGCTGGGAAGTTGCTGGTGTCCCAAAAAAAAAAGAAAAAAAGCCCCCAAAACTCCACAATTCTAACTGTGACCTTATCCATCCCCTAAAAACCTAGGATGGGAATGCTGAAAGCACCTGTTGCTTGGGAAAACCTTATTTAAAAATGAGGGATTTGGTGGATTTGAGTGCGTTTGGGGGATGGAGAGATTTTCCTTTGCTTTTGGGGGATCACCCTGATTTGTTTGGGTCCCAATTTTTGCCCTTTCCTGGCTAAAGGGCACCGCAGGAGCTGCCAGGCGCTCCCCTAGGTAGGGCGAGCACAGGTGAGTCATGGCTCCAGGGATGGGGATGCGGCAGCCGGATGAACTTTGCTCCAGGAAGGTGAGAGGTAACAACACCTTGATGCACCCATACCAGCCACATACCAAAAAAAAAAAAAAAAAAAAAAAAATCAAATTCTTTGTTTCATTTTAACATTTGGAAAAAAGAAACTTTTCATGGCTACCAAAAAAAAAAAAATTAAATTCCAGCAAAAGAACCCTTGTATTTTGATTAAATTCCGGCAGTTTGAAGATACGAAAGGGTGAAACTGGCAGGAAAATTGCTTTTGGGAGGCTTGTCCCGAGTAGGGTCAGGGTGAGTCAGCTCCTGCTCCCTTCCCAGTTCCAAACACGCTGCCCGGCTGCGATCCGGGAGCCTTTCGGCTTCAACTTCGCCTTTAAAGGCAAGTTGGGGGGCGGAGGGGGGGGAATAATTAAATAAAAGGGAAAAGTCGGTTTTTAAGGGCAGCTTTGCCCAGGCAGCGCCTGCCAAACCCCACGGGGGGCTGTGGGGAGATTTTTTTAACTCCTTGCAGCAAAAAGCATCTTTATCAGGAATTTTGGCACAATTCCCTCTTATTTCAATAAAATAAACTTATTTAAGACCGGCTAGACCCCAAACTCCTGATTTGATCCCTAACAATTCCTCTATGTTATAGGAAAGAGATTTTTCATAAATTTACAGTATTTGTTTTCTTTTTAGCTGCTTCCTGTTTCCTCCCCAGCTCCAACACGGAAGCCAGGACGCTCCAAGGAGGATGGGGGGGGCAACAGGGGCACCCCCAAACCTGCTGCCTTCGGCTTTACAACTCTATTTTTAACCCTGTTTTTTTTTTATCCTCCAGCCTTGAAGGACTTTGGGATACAGTTCACCTCACAGATCAAGAGAATGAATAATCCCTTTTAAAGCAAAATAATAATATTAAAATATTAATATAAAGATGTTAAAAGAGTAGCCCAGCAGGGAATCCCAACGTTTTTCACTTCAGCGTGGAGGATTTGGGGATGCTGCTGCCTCACAAAAACAAGGAAATTCACAATTCCTTCTAAATAATACTAAAAAAGTATCCCAGAAGGGAATTTCAACTTTTTCAACTCCAGTGCAGATGGATTTGGGCAATTTGGGGATGCTGATTGTTTCACGGATCACGTGAATTAATAATTTCTCTAAAAGAAAATTAGCAATAACATGAAAAAACAACAAAGGTCCCAGGAGGACATCCCATTTTTTTTTTTTTTACCCCAGCAGGAGGGTTTTGGGATGCTGTCTGTACCATGGAGCAAAAAAAATAATAATTCCTTAAAAATACAAATAATAATTTAAAAAGGGGGTCCCAGGAGGGAATTTGGGAAAAACCCACGTGACAAAGACACCATGAAAATGATCCATGAGGATTCAAGGAGCAGCCCAGAGCGGTCCCATCTGGGGATGGAAGAGGGGATGTGGGCAGCTGGTGCAGCCCCTTCCACACTCATTTGCACACTTCTGGGAGAAAGGGCACATGGATAACACGGCTGTAGCTACCTCCCAACTCAGGAAAAGCTCACATCCCCACCAAAAATCAGGAAAAATCCACTCCAGACCCACAGGAGGGGATTTAAAGCCACAGAATTTGGGGTTCACACCGGCACCGTGGGGACCGGATGGGATTTGGGCTGAGGGAGAGAACCACGAGGATGGAAAGAAGCACTGGAGTGGTGGAATTTGATTTTTTATTTATTCTTCTTCCCTAAAGGTCATCCAGGGACGGCGACACAATCCCAGTGACTTTTGTAACTGCAACCAGCATGGGAGAGTTTTTGCATAGAATGAGCTGGAAAAAACACACAGAATGTGCAACGCTCCCCCCCGTCACACATTCTGGGTTAATAATATTAATTATTAAATATAAAGGGGGTTGGTGAGGGGAGCTTGTCCCCCACCTCCCAACTGCCAGCTGCTTCCATGAAAAGTCGCTTTTTTTTTTCCACGCAAAATGCACTCTGGATGAAAGTGTCACCCATCAGCGCTCGGCAAATCATCCCTGCAATTAATTACCTTGACAAAAATTAATCATTTCTAACCCAAATCCATCCAAGGCGGGGGCGTTACGGAGCTGGAAAAGCAGGGGGAACGTGATTCCGGCTCCGTTCGGGAAGCCGGGAGTTAAGTGCGTCGGATTTCTCGGGTATGAGACGAAATTTGCGTTTAATTCCTGCCCCCATCACCGCGCTGCCGGCCGGCACGTTCCCGGCTCCCACCCCCGATCCCACCCCTCACCCCGGGAAACAGGCGCTGCGGCTGAGCCTGCTCGGAATAAAAGAACTTAAAAAAATAGCAGATAGATAAATAGATAGATAGGTATCCTTAAATTTACGAAAATTGGGTATTTCGTGCTCCAAATGGGGACGGGGAGGAGGAGAAGGAAGTGGGAGTTGTTTCCCGGGGTGAAAACACCAAGCGGGATCGCTCCCGTCACATCTTTAATTAGGATAAAATCACGATTTGGGGGGTTAATTACACTTTGTGCTGCCACGCAAACAATTCCCTAACACTACCCCCCCCGCCCCCTCCCCCCCCCCCCAAAAAAAAGCCAGTGGTATTTAGCCCAACCTTTCCCAGATTGGAATATATTGTGGGTGATGTCGGTGACCTCCCGGAACCAATCACCAGGACCGTTCTGGGCTTTTACTCCCCCAAAATTAATTACAAATCAAATAACCCCATAAATTAATCCATTTGGGATAGGGAGGGTGTTGGGGGAACCCGGCCGCCGTCGAGAGGCCGGGAAAGCTGAGAGCATTTAATAACTCACAGTTTGGGATAAATTAATGGGAATTGGGTCAGGAGCTCCAGGCGGGATGCGCCCAGCCGAACCCAAACACCGCGGGGATCCGAGGGGTCCCGGCGGGGTCACCCCAACCTCGCATCCCGCAAAGGCCACCCCGGCCCTTGCTGGGTTCTGGGGCCGCCTCCCTCCCCGCTCCCGACACGGGGTCAGAAGGGACGGATTGGCTCGGTCCACGGCGGTTCCGCATTTCGGGGGGAACGGGGAGCCCAAAAGCGCTTGCCGGGCGCGCCGAGACGCATCGGCCGCTCTTCGGGGAGCGTTCCGCTCGGGCTTAGGGTACAAATAAAAAAAAGCAAAAAGGCGTTCGCTGCTGGCGGCAGCGGCAGGGGCCGCGCGCGGGGGCGGCCGGGGGGCGCGGGCTCACCTTGCTGCCGGTGTCCATGGCGGGGCCGGGGCCGGGGCCGGGCGGCGGGGCCGGGACGCTGCGCGGGGCGCGGGGCGCGGAGCGGAGCGGGGCGGAGGCGCGGCCGCCGCCCGGGCATTGGAGCCGCTTAAGAGCGCGGGCGGGGGCGGCGCGAGGCGGCGGCGCCCATTGGGCGGTGTGGGGCGGGGGCGGGGCCGGGGGCGGAGCGGAGCGGAGGGGCCGCGAATGGGGGGCGTGGGAGGGGGCGCGCGGGGGGCGGCGGCGCGTGCGGGGCTGCACGTGGGCGGCGGGGGAGGGGACCGGGACCGGGACCGGGACCGGGACCGACCGTGCGTGAGAGAGTGTGAGTGTGAGTGTGTGTGTGAGTGTGAGTGTGAGTGTGTGTGTGAGTGTGTGAGTGTGAGTGTGAGTGTGAGTGTGAGAGTGTGAGTGTGAGTGTGAGTGTGTGAGTGTGTGTGTGTGAGAGAGTGTGAGTGTGAGTGTGAGTGTGTGAGTGTGTGAGTGTGTGAGTGTGAGTGTGAGTGTGAGTGTGAGTGTGTGAGTGTGAGTGTGTGTGTGAGTGTGAGTGTGAGTGTGAGAGTGTGGGTGTGGGTGTGTGAGTGTGAGTGTGAGTGTGTGAGAGTGAGTGTGAGAGTGAGAGTGTGGGTGTGGGTGTGTGAGTGTGAGTGTGAGAGTGAGAGTGTGGGTGTGGGTGTGTGAGTGTGAGTGTGAGTGTGTGAGAGTGAATGTGAGAGTGAGTGTGTGAGTGTGAGTGTGAGTGTGTGAATGAGTGTGTGTGAGTGTGAGAGTGAGAGTGTGTGAGTGTGAGCGTGAGTGTGAGTGTGAGTGTGTGAATGAGTGTGTGTGAGTGTGAGAGTGAGAGTGTGTGAGTGTGAGCATGAGTGTGAGTGTGTGAGTGTGAGTGTGTGTGTGAGTGTGAGTGTGAGTGTGAGAGTGTGGGTGTGGGTGTGTGAGTGTGAGTGTGAGTGTGTGAGAGTGAGTGTGAGAGTGAGAGTGTGGGTGTGGGTGTGTGAGTGTGAGTGTGAGAGTGAGAGTGTGGGTGTGGGTGTGTGAGTGTGAGTGTGAGTGTGTGAGAGTGAATGTGAGAGTGAGTGTGTGAGTGTGAGTGTGAGTGTGTGAATGAGTGTGTGTGAGTGTGAGAGTGAGAGTGTGTGAGTGTGAGCGTGAGTGTGAGTGTGTGAATGAGTGTGTGTGAGTGTGAGAGTGAGAGTGTGTGAGTGTGAGCGTGAGTGTGAGTGTGAGTGTGAGTGTGTGAATGAGTGTGTGTGAGTGTGAGTGTGAGTGTGAGAGTGAGAGTGAGAGTGTGTGAGTGTGAGTGTGAGTGTGAGTGTGAGTGTGTGAGTGTGAGTGTGAGTGTGAGAGTGTGTGAGAGAGTGTGAGTGTGAGTGTGTGAGTGTGAGTGTGAGTGTGAGTGTGAGTGAGAGTGTGTGAGAGTGTGTGTGAGTGTGTGAGTGTGAGTGTGTGTGAGTGTGTGAGTGTGTGAGTGTGAGTGTGTGTGAGAGAGTATGTGAGAGAGTGGGTGTGAGTGTGAGTGTCTGTGTGAGTGTGTGTATGCGTGAGAGAGTGAGTGTGAGTGTGTGTGAGCGTGAGTGTGAGTGTGTGTCTGTGTGAGTGTGAGTGTGTGTCTGTGTGTGTGTGTGTCTGTGTGAGTGTGTGTCTGCATGTGTCTGTGTGTGTCCTTGTGTCTGAGTGTGCTTGTGTCTGAGTGTGTCTGTGTGAGAGAGAGTGAGTGTGAGTGTGTCTGTGTGTGTCTGTGTGTGGTGTCTGTGTGTGAGAGTGTGAGTGTCCTTGTGTCTGAGTGTGTCTGGGAGTGTGAGTGTGTGTATCTGTGTGTATCTTTGTGTCTGTGAGTGTGTCTGTGTGTCTGTATGTCACCGTGTGCACATGTGAGTGTGTGTATGTTAATGTGGGGGACGAGTGTGTGTGTGAGAGAGAGAGAGTGTGCAGGGGTGTGCAGGGGTGTGTGTCACTGTCACATGTGTGAGTGTGTGCGTAAACACTCACATGCCCATGAGTGCAGCTGTGCATATGGTGGGTGGGAGGGGATGAGTGTCACTGTGCGTGTATGTGCGTGTAAGTGCATGTGTGTGTGTGTGCACAGATCTGTGTGTGTGAGCTGTGTGTCAGTGTTCATGAGTGTGACTGTGTGCGCACAGGTGTGAGTGCCCTGTGTGTGCACGTTTGTGTGTGTGCATGTGAGTGTGCAAGGGGCTGTGTGGCTCTATACATGTTGCAAGGGTTTGCACGCCTGCCTGTGTGTCTGTGCAATGGGTGTGTCTGTGCACACACGAGTATGGAAGAGCTTCATGGCTGTACACGTGCACAAGTGAGCGTACACCTACATGTGCCTTCCCCACCCAAAACTCCCCTTTTCCCCCAAAATCATAATAAAAAACCCTTTAAAAACCACAAAAATCCTTAAAAAGTGGGTGGAACATTCAATTCCCCTTGTTGTTCCCGTAAAAAAAAAAAAAAAAAAAAAAAAAAAAAAAAAAAAAAAAAAAAAAAAAAAAAAAGAAAAAGAAAAAGAAAATTATTGGGAAAATGTTGGGAAAAGCAACCAAAAAATAAAAATACTGTCCTCCCCTCTAAAAAAAAAAAAAAGGCACAAAAAGCACACTAATATTGAAGAAACACCAGAAAAGCACAATAAATTATTGTGCAATATCTTCACCACAAAAAAAAGTAAAAAGAAAAAGAAAAAAAAGAAAGAAAGAAAAAAGAAAAAAGTTAACTCTAAATTGCACAAAAATTGAAGAAAAGGGGGGAAAAAATCTAAAACCAACCTTTTTTTTTTTTTTTTTTAAAAAAAAGGAAAGGAAAAATAAAGCACAGAAAATTTAAAAAAAAATATAAAGCCCAGGAAAAAAACAAAGAAACAATGCAAATATTGCACCAAAACCAAAAACAACCAGAAAAGAAAGGCGTGAATGTTGGGCACCAAAATACATAAAATTTAAAGAACAAGGGGGAAAAAAAAGGGGGGGGAGAGGGGGATGCAAAGAAAAGACAACAAAAAACGCAAATCCCAAAAGCATCAAAAAAGGCAAAACCAGAAACCGCACGTAAAAAAAAAAAAAAAAAAAAAAAAAAAAAAAAAAACCTAACATAAATCTTCATTTTGCTCCGAATTTCGTCATTCCAGGCAATTCCTGACCTGTGAATTCCACTAAATACCCACTGGATCCATCCCAGCCCCTTTTCCCGAGGGGTGCGGGTGGGGCTGGCGCTCCCGGCGCGACCCCGTCCCCGGCGCCGCGGGAATGCTGATGGGGAAACGGCCGGAGCGGGATAATCCCGGCGGGGCCGAGGGGCTGGAGGGGATTTAGGGGGATTTGCTCCGGGGAAAAGGGTTAAAATAACACGGGGGGAGGGCCGGGCAGAGGCCCGAGGCCACCGGGATGGGCTCAGCCGTTCTGAGGATCCGGGTTTTGCCGCGCATCGGGCCCACGAGAGTGGGCTCGGGGATTCCACCTGTGTCCGGGCCAGGTCCCGGCCGTGGGATCAGCTTCTCCAAGGGCCTGGAGGGCTGGTGGGGAGCAGAGGCCACAGGGATGGGGTCAGGGAGTCTGGTGGTGCCGGAGGACAGGGACAAAGGGATGGGATCAGCCTTTCTGAGGAATCGGGGTGCTGTTGGGGACAAGGGGTCGTAGCGATGGGATTAGCTTCTCCAGAGAAGCGGGACGTGTGGAGAACAGGGACAAAGGGATGGGCTCAGCTCTGCATCCTCACCCCCTTCCCCACCACAGATGTTGATTCCCCCCCACGCTCACCCCAGGGACATCTCCCATGAACTCTCACTCCCAGCAGATGGGGAAATCCTGCTCCTGATCTCTGTGATCCCTTCCTCACACGCATCACTCACGGTGAGTTGTTTATCTCACAGCCTCTCCCATCCCGACCCGCTGCCACCCTCAGGAACATCAGGGACACGCAAGTCTTGGTATCACGCCGGATTTGGGAAGGGCTTTTGGACACAGCTCCCATTTTTTCAGGTGAAGTCCAGGCTGGAATTGCCTTTCCAGGGGTGTTGTTTTTGGGAAATAAAACTGGCCTCACGGAATGGATCATGGGAGAGAATTTGGCTTTGCTGGGACTTGATGCCATGAGCCAAAAGTCCTGGGTTATCCATTAAAATATAGGAAAACCTAATAATTTGTCCCTCAACACTGTACAGCCTTGGGATGGAGTTAATCCACTCCAGGGGGAAATGTATTTCAATATTCCCAGTGTCTTCCAATATGTTTGAACCTCGAGAAGCTTTAAAATATTTCCCTGAGACAAAAAAGTTGGGGTTTATCCTTTTAAAGTCCCCCCAAAATGACAGAAAAAAATATGCAGGAGTGCATAATTCTGGAACAGCAGCCCCAGCTGTCAACATCTGCCCAGCACTACACCCCGGTGATCCTGCCAGCATTCCATGAATTGGCTGTTTTTGCTGGCATGAAGCTCTTTGGAGGAGTGGGTTGACCTGGAGTCAGGTCACCTGGAAAGCCTCAGCCCAGGTGATCAAATTGGGGATAAAGTCCATCCGGAAACAGGATTCGTCATTAAATTGGGTTGGGCAACATTGACACAACATCCACAGGGATTTCAGCCTTACTTAAAATGCTCTGGTTTGGCTTTTCCATTGGGATTTTGAGCTGCTCCCATAAGGATTCTTGGTTCCTTATCTGGGGAATGCTCCTGGAGCTTCCTGGTCCTAAATATCTTTAATATTTGGACTTAACAGCTGGAGCTCCTTGGATTTCACTTTTTATCCTTAAACCTGGATAAATTAAACCTCAAGATTAGTAAAACTGGGATTAAAGTGCATTAAACCCTCCAGTCCTTGGGTTAGAGTAGAATGGAGAAAAGTTCTACGTCTGAAAAAGCAGGAATACTGATCCAAATAAAATCAATTATTATAATTTCATGTATTCCAATTAATAAATAAAAAGCTTTCCAGACAGGCAGTGACTTCCTTGTCCTAAACTGACCTGGTTTTGTTGGCTTTTCACTCAATAAATACAGCAAAGATGGGAAAGCAGAGGGAATTTCTGGTTTATCCATTGTGAAAAGTGCATACATCCATGAAAAGGGGAAAATTACCCTCCAGATCTGGCTCTTCTGAAAGTGAGCTTTCCATTAGATTCCTTACTTTGCATTTTAAGGGCACCACAACGTGGATGAAAACTTGGGGAGAAAAGAGGTCGGGGCTAAAAATAACCAGGTGAGTCAGAGCCGACACTGGGAGTGTTGTGCCGATGGAGCCAGAGCAGAAACCCATGGGAAGAAGAGAGGAAAAAAAAATCATTTTTCTTTGAACTTTACATGTTCGTGCATGAGGATCCGTAAAACTGCCTTGGATTTCTCAAAGAACCCCTGAAACAGCCAAAACAGCAGAAAAATGGGATTTTCCCCCCTCTTCCATGATATTATGATGAATTAATTCTGATTTGCCTATGATTTTCCCCTTGGGGAGCTATTTCTGAAGTCAAAGGCTGTTAATGACAATAATTAATCTTTAATGATAATAAGAGGATAATGATCACTTCCATGGTTTCTTTTACAGGGATGTTCCCTTTTTTAACTTTTTGGATTAATTCTTTGATTTGATTTTATTTTATCCCATTGCTATGATGTGGAGGATGCCATGGGGGAATTTTTTGGGGAGAGTTGCTGAGTTTTTGGGGTCCAGGCACTGGAATTTTCTCCACCTGGGCAGCAAAAGGGTGGAACAGGGAGGGAAAAAAAAAGGTGCAATAGGGAGAAAAAAATAGATGGATTGCAAAGAGAAAGTGTGGAAGGGGGAGAAAATTGGTGGAGTAGGGAGAAAGCCAGAAGAACATGGAGAAAAAAATGGTGGAATAGTGAGGAGGGGAAAAAAAAAAAAAAAAAAAAAAAAAAAAAAAAAAAAAAAGGTGGGACAGGAACAAAAAAGGGTGGTGTAAGGAAAAGAGGTGGGACAGTAAATGAAGAAAAAAATGTGGCATGGAAGGAAAATAAGAATGGAATTAAAAAAATAAGTAGAATAGGGAGAACAAAGTGGAAAGGGGAGAAAATGGGTGGAACAGGGCGAAAAAAGGGTAGAATAGGGAGAAAAAAATGGGAGGATTAGAGAAAAGGAAAAAAAAAAAGGCTGAACAGAGAGTTTAAAAAAAAAAAAAAAAAAAAAAAGGTGGGACTGAGAAAAATGGTTGGATCGGAGACAATAAAGGTGGAATAAAGAGGGGGGAAAAAAAGGTGTAACAGGGAGAAAATGGGTGGAACACGGTGAAAATAGGTATGAAGAGAGAGAAAAAAAGGTGGAACACGGTGGGGGTAAAAATAGTGGATTAGCGAGGAAAAGGGCGGAATAAGGCGGTTTTCTCTGTTTCTGCCGCTCCCGGCACATTGCCGAGGTCCCAGCCCCGGCCCTCGGTCAGAGCGCTCTGGGAATCCTGAAGGCTGGGGAAGGTGCCCGAAGCCCCAGCACCCCAAAGGAGCATTTTCCCGGCTCCGGCGTCACCAGCCCTGTGGGAATCCACCCACACCTGCTTAGATTTAGGAATTTTCCAGGTCTGGGATGGGGGGGGGGGGGGGGGGGGGTGTGTGCAGATTTGACAGCAGTCAATCAAAGCATCCCACCGAGAAATCCAATGTTTGCTCCCAGAGTGATGAATTTCTTTACAGGAAGATTTTGATCTTCCCATCCCATATTCCCTGTCAGGCTTGGAAAACCCCCAAGTCCTGATTTTTCACTCGAAATAGCCGAATTTGACAAATGTAAGGTGTCCTGTCAACCCAGTACGGAGGGATTCTCCTTCCACCCCTTGGCATCCCTGGAATGCCCGATCATTCACGAGAAGCCTGGAAAAGGGCTGGAGGCGGACTTTGGAGATGAATTTTAGGGAATTTGGGGTCAGAGGGTGCATAAATGCCGGGTTTGAGGGTGGGAACGTTGTCGGGCTGTGAGCCAGGTGCTGCCGGGGGACACAGGGTGAGGTGCTCCCACTGCGGATGGAGAAGCAGATCCCATATTTTGGGGTCCATTTTGGATTAATTAATTGAATAACGATTTTCCTCTTCCCGCACAAGGTATATTTTAAACCCGGGGCTCACCAAAAGCACGTGGGTGCAGGTGGCTCTGGCATTCCAAGCTGGAAAACACTAAGAAGGAAAAGAAAAGCCCCAAAATCCTAATTTCTTCCATTAAAAATCCCTGGGGCTCCAGACAAAGTGGGCTTTGCCTCCCGATCCCTTGCTGGACTAGAAGTGCCC
Source organism: Delichon dasypus (assembly GCA_037837765.1). Lineage (NCBI taxonomy): Eukaryota > Metazoa > Chordata > Aves > Passeriformes > Hirundinidae > Delichon > Delichon dasypus. The sequence continues at coordinate 6,910,720 of JBBAXF010000026.1, forward strand.
AGTTTGAACAGACTCCACGGGCGATTCCCGCCCCGCAGGAAGGAGATTTAAGCCCCATTACCTAATTAACTGCCTGAATAATAATGAGTCAGGTATTTGTGTGTCATCAGCCCCTGGCTGCAGGGACATGTCGGAGACAACGAACGCGGCTCAGCAAATCCAGCAGCTAAAAATTCCTTCGATCCCCATTTTCCCTGGGAGGGAGCAGCTCCGCAGGGTGAGACCGGCGGCGTCTGGGACGCTGCAGCTCAACTTTTTGGGATCGTTGTCCTTCCAGGACGGGGCGGTTTTACTTGTGGAAAATAAAATTCAAATTTTTGGGGATCGTTGTTCTCCCAGGACGACAAAATTTGATTTTCAGGGGGATATCACTCTCCCAGGATGACTAGATTTGATTTTTTGGGAGGGGTCTCTAATCCTCCCAGAATGATACAAATTGGGTTTTTTGAGGAATATCGCCCTCACAATGTGATGCAATTTAAATTTGGGTGGGCAATATGAATTTTTGGGGCGCGTCACTCTCCCAGCAACAAGCAATTTGAATTCTGAGGGAGTCATAACCCTCCCAGGACAACATAGTTCAAAATTTTGGAGGGATAACACCCAGCTGGGCTTATAAAATTTGATTTAGGGGGGGTCATTATCCTCTCAGGATAATGCAATTCCATTTGGGGGGACATCACCCATTCAGGACAATGGAATTCGAATTTTGGGGGATTATTATCATTCCCAGACCATGCAAATTGATTTGGGGAAGGGGGGAGATGAACTTTGGTTTTTGCAGGGATTTCTTGGGGGGTTATCACCCTCCCACAATGGTGAATATTGATTTGGGGGGGGGGGCTAGTGGATTTCCAGGACAATATTGTACACTTTGGGGGGGATCATTACCCTCCCAGGATGAGGCAAATGCACTTTTTGGAGAGTACCATCCTCCTAGGATGATGCAATTGTATTTTTTTGGGAATAGCACCCAAGACAATGCAACTCCGTTTTTGTGAGGTTCTCCCAACCCCCCTCCACCTTCCACAGCCTCGCCCGCACTCTCCATAACCCCATTCCCCAAACTCATGATTCAGCAGCTCCCAAAAAACCCAGGAGGCAAACAAACTCCTTTCCAAGTGGGAGAAGGAGAAAAGCCATGCTGACAGCTTGCTTCCAAACATTGCCAAACCTAAAAAAAAAAAAAAAAAAAGGAAGAAATGCCTTATAAATAATCTGGAGTAAAATGTCGGATCAATGTTATTGTTGTTATTGTTATTTTTATTGTTACTGGTTTTGTTGTTGCTGTCACTGTTGTTGTCGGCATCAATGGGAGTGACAGCACAGCTCTTCCAGCCCTTTCCACGTGGATTTGGGGATATTCTCCCTGTTTTGGGGGGTGTTTCAGAGCCATTAGATGAAAGCTAATGGAAAATATTCCCAAAAACTCTGACCTGGGTAGATTTTCAGGCGGTGCTGGGTCACCATCCCTCTGCTTCTCTCAATTAAAAGAATTAAGGGAAGGAAATTGGAAATGCAGCCCCTGCTGCCCGTTGTCGGGAGCAATTAAATCCTGTGGGTTAATGAGAAGAATTTAATTAGGAAAAGGGAAAGGCTCCAGTCATTAGATGGAAGTGGAGACAACAAGAGTGGGGGGCTCAGACCCCCCAGAAATGGGGGATGATGGGGAGGGTCTGGCCATGGAAATGGGGGGATCAATGGTATTTTTCACGAAATTTCCATATTTGGGAGTTTTCCCAGCTGGATTTGGCCAAGGAGATGCCAAGAGATTTTTTGTGCCATATCCAAGCGTTCTGCAAGTTTGAGGATTTTAAACCCAAATTTGAGGCTCAAATGAGTCTGGAATTCACTGATGGCCAAACTGGCTCTGGTATCTCTCCAGGTGGATTTTCCTTCCCCATTCCCAGGGGTGTAAATGGGATGGGGGCAGATAAAAGCCCTGAGGATGCCCCAAAGTGTGGCCAGCAGTGCCCTGCTCCATCCCAAATATCCCTCTGCACCTTGATCCCACATTGTCCAATCCACCACACACCTGTCTCCTGCCATGTTCCCAAACCTCCCTTCCCACACAATCCTGTTCAATCCCATAGAACTCCTTGTAATCCCTGTGGTATCTAACACAATGCCATGCAGTCCTATGCATTCACCTGATGAAATGCTGTGCAATCCCATCAATAATCCCATTCAGTCATCCCAAGGAATCCCATTTAATCACCCTGTGGAATCCCATGCAATTCCATGGAATCCCATGGGATCCCATGCAATCACCCCATGGAATTCCATTAAATACCGTGCAAGAAACCCATGCAATTCCCGTACAATCTCCACAAGGAATCCCATTAAATAACTTGTAACCATCCTGTATGAATCCCATATAATCCACGCAATCTCATGTAAGATAATGAAATTGCATGCAGTCATCCCATGAAATCCCGTGTTATTCCTGTGCAATTCCCATGCAATCGCAAAATCCAGCCCCCACGGGTAGCAGCTCTGCCACATCCTGTGGGAAGGAGGGGATGGAGCCAGGGTAAAGCCCCCAGCACTGCTTTTTAGCATTGAATTCTTTGCATAAGAAGGAGATAGGAAAATGCCGGAAAAGTGCTTCCCAGCACGTCCCGGCATGCTGGGGAACCGGCCCGGCTACAACCGTCCCAGTGGGATTGGGGGATGCCCAAAAAGTCTGAAAACAGCCCCCATCGGGGTTCCTTGGGTGCTTCAAGGCACAATTTTGGGAGCAAGGGGGTTCAGAAATGCACCCCAGGATGATGAGCAATGACAGTGGGATGGATCCAGATTTTTGGGAATGTCAAAGTGAGGTCACCCCAGATCTTGTCACGGCTTGCCCATTCCTACACAGCCACTTTGATCCCTCCTGCACTTTTCAGTCTCTGACATTCCTGTGGCTTTTGAATTTCACTCTGTGTTCCCCAGCCTGGAATTTCAGATGGATTTTTTCCCTCTTGTCCACATTTCCCGGCTCATTGAGGGGGATCAGCAATTTAGGGCTTCACCCCATTTCCCACAGACCTCCCAAAAATGTGGATCAGCCAAAAAACCTCTCCCTTCCCAAACCCCAAGGTCAAATCCTGGGAATAGCCTCCCAAAACTGCTCCAGCCCAGAGCTGTTGGGGCCTGCCATGCTTGGCCACCAGAGCCCCAAAATTTGGGGGTGGGGTCAGGCCAGGACTTGTTGCCGCCTGTTGCAGGCGTTTTGGCTGGCGTAGGAAGCATTGCTCTGGATTCAGGTGAAGGCTGAGTCCAGGGAATATCAGGACCTGGGTAGGCACCATTTCCCAATGGGAATGGGGAGGCATGGGGGATAAAGGAAGTTGCAAGGTGAAGGACATTCATGGGGTGAAGGATACACACGGAATGAAGGATATCTCTGGGGTGAAGAACATCCTTGGGGTGAAGTACCTCTCTGGGATCAAGGACATCTGCAGAGTGAAAGATATCCATGGTATCAAGGACATCCACAGGGTGAAGGAAGTTCAGGGAATGGAGAACGCCTGCAGAGTAAAGGACGTCCGTGGGGAGAAGGATATGTGTGGGGAATGAAGGACATTCCATGGAGGAATGAAGGACACTCCATGGGGTGACAATGGGCAGAGGTCCTGGAGCACCATTTGAACAGGGTCCCACCAAGAGGTCCTGCACTGGGGACACCCAGGGACAGGTTACTGTGGGGTAGGGTTGGATTTTGAGGTCAGGCCCTGGCCAGGGTCCAGCAGTGGAGCAGCAGAAGCAGCAGGATGAGCAGGAACATTTCCTTCCTCATTCCAAGACCTTGCACAAGGGTGGGGAGGGCGTGTGCCAGCCTGACACAGGTGATGGGTACCGTCTTGCCTGGTAGCTGCCTCCTCTGTGCCTCTTCATCCCCTTTCTGCCCATTTTTTGGGATGCTCCAGAGCTGGATGATAGAAAAAAATCCCCCAGTATTGGGGAGCAGCATCAAGCCCAAGCCCTTTTCCCAGAGTCACACTCCATGGCAACAATCACTTGGCTGAGGCATCTCCCAGCTCCTGTATCCCCCAACGACCCCGCATCCCACGTGCTCCCTCAGGAGCCGGGTTTAGGGGATTTGCTCCCAAAAAACCTCTCAAATATTGCCAGCCCCCAATGCCAGGTGTGGGTGCTGGGAGTTCATCCAGCTCAAGGACCATTTTTGATGGACGTATTTTGAAGTTTCCTTTCTACAAGACTGGGACAACCAAAGGAGAATGGGAATGCTGGGGGCTCCAGTGGGAGTCAGTCGTGGGGGCTGGCATTGCACAGCCTGGCTGCCCCACAGCCCCTCACACGGGGGCCCTTTCACACTCCCGTTACACATTCCCTGCTCACACTCACTCCTGGTTCACACTCACCCCTTTATACACTCACTCTTCACACACTCACTTCCTGCTTGCCTCACTCTGCACTTGCTCCCTTTGCACACTCACTCCCATTCCACTCCTCTTCCCCTTGCACACTTGTTCGCTTGTTCCCCTGTCCACACTCCCTCCCTTTGCACACCTGCTTCCCCCGCACGCTGCACACACACGCTCCCCTGCCTTTGGAAGTTTGTTCCCCTGGAGCACTGGTGCCCTTTGCATCCTTGTCCCTTTGCACGCTTGTTTACATGTGTTTGTTCCAGCACACCCTTGCACATTTGGTCCCTTTTTCCACTCACTCTCCCTCTGTGCTCGCTCCCTTTGCACATTTGTTCCCCTTCCACTCTCACTCCCTTTGCTTGCGCACTCCCCTTGCACACTCAGGCCTTCTGCAGCTTGGTGCCCTTCTAGGATTGTTCTTGCACACTCACTTCCTTCCACACTTGCTCCTTGTGCACACTCCCGTCCTTTGCTCATCTGTTTCCTTCGTATGTGTTCTCCCCTTGCACACTCCCCATTTCCTTACACACTCCCTCCTTTCCACGTTCCTCATTCTCTTACATACCCTTCATTCCCTTGCCCACTCCCATTCCCTTGCACTCTCCCTGCCTTGCACACCTGCCCTTCAGAAAGAGCCATGAGGCCAGATAAACCCAGGGAAAGATTCATTCCCTTTGCCCCTAGAATTCGGAACCCTCCCCCAAACACGGGCTCGGGGGTGCAGGCCTGACCCCCCTGACCTGGAGCTGCGTTTTGCCCCACGCTGTGGAATCCCAGTTTGGGGGTCCCTCCGAGAAGGACTGAAGCCCCTTTCCCACGCGCTGCCCCCCCCCAGGGTTATTTTCACCGCCCCCCGCGGTGGGAGCTTTTCTCTCTCTTCCCTTCCCCTGCCCAAGGTTTCCTCCCAGCTTCCTGGCCCGCCTGTTTATTCCCAAATCCCAGATTTCTTTGTTTGCCCGGTGGTAATTTTCCATCGAGGCTCCAAATCTGTGAATTCCTGCATTTCCCACCTGAAAAATTCATGTCCCGGTGAATAAAACCGTCACATTTCTGGGGTTTGTAGGCACCAATCCGCATTTATTTTCCCTCTAAAGTCCTGAAAAGTCATTTCCCCAGATGGTGGGAAAATAAATTTGGGAGAAAGAACAACAACAAAAAAATTCATAAAGTTATAATAAATACCTTTCTGCATGGAGGATCTTGCCCAAACAATTAAATTTTCCAAAAATTTTGGGGAAATTGTCATTTTGCATCCATTAAAAATTGATTGACATCAGGATCTGGGACACAAGACACAAGGGAACAGTGGAAGGGGTTTATTCATGGATTTAAGGACTTAGAGGTACGTTTTGCCTCCAAGGAACGGAGGGAGAAGAATTCTGAGGATGCTGTTTTGGGATTAGCCAGGGAAGGAGGGGCTGAGATGCTGAGACACATGAATATTTTAAATATAAGTAAATTATTTATTATAGATTAATACACAGGAGGATTGGGGTAGGTTTGGCATTAAGAAGCTGCAAAATTAGATGTATCAATTCAGAGGTTAACTGGGATTTTTTTCACAAGAAAGCCACAGTAAGACACACGTATGCAGATTTTGAGGTCTTTTTTTTTTTCATTAAAAAGCTGGAAAATATAAATACATATTTTAAAATACATATAAGGTGGGTTGAGGTTGTTTTTCCACTAGGAAGTTGTAAGATTAGATAAAACTTATTTTGAGGGTAGTTTTGTATTAGAAAGCCATGAAAGTCTATATTAAAAAATACATAAGGGGGATATGAGGATCATTTTTGCACTTGAAAACTGTAAAACTAAATACAAATGTAGAGGGGGTTTGTGGTGGGGTTTGCAGTAGAAGGCAAAAAAATTATACGTGAATTTAGATATATAGAGGGTTTGGGGTAATTTTTGTGTCAGGAAGATACAAAAATGTATTAAAAAATAATTATGTGTGAGGCATTGGGGGCCTTTTTCACTAGAAGACTGCAAATTTATATCTATATTTAATATACTAGTTAAAAATAACAATGTGTCATATAAATATAATCTCAATCTAATCATAATATAAATATGTTATTAATTCACTGGGATGTGTTGTACAATGACTATATGGCAATATAGTACTGTGTGATAAAAGAATATAGGATAATGAAAATAATACCGATATAATATAGAATAATAGAATAGAATCAAATCAGTATCCATATTTCAATATTAATATAATATTTTCTAAAGATGACTAAAATAAACTGAATTAATAGCATACACTCAATAAATACTCCCAAAACTCCATATTTTAATTTTTCAAATCCTATGGAAACATTTCTTCATCCTTTAGTCTCTTTTCCCAAGGAAAAGTGGAGCAAAAACTACCAGATGGGAGAAGGGTGAGCCCTTGACTCCAACAGCACCAGCCTTGACCCCTCAGCTCTCACTGAAGGAGGCGATTTTTGGGATGGATCTTCCATATTTTTTTCAAAATTTCCCCTTTAAACCCCTGTGATAGGGAGAAATGTTGATTTTGTGTGTGTGTGTGTGTGTATTTTCTATAATTTTTCCAAATTTTCACCCTTAAAATTCCACCAGTGGGGGGAAATGTGCCTTTTTGGAGTGGAATTTCCATACCTTAGGAAAGCTTGATCCATGGATTGACTAGCCTGGAGAGAGCCTGAGACCACGCAGACTTGTGATACTCATGGGACTGGCCATGAGCCCTTAAATCCCACTGGAAGACTCAATGCAGTTGTGATATTTTGGGGAAAAAATTCCACAGTTTTTCCACAATTTTCCCCTTAAATAGGAGGAGGAAAATGTGAGTTTTCAGGTGAAGATTGTCCAATTTTTTTTTTTTTTTCCAAAATTTCCCCCTTAGCTCCCACTGAGGAGAGAAATTGTGATGTTTCGGAGTGGATTTCCTGCATTTTTTTCCAAATTTTCCCCCTAGATATCACTGAGAAGGGAAATAGTGACTTTTGGGGACAGGTTTTCAAACTTTTACCCAAATTTTCCTCTTAAGCTCCATCAAGAGGGGGAATTGTGATTTCTGGGGGAGCGTTTTCCATCATCTGAGAGAAGCCAATCCACAGATGAAGGGTTTTTGGCTTGTGCCTCCTGCATCCCACTGGCTGTGGGTACCACAGGGATACAGGAACAGAAGCATCCTCTCAAATCCCCCAAATCCATCTTTTTTTTTTTTTTTTTTTTTTTTTTTTTTTTTTTTTTTTTTTTTTTTTTTTTTAAGGAAAAGCCTTTTCTAACAAGTTTAATCCACGATGGAAATTTTTTCCAGGTATTTTTGGGCTCTGATTCCCCGCCCAGGGAGATCTTGGGGGCTTGGTGCCTGCATGCGTTGTTTTCCTCTTCCCGGAACAGCCAGAGAACAAACTTTAAAATAATAAAATAAAAAGTAATCAAATCAAGCCCGGCTGGGGCCATTCTCGGGGCAGGAAAATTCCAGAAAGGTGGGGAAAAAAAGTGTTTATTTAATTTAGGAAACTCAAAAAAGACCCCTCCCGGTGCTATTGACGGTGGAATGTGGCTTTGTGGGGGGAACAAAGGGCCAGGAACATCCTTGGGGTTTAATGTGCTCGGAGTTGGAATTGTTGTATTTCAGTTTTCATTTATTTTCTGTATTTTTATTTAAATATTCTTTGGGTTTATTGTTTTGGGGGTGTTTTTTAGCTTTATATTATCTTAACTTTAGTCTTTTAATAATTTTTAATAATATTTCAATTGGTATTAATTTGTTAATATTCATTTATCATTCATTTCATTTTTTTCCCAGATTTTTATTAATTCATTTTTTCTATTAATTTTTAATTATTTTAATATTCTTTTATTTTGTATAACGTGTGTTTATATTCTTTTGGGTTTAATTAATATTTTATATGCTTTTATATTTCTATTCTTCTATTTTACATTATTTTATTCCTATATCTTCTCATTTTTATATTTTCCCCATTTTTGTATTCTTTTTAATTTCCATTCTCTTCTCTTTCTATTGAATTTACTACATTATTTGTCCATTTTTATTTGTAATTAATTTATTATCAGTTTACTATTTATTATTTTGGGTTTGTATAATTTTATTACTTTTTTTAAAATATTTTATATTATTTTTCCTTTTTCCTTTAGTTTCTTTTTGTGTTCACCTGATTTTATCCTTCTTTTCCTGGATTTATTTTCCCATTATTTCACTTTTCTATTCTTTATCTCCTTATTCCCATTTTTAGCTTCTTGCATTTACTCCCTTTTCCTTGTTTTTTTTTTCTTTTTTTCCCATTATTTTAAATTCTCTTCATTATCTTTTACACTATTTGCTTCCATATAATTTTCCTTCTCTAGTCCTTCATTTTCATATTATTTCTTATCGTTTCCCGTTTATTCTGCCACTAAAACACTAAATTTTTGCCTTTGCCCAAACATTTTTCAGGAAATGCAGCTTTAAAGGGGCATTTTCCATCTGTCACTTCCAATCCTGGGAACGTTACCTTTTGAGTTTAATAAAAGATGGGGGAGGGGGAAATCCAGTTAAAATCTCATTTAAACCAGTACATGAAAAAGTTCCCAAATAATTTAAATTTTCATTAATTGTTGCTGTTATTGTAATCGTTGTTGCTGTTACTGTTGTTGTTGTTATTATTATTTCTACAGAGAGTGGATCCCTGGGTGATGGGGCGTGGAACATGAAGGGGTTTGGGGGTACCAGAAATGATGGATGGTTCTTTTAGGCTGGGTTTATCTCTGGGCCAGATGAAAAATTCCGGAGGCTGCGGAGGTAGAACTCTGTGGGGACCCCCATCCAGGGCACCCCGCTCTGGAAAAAATGGATTTATTGGGGGGCACAGTGCTAAATTGGTTTATTAATTGGGGAACGTTGGGCTGGGACAGTGAATTTTTGGAAGAGTCCATTGGTGCCAATTTTACAAACCTGATGGGGGACCCTGAGGTGGAAGATGGGGTCTCCTGGGTGAGAAATTAGTTGGTTGGGGCAACCCACGCTGCCAAAATGAGTCTCCAAAATAGGTTTATTGGGGAGCTCAGAGCTGTAAACTGGGTGTTTTGTGGAACCACACAGTGCCAAAAACACTGGGTTTTGTGGGAGACCTCCAGGAGCTCAAAACTGGGTCCCTGGAGAGATGCAGAAATGGGTCAAACGCTTCAAAAATTAATCCTTTGGGGGGGGTCCTGAAGCTGCAAAAATGGGTGTTTTGGGAGACCCTCAAGAAAGACAGCTGGAATTCTTGGGGGGCCCTCTGCTGCAAAAATGGATTTTTTTAGGGGAGATACCAATGCTTTAAAATTAGATCTTGCTGGGGACCTCGTGCTGGAAAAACAGGGTATGTTGGGGAAGTCCAGAAGTGCAAGAAAGGGTCTTTTGTGGGACCCCATAGTCCAAAACCAATCTTTTCAGCTGGGATCTCCCACTGTATAAACAGGACTTTTGAGGGACCCAGAAGTGCAAAATTGGTGGTTTGGGGGACTCCAATCCTACAGGGGACCCCCAATGGGGGATTCTGAGCTGCAAAAATTTTGGGGAAATCCCGATGCTTCAAAAAATGATTTTCCAGTGGGACCCCACGTGCAAAAATGGGTTCATTGGGGGACCCTGCCCTACAATCAACCCAACTTTCGATTTCATGAGTTTAACTTTGGGGAAGGAACTCTTAAATTCCAGTTTGGGGGAATCACACAGATTTTGGGACATAATTAGCCCTGACAAAGCCTTTTCTGCTCCAAACAGGGACTTTTGCTGCTTTTTCCACAGATTTTCGCTGGGACTGGAGTGTGGGGCTCAAGGAATTAGAGGATTATCCATGTATAATGGAACTGAGCCCCGGGGGATTGCTGCCAGCTCCATCATTTCCCAAAACTCAGCTTCGGGGAGGGTAATGTCCACTTGAGGGTTCAAGGGTGATTCCCACATCCAGCAGGGTGGGAATTTCGTGCAGGATATGGGACTCTTGAAGCCCGACATTCCAATCTGGAGGGCATTTTCTTCAGTCTGGGAGGCTTTTGTGGATACCAGGACCCCACTGGTGCGAACATTGAGTATCATCTTGGGAATCTGGGGCGTCTTGAATTTGGGGGGACTTTCTGCAAACCTGAGACCTCTTTTTGGGAACCTAGGATGCCTTTTAGGGAATCTGGGATCCTTTTTAGGGAGTTTTTGGAAATTTTCTTAAGTTTTGCGTCCCTTTTGGCGAATTAGGGCTCCTTTTTTTTTAAACCTGGGACCATTTTCAGGGAACCCAGCATCCCTTTTAGGGAACCTGAGGTGCCTTTTTCCAACCCTGGAACCCCCTTTTTGGAACATGGGTCTTCTCTCACATTTGGGGAGGAAGATTATGAATCAGGACTCGTTTTGTTGAATTTAGGGTTACTTTTCTTAAGCCTGGCACCCCTCTTAGGGAACCCTGGACCCCTTTTTGGGAACCTGGCGTGTCTTTTTGCAACCCTGGAACCTCATTGAGCAAATAAAAAACACTTTTTTTCAATAATAGTACCCCATTTTGTGAACTTGGAGCACGTTTTCTTAAACCTGAGGAGTTTTTTTGTCAATCAGGGCTCCTTTTCTGAAACTTGGGGGGACTTTTCTTAAACCTGGGACCCCTTTTTGGGAACCTGGGAATGGTTCTTAAATCTGAGGGGTGTCTTTTTTTGGAAATCAGGACTCCTCTTCTTAAACCTGGGGGGATTATTCTTATGCCGGAGATCTGTTTTTGTAAACCCAGGACCCCATATTTGGAACCTGAGGTGCCTTTTCTTAAACCTGGGGTGACATTTTACAAACCTGAGACCTCCTTTTGCAAATTTACCACCTCACTGTGCAAACTCAGGGTGCCTTTTCCCAGACATGAAGCCTCCTGCGTCGAAACATGAAGACGGATCCCTGGTCATGAAAGAAAGTCTGAGGGCATCTTGACAGATAAAATAGGGAAAAATTTATGTTTAATGCCTTGGTTAAACTCAAAAGGCCACAGCTTCTCATTATTTCTCTCCAGAAACTCCAATTTACTTTGGATGGATTTTTAGCATTCATTCCTGTTCCTGGAGATTCTTTCTGATTTCCAGGCAGGAACAAGCACTTATTTCCCCTCAAACCCCTTAAAACCAAGCCTAAAAGCTGCAGGAGGCTGATTGAGGGCAGTGTTAGGGATCGAGATTCCCATAAACCTGGCTGAGGGATTTGGGGGCACGTGCCCCAGCAGGAAATATTTTCAGGCGTCTATAGTTTAATTTCATTCTTTAATTAATAATGGGGCTATTCTTTGTTAGAAGCTGGCAGGGGATTACGCTGGAGGCAGCTGAGCTTGAGGCTGAATTCTCCTTTTCCAAGTCAGCTCCTTTGCTGGGAAAAGGGGTTGTAAATTTATATATTTATATTTTATAGAAATATCTATATAACACTGCCCCCTCTCTCTCTGTATACCTGTATTTAAAAAAAAAAAAGTTAATATATACAATTTAATTTATACTTATATACTACGCATATTTCTATAATTTTATTAATATATAAAAGCAAAAATAAATTTAGCTGTTTAGAGATAAAGATTATATGCATAATTTGTAATCCCTGGGATAGCTCAGCCTGGGGGATTTAAACCTCCCCTCCCCAGGACTACAAAAATCATAAATAGCCCTAAATCCCCCTTTTTTCTTCATTTGAAATATCAAGGTGAACCCTGTTCATTGGGCATCTTCCCCCTCCACATATCCCCGATGCAGGGATATTAATCCATGCTGAATTGCCTTCCAGAAAACTCTGCCGGCAAGGGTTTAGGAGGAAAAAACACTCAGTGAATACGTCTGCCATGGATTTTCATGCCAAGCCAGACTGGGAGGCGGGTGCTGGGTGTCTCTCCCACCCATACAGAGGCTGGACGTGCCATAGGATGTAAGTGGGGGTTTATTTACATTAAATTTCTCCTGCCAGTGCAAAGGACTGGAAAATCCAACGCGACAGTGCCTCCATTGTCTTGGCCTCTTTCCGACCTGTTGAGCTGAAATAATTCCCCAGGTTTTAGTTCAAGGTTAGCCCAGTTATAAAATGCGAAGAAGGGAAGGAGGCTGAAAAGGGGGGAATTTGGGGATCTCCAGGGCTTGTACTGCCCCGTGTTGTGGAAAAGGTGTTTTGGAGCATGGAATTGAGGCAAATTTGGATTTTCCTAGAACAGAACCCCAGTCTGGTTTGTGTTGGGAGGGACATTAAAGCCCATCTTGTTCCACTCCCTGCCATAGACAGGGACACCTTCCACTATCCCAAGTTACCCCAACGTGGCCTTGGGTACTTCCAGGAATGGGACACTTTCAGGCAGGATTGGCTCTGTCCAGCTGGGGACACCCTCCTGTTCCTCACCACTTCCCAGCCCAGTTCCCACCCATCTCCCAACATGTGTTGGCTTGGGAATATTTGCAACCCTGCATCGGTTCTTCTACTATTTCACTTGACCTTGGAGGGTCTCTACTGGCCACAGTGTCCCAAGAAGGTCACACCAACCCAAGGCCTGAATGTCTTGACTGGTCACACTGTTAACATCTCATTCCTCGAGGAGATCTGGCACCTTCCCTGGTCATGGGGCTGTGGCTTCTCCTGGTCAGCAGAGACAGTCTGTTATCCCAATTTCTCCTCTCTCATCCCTCTCCCCAGATCAGTATGGTCCATCCAACCCTCAACCCACCAACCCATTACTCACCTCTTCAGCTGGAGAGAGCAGGAACTCCAGGATGACTCAAAAGGAAGCAAAAGCACTCTTTCAAAGGGTGGGAAAAGGAAGAAGCCAAGGGGTAGATAAATAATCACAGGCCAGGAAAGAAAAGAGGGAGGATGTGACCCCATGGGATCCATGGTGGGAATAGGATCTCACCTGGGATCACATGTCCAACCTGGGCAGTTCTTGGTGTGAACTGGAGGTGAAGGTCTTGGGGAGGGCAGGGGATGAAGCAACAAGGCTGGGCTGGAGAACCAGAGCTATGAAAAGGAAGAGCTGGAGCAAAAGTTGAAGAAAAGGCCAAGCTGGAGATGTCCATTCCTTTGAAACTTTGCACATTCCTGGTTCTTGCTTACACCCAACGTGAGGAAGGTGAGGCAGCTTTGTGGGTTTAATATAAGCCAGAAAGCAAAGCTGACGGAGAAACTCAAGCAGGACCAGATCAGCTCTGAGCAAAGTGAGGGGGAAGAGTTCATGCCAGAGGAATTAAGGCAGCTCTTGGTCCCAACATCCACTGACAAAGCAACAAGGAGGGTTTGAGCTGGTGGAAGGCTTTGGGTCAGTGACCCCAAAGTCCTCAAAACCATCTGGCTGAAGATACCCTGACCCAGCTTCATCCCATGTCAGAGGACACATGGGAAGAACATCAGAATTCCTGAACCTCTTAGAGGGGAGAGCCTAAACTTTGTATTTATTTGGGGTCAGGTGTCAGTGGGTTAAGTAACAGGAGATGATATCACACATTTTTGCCACAAATCTGCCAGATGTGCCTCAAAAGCAACGTGGAATGACACTGGAGGCAGCTCTGGGATTTGATCATCCATTCTAAGACTCAAGATTTGGCTGAAAGAGGCCAATTTCCAGCCAATTTTGTCCTCAGGTTGTTAACACCAGCCTGAACAGCCCACAGAGGCCAGCTCAAATCCCGAACCCTCGTTACTGCCAGAATCCAGATCGACTCTCTGCCATTCCAGGTGATGTGGAGCCTGGCTCACTCCCATGCTAAATAACCCTGAGCTCACCCTGTTTGTTTTTCCTTGCCAGCATTCCCAAGATCCAAGCACATCACTTCCGGTGAGTGGTGGGACCATCCAAGGGGTTAACTGATGAGAAATACCCAATATTAGGCAACTCTGTCGCGTTTATAACATATTCATCAAAGCCAGTCTTGGTATGCAAAGATTTTGGAGGTGGTCATGTCCAAATTATGGATGAATGAATGTGGGGATGGGGATCTCCAGCATATTCCAAAAGCAGGATGGCCAAGCAAATTCCTGGGATGCTTCCGATGGTCCCAATTCATTGTTAATCATCATCAGCACTTCATCTCTATTCAAGAAAATGGAATTTTTGCAAATTTTGGTAGTTTATTGAGGAAAATGCCTCCTTGGGAGATTCCCAGGAGCTTGGTAAGGGCCACGGAAGTGTCTCCAGCAGTGCCAAACCATCATCACATGTCCCAAGTCATGGGGAGGAGCATGGAGAATGCATCGTATTACTGCTCGCTGCTAGTGTGGAGGGATAAACACCTTGTATCCACAGGAAAAACCCACAGATCCATTTGCTACCCCAAAAAAATGCTGATCCACCAAGGATTTCAGGGGTTTACACTTTGTATCCTCATCACAACACTAGTACAAGGAGTATTTTGCTATAAGAGTGTGGGGTGTCCCTGCATTTTCCCCTCCTTGGATTGATTTGTAGGACATTCCGGGCTGGACGGAAGCAACCCAGATAAGTTCCCCAGGATTTACCAGTAATAATGTCTCTCCTCCTCCTAGAAGAATTCAAAATACCAGAAGCAAGTTCTCCAGGAGGTTTCTCCAAGGGTACGAACCCACTACAGGGGTTCCCACACACCCACGGGTGACTGGATTGGTTGTGGGATTGGATGAATCATCAACATGGGTGAAAATCCTCTGACCCAACTCCTTTTCCCTTATTTAGGATCACAGGGATGAAACCATGAGGTTGGGATGGGCTGGGAATTTCTCAGGCCAGTTGTGCAATGTCCAACCTCATCCCAAAGTGATACCTACTCTGGGTTTTTATCTTGGCATCTTGCTCCAAGATTTGGGATTGCAAAGAGGCAGATTTCCAGCAAAAGGCATTTCCATCCCTGATCTGTTGCAATTTGGACCTTGATATATGCAATTTTTTCAGGGGGTGATACTGAATATCCTCCCCACTGCAAAATGGGAGCCGAAACCACCCTTAGCTCCTGCTGTAAACAGCTAAAAGTTCCAAAGAAAAGTGAAATTCCACCAGTAGCCGCAGTAAGAGAAAAAAACTGAGAAATATGACATATTTGCAGCTCTCCAAGTCAAATCCATGTAAATTTGTTTAATTGCTATGGGATTGCTCATCCAAAAGAGTCCAGGGTGGGTTTTTGTTGACATTTTCATGGAATAAATGTTGGGAATGAGATGATCTGGGCAGGTATAGGGCTTGTTTTCTTCTCTGTGTTACAAATCCATGACAGAGGCTGAAAGAAGCGTCAAATTCACCCAAAATGGTAAAGATGCAAATAATTCCCTTGATTTATGTGCATATTTAGTTATTACTTTAATTTCTGTCCCATTCCAATGGCAAGCCCATTGTAAACCCACTGTAAGGCTGTCAAGACTGTCACAAACCTGTTGCAAACTACTTGCTAACCTGTTGTAAACCCACTGTAAATCTATCACAAGCCCATTGTAGGTCCCTTGCAAGGTCACTGCAAGCCCACTGCCTGTTGTAATCCCATTGCAAGACTGTTGCAAGCTTATTGTAAACCTACTACAAGCCCCTTGCAAGCCTGTTGCAAGCCCCCTGTAAATGCATTACAAGCCCATTGTACACCCACTGTCGGCCCTTGCCAGCTCATTCCCAGCCCACTTCAAGCCTGTTGCAAGCTTGTTGTAAACTCCCTGCAATCCCAGCAGCAAGGGAAGGAGGAAGCCTGGAGGCTGGGATCAAAGGAACCCTGCTGCTCCCAACCTCCCCTGGCTGATTTCCCAGCCTGGACTCCCCTCCTCTCTGGTTCCACTTATACAGAGGCTCCAGGGCTTCCATCACAGCTCCATCCCGCACGTCACCACCACAGCTCCATGCAGCCACAGCCCTTCGGATCCTCCCCACCGGGGCTGTGGGGATTTTCCACCCTCCCGGGGCTCCAGTGAGATCTTTGATCTCCCACCCGAGTAGCTGTTTCTCCTTAAATCGTGGAGAGTGAAACCCGGGGTGGGATAGGCGGATAAATCCTTTCCCGGGATGGACTGAAGCCAGAGGCAGCCTTGGGAGAGCAGGAGCAGCACAGCCAGGAGGCTCCCCAGGATGAGGGACTAATGTTAGGATTCCTGGGATGTGCCCATGTGGAGAGAAGGCATTGCAAGCCCTTTGCCAAATCCATTGCAAACTGATTGCAAACCTGTTGCAAGCTAACTGCAAACTCCTTGTAAATCCATTGCAAGTCCATTGCATGCCAGTCACAGGCCTACTGCAAACCCTTTGTAAGCTTTTATTGCAAACTCTTTGCAAACCACTTGTAAGCCCATTGCAAGCTCATTGCAAGGCTATTGCAAGCCCATTGTAAGCCCCTTGCAAATCCCTTTCAAGACCATTGTGAACCTGCTGTAAATCTCTTGCAAAACCCAGAGGTCCGTTGCAAGGTTGGCAACCTTGAAAGTCCATTTCAAGACCTCTTGTAAACTCACTGAAAACTCATTGCAAGCCCTTTGCAAACCCATTGCAAATCCCTTGAAAACCCCTTGCAGCCCATTACAAACCCTGGTGTAAACTCCTCTTAAGCCCATCATGGACCCATTTGCAAACCCTTTGCAAGCTCTTTGCTCTTTCATTGGGGACCCTTGAAGCCCATTTCAAACCACTTGCAAACCCACTGTAAATTAATGCAAACCCATTGCAAGCCTGTTTCAGTCCCTCTGCAACCCCCTTACGTAAACCCATTGCAAATCCGTTGCAAGCCTATTGCTGGTGCATTGCAAGCTCATAGTAAGCCGAGCTCTCATCTCTTTTTTCTCATCTCCCATAGCCCCCCAAGCTCTCACCCTTCGATTTGAATCTACTGTTAAATTTTCTTTAATGATTCCCCCCACCCCCCCCGCTGGAAAAACGAGGGATGGAGGGAGGCAACAGAACCCACCCGTCCCGCCGCCCCTCGCCCCCGGCACCGCGCCGGGGCACCACCCCGGTGCTCCCGGCCCCGCCGGCTCAGCAGAAGCCGCCGCCGGGCTCGTCGGGCCCCTTGGCTTCGTTAGGGCTCATTAACGAAGAGCCCGTCTCGCTTTTCCAAGCTGTCAGGGCCCATTACCATCCGGGACCCCTCGGCCCCGTCCCGCGGGCTGGGAACGGGACGGCAGCGGGAGGATCAAAAGCCACGGGTGTCCCGCTCCAGCGGGGCAGAATAATTTAATAGAGAAGCTGATAATTTATTTTTACAAGGGGGTTTTTTTCTTGCTCTTATGAGTTGTTTGGGTTTTTGTGTTTTTCTTAATTTTCTTTGCAATTACCAGTCTCGATTCAGGCCGT
>JBBAXF010000027.1:3697421-3811421 GCA_037837765.1 Delichon dasypus
CGTCACTGCCTTGGGCAGAAATGCTGTGGCCTGATCGTTTCTGCACTTAGAGACGAGGAGATTCTGAATTATCTCGTGGCCTGAAATGATTCCCATCACACCACAGCCCAACACCTGAACAGGACAAGGTTTTCACTCAGCATAACGCTGAACACTCAGACTCCCCAGCCAGAGTGCTTTTAAATGCACTTAGACCTGTTGGAACTGAAGTCTTCCCAGTCCATCAAGCTAAATTTTTCCATGCAGTCCAACAGCCTGGAGTCCCTGTGCTGGCACTGCCTGAGGGATCAACCATGGAGACGCTGGAGAAGCCAAACCTTCTGTTCCCACC
Organism: Delichon dasypus; assembly: GCA_037837765.1. Classification (NCBI taxonomy): domain Eukaryota; kingdom Metazoa; phylum Chordata; class Aves; order Passeriformes; family Hirundinidae; genus Delichon; species Delichon dasypus. Next base: position 3,697,753 of record JBBAXF010000027.1, read on the forward strand.
TGGATCTGTGGGGCATCTCCTGCAATATCCTATTAAACCCCTCCAGTTTCAGACAGAGTGGTGAAGAATTCACACTATGATATATATATATATATATGTTTTGGCTTTAAGAATAAAAGCCACTAGAGGGATGACTGCAGAGGAGGAGAAAGATCCTGAATCCTTCATTTCTGAAACCCAAGACAGGGGAAGGCAGCTAAAGAACACAACTTGAGGCTGCAGGGAGGCATTTCAGAGCAGCACTGACAGGCTCCCCCAGCCCCTCCTGCACGTTCAGGGGCTCACCCAGGGACAGTGGCATCAACAAAGGCTGGCAACAGGAACAGAGAGCAGAGGATGCCCCTTTGCCCACAGAGCCACACTCCCCAGCATCAATCCTGGTTTCTCACGGCGCTGATGGGTGGCAGGCGCTGCGCAAAACCCAAACTCACGTCAAGAAGTCAAAGCCTGGAGCAAAGATCCTTTTCCAGAGTACAGAAATAACGAAATCTTACAGTGCTGGAAGCTTTGCCAGAGCCCCGAGCAGGCTCATATTGCCATGGCCTGGCATTGGAGCAGCAGCAAGGGGATCAGGAGAGCCAGAACTCAGCAGCCAAAGGTTTGGGGCAGGGCTCATCACTGGAAAGGAAAGCAGGCAGCAGGGAAAGCTTCAGGAAAAGTGTTAGGTTAAAGTTGGAGGGATAAAAAGCAGAGGGGCCCAAGGACAGAGCTTGGCTGGTGCCACCCCAGTGCCTGACCTTGCTCCACACACTCCACATTATCACCAAAACGCACAACAAACGCTCTGCACAGGCCAGGGGGGGAATGGATGGGCAGGGAAACAAGCAGAAGAAGAGAGGCAGAGGCCAGCGAGCACTCACACGGTTACAGTCATCGGCAGGAAGGGGGGAGCCTGTCCCAGGCCAGCTCCCAGCAGCCTGAGGGAGCGTCCCTTCAGCAGCAGGGGAGGAAACACCGCTGGATTCAAGGAGGATAAAATCCCAGCTGGGTTACACACGCACAGTGGGGCAGGGGGAAAAGCAGCACAGAGCCGTGACCTCGGAGTCCAGCGCGGAAGGATGCAGCGCTGCCATGGAGGCAGCCCTGGGATGGGGTTTTTGGGGGCTGCTGTGGCAGCCTGGCCCCGGAGGAAGCAGCGGTGACGAGGCTGATGAGAGGGCAGAGCTGTGCAGGGAGCTGCGCAGGAGGCACCCGGCTCTCTGCTCTGCTCTGCTCTGCTCTGCTCTCAGATTTCTCCCATCACAGGCAATTCGGTTTTAAAGGAGCAGCTGCCTTGAAGCCTTTTGCCAGATGCGCTGTGGGGTAAGATGCAGAGAGCTGGGAGAAGGGATTCTCTGTTGAAACAAAGAGGATGGGAGCGTAATGATTACTGGAATGAAATTCTGCCCACTATCACAGCCTTTCCCAAATCTCCTGAAAACACCTGGTGGCAAGTGTGGATGCTCAGCTCAGAAGGAAGCCGGGGATACCTTGCAGAGGTAAAATCCATAAAAGGATGTCCCAAGCTCTTTCTGCATGCTTGGCACCTCTCCTTTTTGACTGCTGACTACGAGCTGTGAAGTTGCACGTATTTCCCAAAGTGACCACTGCAAATCTCTTCGTATTCCGAAGATTTACAGCACTAAAAGCACGGAACAGGCCACGGTGGAGTGTGTGTGCGCTGACTGCAAAGTCAGGAGAGAGCTTTGTTCAGGCACTCACACTGACAGCAATCTCTGCAGCACGAGAGCAGAGGATCCTTCACCAAACCACCGCCAAACACCTCCAATCCCCAGTTCAGCCCTCTGGAATTTTTCTGTCCCTACAGACAATCAAGAAGAAATGCCCTGCAGCGAGCAGCAGCATTTCAGAAACAGCTGATGGCTGGAACATCCAGAGGTCTCTGTAAGGACAGGAGCACGGGCATTCCAGCTGAAGGAAGCGATTCCCAGATCCCTTTCCAGCACTCCCAACCTGCCCGAGTCCCAGGGGAAGCTGAGGCAGCACCAGAGCAATTTCTCCTGCAGCTGCTTAGCAGAAGGATCAGCATCTCCCTGTGCCTTCAGCTTCCCTCAGCCAGGGCTGGGACCAGCAAACCCCAGGTCATTGTGGGCCCAGACTCTCCGAAAATTAGAGGGGGAGAACAGAAGGAAATAAAAAACCTCCTGTTTCTGCCCTCCAGTCCAATTTATCGGCTCCACAAGTGGGTTTTGTCGCACTTATCCCTGCACTATTTCTCCTCACCTGTGCATTTACCCTTTCTCTGCCCAGCTCACTATAAATTCAGAGGTTTTGCCCCATCTCATCCCCAAGATTAAGCGAAGCTTGAAATTCTTTGAGATTTTATTCAAAGCAGAAGCAGATTAAAGCCGTAGCAACCTGAGGAGCTCCTGCCTTGAGACACCCTTCCCACCCCACTGCTGGGAGTTAAAAATCTCTGTAAAATGGGTGGGAAAGACAGAATTTGCTCCTCACAGACACCACCAGCAGCAGCTCCATCCGCTGACTCGACTCTTCAGCACAAGAAGAGATACTCCGGGTCCAGCTGCGATGTCTGACATCGTATTTGAGGGTTTTGCTAAGTGGATACGTGTTTCCACCTCCCAGGAAGCCTTCTGAAATGGGAAAATCCCCTTTTAAGCTGGAATTTGGCTGCAAAGAAGCTAAGGGACACGTTCTGTTATGTGCATTCTCACGTTTTATTTGTCTTCTCTGTTGGTCAGACCCACAGATGGAGTTCTGTGTGTCTGTGTTCACTTTTTACTTCCCCTTGAGCAGCACACCAGGCCCCAGAACATCCCCCTAGGAAATTCTACACATCGACAAAATACCTTTGTCACGACAGCAAAACCGGATTTGCAATGATTCACAAGGGAAAGATGTCAGAGGAAAAAAAAGGGCTCCTGAGGAGCTGCACCCCATCCCACCCCATTTTCCTTGAACCTTTGTGTCCCAGCAGTAGCCCCACACAGGGTGACAGCAAAGGACAAATTCAGCCCCCAGCTTTTTTGTTAATTCTTGCAGGAGGAGCAGCAGGCACGCTGATGGCATGACTCACAGCTCTCATCCTGATGCCAGCCCAGCTGAAACGCTCCCGGCACGAAGGAAGGTGGGTTTCTGTGACAGGCAGACAAAGAGGTGCTGCCCACACTCTGCTTTTCCTCAGGGAACCCTGCCCTCACTCCCAGCACCCGTTCATTCTGTTAGCGTGACTAGCACGGCTGAAATTCCCAAATCCTTTGGGTTTGGGCACCTCAGGGAGATTGCAAGGACAGTTATAAACCCCTAAATGTATCCCACATGCCCCAGCTTAGAAAGGCATCCCTGTGAGACGAGGTGGGCGGCTCTGACCTCGAGGTTTAAAGCCAAGTCTGCAATGCCAACCCCAAAGCAGCCACTCCCTGGCCACACAGAGAGAATTAACATCAGGCTGCCCAAGAAATCCTTTCTCCTGTGCATCTCTGAGAGTCCCAGTTCTGGCTGGGGGAGGCTGGAGCCAGCTGAGTTCTGTGGGACTCTCTGATGGTTGATTTTATAGCAGAACTGACGTCTCAGTGCTGCAGCAGGAGCCCACAGCGGCTTTGTCTCTCTTTCCTGGTCTTGCCCTTGATTAGGCCAGCAACTGGACCATTTTCAGACCATCTCAAACAGGCTGAGGGGCCACACAGCCCCTCTCAGAACGGGCTCCTTCTCTGCGCTCCTGCCGCACGGAAGGAGGAGCGAGCAGAACAAATCCGAATTAATCCCCTCACAAGCAGCCCTGCTCTCCCCAGCCAGCTGGCTCCTCACAGCGAGGGAAACAAGCCCTGAGCTGGGCATGGCAGCAGGGGAACAAAGCTGAAATGAGGACCGTGGGCACTGCCTCACTGCAGGGCTCAGGTGAGCAGAACACCGAGCGCCTGAGTTACACCCGGGCACTCAGGGAAACACCTTGGGCTCACTCACACCAAGTTACAGCCCCAGGAAACATCCCAGCCTCTTCTCCACCACGATATTCCGAGGATCCCAGCGATCCCAGGACACGGGGCTGGTGGGGGGGTGTTACTTACAGCAGGTGAAGGGTGGTTACACAACAAACTTCTGCTCCTGGGAACGCGAAGGGAGGGCAAGGAGCCTGCCCAGCGTCTCAGAGAAGGAAAAAGAGGGACATTAAAACACCACTGCACCTCCTCCTCACGCCCCTGAGCGTCACGAGGGAGTGACAGTCTGTCAGGCCACCCCTGCACTCCAGCAAAGCACAGCAGAGTGATCCAATCCTGCCCAAAGCAGTCCAGCAGGGACACAACTCCCAGTGAAACACCAAAAATGAACACAGCAGTGATCCAATCCTGCCTAAAGCTGTCCAGCAGGGACACAACTTCCAGTGAAACACCAAAAACCAACACAGCAGAGCGATCCAATCCTGCCTAAAGCAGTCCAGCAGGGACACAACTCCCAGTGAAACACCAAAAATGAACACAGCAGAGTGATCCAATCCTGCCTAAAGCAGTCCAGCAGGGACACAGCTTCCAGTGAAACACCAAAAACGAACAGTGGCGGCACCTCAGGAACAGAGGGCACGTGCTGTTTTCACTCACCGGCTCTGCCAGAGGTGAGAGGGGCAAAAAATAACTTAAATATTAACTGTGAGAACTGAAAAAGCAGAGGGCTTTCACAGCGTTGCAGTAAGCTTACGTAGACAGAGGTTTGAAACAGAGTTGAATTTGGGGCTTTGAAATATTTGGAGCATGGAAAGTTTCTGAGCTGCAAAAAGTACAGAACAGCTATTGTATGCTGTAAGGTGTGCTGGAGTGTTTAGTGATAGGCTAAAGTAGACCCTTGTAAGCTTTTAAAGCTAGAAAAACTTTTAAAAGGCCTTGTAACAAAGAGAACTTTGGCTTCTTTTGTTACGGCGTGAGTTTTACTACTTTTTATATCTCTACTTTCACTGAGACTGATAACGGAGTAAAATACTCGTGGATTTATTCTCGATCCCCTCATCTCGTTAGTGGCGATCAGATCCAACAATTAACCACCTTCCTTACAAAAGAATCTGACCTGTATCATTCTGCTTAAACCCTTATTTAATTCCAGCTGCCTCGGAGTTTGGAGCTAGACCCAAATCCAAACTCACTTTCAAATCATTGCAAAAGCATCAGGGCTCTGATCAGGGACCCTGTGAGAGCTCAGCAGCCTCCAAGCCTGGTGCAGAACAGTTCCAAAAACTTCCCTGCGCAAGATCCATCTGTGAGGGATAAAATCTCCTCAGGGATCTGAGTGAGCCAGGACTCTTCCCACCAAGGGTCTGTGCTGCATCTTTGCAGGAAAAGGGGTTCAGAACATTGTGCCAAAGGGAAAAGGACGGAGGGAGAAACATGCAGAATAAACAATAATATGGAATTTATCCAGTTTTCAGACTTTGACCTCTTTCCTGCTCTTCCCACAACTTCCTGGGAAAATTCAAGCGGCCAATAGAATTTCTTCAACTCGGCTCTGTGGTGAGCTTTTCCCTAATTCCCTAGAAAGCTGTCTTGTGGATTTGGATTCACTGTTCGAGAAATCTTTATTAGATTGCTCAGAGCCACAGCCAGCCCTGCAGCCCTGGGACTGCAGAATTAGGAGCTGCACAGATTAAGGAACTAAGATGAGATACAGGATATATCAAAGACAGAGATCTCAAAGTTAACTGTGCTTCCCCATTTCCTCCAGTAGATATGATCTCTGTGTAAATCATTTGGATTTACAGCAGTGTAAATGTAAATAATTCTGATTTATTTGGGGTTTTGTGTAAATAGGTTCTTTATTATCTCTTGTAAACTGCCACTCACTTCCCTCTCCTCCACTTCCAGCCTTGCTTTCCACGTTCTCCTCTCTTCAGCAGTCCTCAGGCTGAGTCTAAGGAATGATTTTTCCTCTGGTTCAGCAGCTTAACTTTTAATTAAAGTACACTTTTCACCCTTAAACCTGATGGGTGCCTCAGTGCCATGACAAAGAACAAGTCCTTGGATCAAGCAGGGACAGGCTCATGAATATGGGGTTAATTTGGTGAAAAATCAAAGTGATTCATGCATAACTTTGTCTCTTTCCGTGATTATGGGGTCTCCCATGTGCACACATCTCATCCAAATCTGTGGCTCCATCCCAGCCCTGAAATTATTTTAAGTCAAGCACAATCTCCCTCAGCTCTGCCTGAATTTGCACTTACACAGAAGCAGTCTTTCAGCATCTGAGCAGCTCAGGCTGAATTCACCACCTCTGTCTCCCTGTGAGGGAAAAAAGGAACTCTGATTTCATAAAGAGCGACACGACGCGACTCAGCCAGGCAATCAGCCAGCAGAGAACCGAGCCCTACGTTCACACAGAACCTCCTTCCAGCTCATCCCACTCAATTCCTCCTTCCAAAACCACCCTTAAAGCACTTTGCCGTCCCAAGGCGAAGCGTGGCTCCCTCCCAGGCACGGCAGAGACCGGAAAACTCACAGGGATTTGCGGAGGGAGAGCTTTTTCCTCAGGGAGGAGACGCGGGGGTGGCAGAGCTGCCTGGCCGCCGTGCCGCAGCACGCCGTGCCAGGGCAGGGCTCCTGGACCATGGCAGCGCTTCCCAACCCTCCAGCCAGCAGCAGCGCTCACACCTCGCGACAAAGGATTGCCAGAGAGCCCCAAGTGCACCTAGAGCAGCGTGCAAAACCTTCAGTCTTCTCCTAAAACCTCCAGGAGCTGGAGCGCGGCCCTCGGAGGAGCTGAGAAGGGAACTCCAGCAGCGGCGCCTCCGGTGAGGATCCCGCCTGGGAGGATCCCAGCCATCCTCAGCCGCGTGTTCTTCACTTTTCTCGTCTCAGAATGAACTCAGCAGCTCAGCAGCCCTTTGCTTTTGGCTGGGGCAGCTTCTTTCAGCACTTTCCCAGCTGTCCCGAGGCGGGTGCTGCTCGTTCCCTGCTCTGAGCATCTCGGGCTCCTTCTGCTCCTGCCCTGCTCTGGAATGCCAGGGCAGCGTGCCAAGGCAAGGTGCACCTTCCCTGGCACAGCACGTGGCTCCCTGCCCTCCTTTCTGCTCACATCCTACAGCTCTGATGAAATCCCAGGTGTACTGTTTTTAATTTATTTTTTTTAATTATTTATTTAGTTTTAAGAGCTGGTGTACAATAGTCAATGGATAAGTGACCAGAACTGCCTTGGAGTTCTTCAAAACAGAAGCTCAGAGCTTCAAACCTGCGCTTGGAGGACTCTTTGTTACTGGTAAAAAAAAAAAAACAAAAAAAAACCACCCCAAAAGCAGCAAAAATAAATCCTCCTCATTCACTTTTGGTGGGGGGTCTACAAGATTCAAGATGCCTCAGGAACAACCTTCATCTGTCTTATTTCTAATAGCAGACAGCAAGCTCTCAAAGGCTCTGTCAGCTTTCTCACTAATTCCTGTCCAGTTTACATTAAAAGGTGTGTTGGGGTTATTTTTTTGTCAAGTTTCATGAGCACAAACCAATATCCAAAGGGAGACTCTACCAGTGGAGGCTGAGGGAATTACATCAGCAAATAAGACCAAAACAGTAGAAAAGGTGATTCACTGTCCCTCACGTGGATAATTTTAGGATCCACGAAAAGAGAAGTTAATTGTAATTAAATCTAGGCAGGAGGAACGTTGCTGGTCCTAAATAGAGGAGGTCAGTGGGCTCAGCATTGCTCTGGCTTTGCATAAATAATTTTGAGACCTGTGCTGCTGAAATCTGCCCCTTCCAGCCAGGAAAATATCATTAGCACCAACCGAAATGCTGCCTTTAAAATCCATCTGAAACGGGCAGCACTCCCAAAGGATCCCCTGCTGCTGCAGCCAGAAATTCAGGAACAAATCCCAACCCTGTGGAATTCCAGCTGAAATGGAATAACAGCTGAGGTGATGCCCTCGGAACTCCCCTGCTTTGCTCTCCCTCTCTTTAATCCCTGCCTGCCAACCTGTCAGTCAATTAGGGGTGTTTTGTTAATTAATTCTGGGCTCCACAGCCATGGGGAGATGGATAATTGGAGTGAAACGTGGAGGAAAAGGTGAGCTACAACTCCCGAGTGCTGATTCCGAGCCAAAACCCCTTGTGGGATGTTCCTTGGCTCCTCGGGGTCACTCCCAAGTGAGTCAGTTCCTGCTGTTTCGGGGGCTGGATGCGCTTTGTGAAAAATGCAGCTTTTTAAACGTTGCCAAGACCAACCTAAATCACATTTCTTCTTCGATGGCTCTGAGAAGCGCAAGGAAAATAAATCAGTGATAACTCAGGGCTCTCACTTTCACAGCCAGCACAAGAAAACTCAGCAGATTCAGGCACAGGAGTTGACCCACAAGATGCAGCCCAGCTCTTCGTCATGTGGCTCTGAGCAAAGCAACGTTCATAAATCATGCACCAAAATAAACGACAAAAATCGGGTTGCAACAGCTTTTGTGCCACTGCTGCAATTTGAAATGGTCATTAATCAAAACCAAATTAAAGTTTCTTCTGGAACTTCACAGCAGTTCTGCCCCAGGTGCTGCACACAAGGTCTAAACTTCAGGACTGCCACAACACATCAAAAGTGAACAAAACAACCAAGCTCAGAGGTGTCTTTGCTGAGGACAGGATCCACCCAGGAAATTCCATTTTTAAGGATCAGAGGTGCTAATTGCCAGCACACAGCACATCTGATGAAGCTGCTACAGCAGCTGGAGTCTGGGGAACGAGCCTCGAAAGAAAATTCTGGCTATTTCAAGGGCTGGGTGCATTGTCCTGCTTCCAAGGTGATGAAAAACGCAGCTTTCTAGACATCAATAAGACCAATTTAAATGACATTTTCTGTTAAACAAAGCTCTGAGAAACGCAAAGGAAATAGATCAGGACCTGGAGCAGCTCAGCAGGTGCTGTTTTACTGAGCAGTGCCAGGCACAGACTCACCTGTCCTCACGCATGGACGGGCTCAGGAACCGGGCACAGTCATCGTCGTGGCTGCTCTGCTGGCTGCTCTGCTGGCTGCTGCAACACAGACAGGCACAGTTAGGGCTGGGGAACCTCCTGGGCACAGCTTAAATCCAGATCGAGGTAAAGAGAGCTGTTTGACCTCCTCTGGAACACTCAGCTTAAATCCAGATCACAGAAAACACAGACAGAGCCGTTTGACCTCCTCTGGAACACTCAGCTTTAAATCCAGATTGCAGAAAACAACTTTGTGACCTCTGGAACACTCAGCTTTAAATCCAGATCAAGGAAAACACAGGCAGAGCTGTTTGACCTCCTCTGGAACACTCAGCTTAAATCCAGATCACAGAAAACACAGACAGAGCCGTTTGACCTCCTCTGGAACACTCAGTTTAATTCCAGGTCAAGGAAAACACAGATAGAGCTGTTTGACTTCCTTTGGAACACTCAGCTTTAAATCTGGATCACAGAAAGCGTCTTTGTGACCTCTGGAACATTCACCTTAAATCCAGATGGAGGATAACACAGACAGAGCTGAGTAACCTTCTCTAAAACACTCAGTTTAAATCCAATTCACAGAAAACAGATGTTTCACCTCCCCTGGAACACTCAGTTTAAATCCAGACCAAGGTAAACACAGACAGAGCTGGGGAACCTCCTCTAGAACACTCATCTTTAAATCCAGATCAAGGAAAACACAGATAGAGCTGTTTGACCACCTCTGGAACACTCGGCTTTAAATCCAGATCAAGGAAAACATCTCTGCGACCTCTGCAACACTCACCTTAAATCCAGATTGAGGAAAACACAGATAGAGTTGAGCAACCTCCTCGAAAACACTCAGCTTAAATCCAGATTGGGGAAAACAGGTCTTTGCGACCTTTGGAACACTCAGCTTTAAATCCAGATCACAAAAAACATGACCTCTGGAACTTTAAATCCAGACAGAGGAGAACACAAGGTTCACTCTCCACATTAGGGGTTGAAAAGAGGAAACAACAGGAGGCATTAAGTTTATATCTGATTCACTGCTAGCACAAGGGTTTGGAGTTTATATCTGATTCACTGCTAGCACGAGGGTTTGGATTCTCCTAATCTCACTTTGTGACGCTTCCCTGAGAACTTTCTGAGCTATGAAAGTGACCTTGCACATCACCTGGGCAGCATCTCGTTATTCCTTGCAGCCAAACATTCCAACACCAAGGTGCTGGGTGTTTATACCCGCCCCAGCCCCAGGCAGAGGTAGAAAAGAGCAGTGAAAAACAACTTTTGAAGTGGCCAGCGCTGAATTTCTGGTGAGATTTGCAAGCTGAGCCCACAAGATGTCACTGTCCCCCCTGCAATGGGCGTTTTGTGGGCGATAATTGTACTTGCTGCACATTTATCCTGTGGAGTTCGCATCAATCTCTCTCTGGCAGCTCCAGGGGCTCCTCAGGATTCCTGCTCCAGCTTCATGTCCTGGCAGCAGCTCCTGCTGAGCACGGGTAGAGCAGAATCTGCCTCCAGGTGAGGCTGGAGGGGCTCCTGGGAGAGATGGAGTCTGCTCTGCTGCCTACCACTGGCTCTGAAATGATGGCAAACCAGCGGCACAGAATTGTCTGGGAACTCCTGCTGGAGCCCTGGGCACTGGGAATTCCAGGCTTTCTGTGCTGCCAGGCACTGACCCCCAAGCAAACACTGCACTGGACCTGGAACAGCTTCCAAAATGGAGTGACAGCGCTGGGATTGTGGGTGTGGAGTTTGGATGGAAGTGTGTGATAGCACCGGGTGGAAAACTCAGAGTTTAAGGGTTTGGAATATAATAATAGATATATAAAGCAAGATGGAGGCTGAGTCCTTCTTTTTCACCCTCTTCTTCACGGGTCTGGGTGGGATTTTGTAATTGGGTAGGAAAATCCACATTGCGGGCCACGGGTGGTTGGTTATTGGGTTAAAAGTGAAAATAATTTAGGTGTCATTTCATAACTGGACAGTTCACCCTTAAAAGGCCTTGGAGAGAGAGAGATAGGGGCCATTTTTAGTTTGTCAGCTTGGAGTGCTGTAGAACTCACAGCTTGTGAGACTGTGATATGGATTAGAATTAATAAACATCTGAGTCTGAACAAGAAACACCCTCTCACTCATTTAATCCTGACTCTGCCAACAAATAAATAAATAAATAAAATGCAACAAACTCACACCAGGATAAATTTCTCTATTGGGTAGGATCTAAATCCTTAAATCATTAAATCAAACTACTTTATGTGTCACCTGCTTGCAGTCACGGCTTGCACTGGACACATCACATTGTGCAGGGGCACAGAAATACAAATATGGGATTAAAAAAAAACCAAACAAACAAAAAAAACCCCCATCAAATTACATCTTTTCATTCCAAAGAGCAATTTTTTTATCCAGTAATCATCTACTTTAAGGAAAAGAGCACCAAAACTGCAAACAGCACATTTCCATGAAGTGTACTTGGTAATTAAAACAAAGGGAGGGGTTTTCTCCTCTCCCTTCTGGTAAGAGTTTTTCGCCAAAGAATTTGCCGTTTTCTGCAAAGAATAAAAAGCCAGCAGATCTTAATTTCAGTCAATATTTTCCTCAACCACCTTCAATTTCACCTGCTGCTTCTCTGAGCAGTCAAGGCCATTATTGAAGATGAGCTTTCTGAGAGCACAGCACCAGGCTCGGGGACACATCTGGGAGACGTCCCCCAGCACTGGCCAGCATTTCTGCCTCTCCAGAGCGTGAGACAGAGCGCTGTTCCTGTTGTGAGAGAGAGGAGAGAAGGCTGAAGCCTTCAGAAAAGGTGATTAGTGATCAATAGTTATAAAAACCCTTGAAAAACCAACACAGAAATCAGCCTCAAACCACAAAACTCCTGCGATAAGGGAAAGAAGAATTCTGTGTCGGCTCCAAGCTGGAAATCGACAGCTGGGTGAGAATAATACCTTCCTAAAAGCAAATCAACCTTTTTCTGGCACTTCTGAGCTTAATTGTGGCCCAGGGAACTGGGCAAGAGCGCCCAGGGAAGCACATTTACCCTCCTCTGCCAAAGGAATTCCCCCTTTTGAGCAGAGGAAGCACTGCAGGGATTACTTCTATAATTTCTCGTTTCTGCATAGAAAACCCTCCCGGCCAAACTTTCCCATTTCGGTTCAGACTGGAGCAGATGGAGCCAAACTTACCCAAGGAGAATTCCCAGTCTATCCCAGCCCAGCAATGCTGGGAGCACCACGTGCAAACTCCCTTTGGGACAGCCAAAATGAACCTTAGACCCCTTCCTGCTCATCCACGCAATAAAGTTCACATTCCAAATGGAGGTTTAAAATTTAACAGAACCCGGGTCCCGCAGCTCATTGAAATACAACACCTCGGCTGGAGATTGTGAGCAATTAAACACTCAGGGAAAAATCACTTTTAACCCACCTGTGCCTCCAGCATGAGCCACTCACCAGAGGAGCGCTTGGCATAAAAAAAACCAACCAAACAAAACTTTGGGAGAAAATGATTTCACCCTTCTGGTTATTAGGAAGTGAAGCAGTTAAATTGACTAAAATGCTCAGAGTGGTTGAAATGCAGAGCCTGCTGCTTTATGATGGGGTTTTTTTTCAGCCCATTTGAGGATAACCTGCTATTAAGTGTTCCCTTGGAAGGGGAAAATGACAATTTCAAATGCGGCACGCTGAAAGGAGACAGAGAAAGGTGGGGTTTGTACTGAGGGATAACGCGGGGAGAAGCGTTCAGACAGGATTTTGCAGGCGCAGAGAAGGTGTCAGAAGCGGGATAAAACCCTCAGGAAATCAGCAAAACGAGCTTGTCCCGTTCCAAAGCTCGGCAGAGATAAACTTGAATTTGGACAAGGTTTAAATCTTCACGTGCACGAGCCCGGGGTGCCCCTTTTGTTCTGATAATTTCTAAGGCAATAAAAATACTTTAAGGTCTGTGCCCCTGTGGTTTTTTCCTTAATTCTCATGCAAACTCATTAGTTATTGCTTCAGAAAATTCCTTAACACAGATTAACCAGGCCTTTTAACAATTAAATCTTTGAAGATTCTGCTTCCAGCACTCCTTCACCAAGCAATTTACCCGGGTAACCCAAGTACAAAAAACCCCCCATTTTTCTACTGACTAAACCCAGGTGTTCTGATCCCACACGTTTTGTCTGAAGCAAATTCGAATTTGCTGTTGTTGCCTTAAACATTTCAATATTTCTCTTGCAGCAGGGAAGTTATGAGCTACGAACTAGATTTTGTACTATTATTATTTATGAAAAAATTTAAAAAAAAAGGCAGAAAAGTCTCATTTTGCTCCGAGATTTCAGTCTCCGAAGGGTAAGGCAGAGCCAGGATCTCTGATTTTATGCATGAACAGGCTTTCAGAGCTGAGCAGGTCTCCCAGCAGGAGATATTTATCACCACTTCACAAAGTTCAGGCACTCGGGTCAATTTTTGCACACCAAGAACCTTCTGGAACTCCTGTGCCCTGCAGGTGCGGGTGATAAACCCGCTGTGCTTTTAAACCTCGGGGTGGGTTTGGCAGAATTTTTAATCCAAAGGCATTTTTATTTTTTTTTGCCAAAGTTGTGGATGAATGGGATAAGGAGAGAAATAGGACAGGAAGAGCTGTGTCCTGGAAAATGGGATCAGTTAAGGAGTTTGGATCATTATCCAAAAAAAAAAAAAAACAAACCCACAGCTGCTAGTGAGAATTCCAGGTCTGAACCCAGATGGGTATTTTATATTGTTTGTTTAATTAACCCCTTTTATTCATAAGGCTTTGGGTTCAGTGTTACCTGTTCCAAAAAAAAAAAAAAAAAAAGAATAATTGACAATACAAATTCTTCATGTGTTGTCAACAGCTTTGGCAACAGTTTTAAACTAAAATCTACCAAAGCATTCACAACACATGAGTACTTTCACCATCAGATTCGGGAACTGAGAGATATCCGGGTTATAATCAAGCACATCAAGGGTTCAGTTAAAGTTTACAATTTTTTTTTTCGGTCATTTGAACAACTAAAGGCTTCTTTTTATTCTCACAGCTGCAAGCACAAAGACTTGACTCTACCTGCTGTAAAATATATAATAAAATACTTAGGGTGCCTGGAAAACAGCCCCCAGAAAGAGGATGGCTGTGCCAGTACCTGGTGTGAGCTATGGCTACTTCCAAACTGGCAAAGGAATTCTTATCGTGCCTTTTAAAGGGTTTTTACACTGTCAAAATCCAGATAATTTTAAGCCAGAGCTCACTTTTAATTAAGTCTAGATTTGTAATGAAGATGGAATATTTCAGAGGGCGATGTGCAAAGGGTCTTCATTTGCAAATTCTCCTGGCAAATTCTTCTGGAAATTTTCTTCCAGAAAATTCTTCCTGCCCATCTTTCCTTGACACCACCAGCAGGGCAATAAAGGTGGATTGAACCCCAAGCCTCAGGTGTGGCAGAAGCCAAGGTTTTTTGAATGTTTTCCCACAGGAGGCTTTAGGAGCTCCTCAAAGAAAATTCCATCTTTCAACTCCCCGCTCTGGCTCTGCTGCCCCATCCCAGAACGCAGCCCCCAGCTCGTATTTCCCATGGAAGAGCAGGAATATCAATATCCCCCCATCCCTGCTGCTGTGACCTCCTTGCTGTAACCTCCTTCAGGTCCTGGAAAGGCTCTGAGATCTCCAGGGGATTCCTGAGAACCAAACACTTCCCGCTCCAAACCTTCCCACCTTAACTCCGTTTCACTTATGGGGAAGGTGTAAAGCCAAGTTTGCAGTCTGAATCCATTGGGAATGATCAAAAAAAAGAGAAGAAAAAGAAAAAGAAATAAGGCTCTGAGATCTCCAGGGGATTCCTGAGAACCAAACAATTCCTGCTCCAAACCTTCCCATCTTAACTCCATTTCATGGATGGGGAAGGTGTAAAGCCAAGTTTGCAGTCTGAATCCATTGGGAATGATTAAAAAAAAAGAGAAAAAAAAAGAAATAAGGCTCTGAGATCTCCAGGAGATTCCTGAGAACCAAACACTTCCTGCTCCAAACCTTCCCACCTTAACTCAGTTTCACTTATGGAGAAGGTGTAAAGCCAAGTTTGCAGTCTGAATCCATTGGAAATGATAAAAAAAGAGAAAAAAAAGATAGAAAGAAAGAAAGAAAAAAAGAAAAAAAGAAAAAGAAATAAGGTTCTGAGATCTCCAGGAGATTCCTGAGAACCAAACACTTCCTGCTCCAAACCTTCCCATCTTAACTCCATTTCACGGATGGGGAGGGTGTAAAGCCAAGTTTGCAGTCTGAATCCATTGGGAATGATTAAAAAAAAGAGAAAAAAAAAGAAAAATAAATAAGGCTCTCAGATCTCCAGGAGATTCCTGAGAACCAAACACTTCCTACTCCAAACCTTCCCATCTTAACTCCGTTTCACTTATGGGGAAGGTGTAAAGCCAAGTTTGCAGTCTGAATCCATTGGAAATGATAAAAAAAGAGAAAGAAAGAAAGAAAGAAAGAAAGAAAGAAAGAAAGAAAGAAAGAAAGAAAGAAAGAAAGAAAGAAAGAAAGAAAGAAAGAAAGAAAGAAAGAAAGAAAGAAAGAAAGAAAAAAAAAAAAAAAGAAAGAAAGAAGGCACAGTTATAAATGTATACACCCCCACAAGGAGTGTCACGCTCAGGGCTGGAGAGCCGGGCTGTGAACCCGCAGTAAATCATCACCTCTCCTCGCTGCAAAGGGTTAAAAAGCGGCCAAGTCCTCTCCTCTCACCTCATTCATTTCACCAAGAAAAACATCAACACCAACCTCCCCCGCTGCCCAGGCCAGCCCTGTCACCAACATCTCATCTACGAGCAGCGTCTGTGGGAAACCACTGAGAGAAGGAAAATGGGAATTAATTGCTAAACTCCATCGGGAACGAATTGTTAAATTCCATCGGCGGGCACAGTGCAGGGCACGGATCTGGGATGGCCCGATGGCAAATATTTGCTGACCAGATAAGGTCAACAGCATTTCAGTCCCGGGCTGTTTGTAAATCAGGTTTTTAATACTCTTGGGTGACTGGCTGCTCTAACCCACACAAATACTGGAAGGCAAATATTTGAAAAGAAAACCACAAACTACAGCACAAAGGCAGTGAGGTTCAGCCAAAATAATAATAATAATAATAAAAATAAAAAGCCAAGGCTGGTGGAATCCACGGTCACTTGGCACAGAATGCCAGAAACAAATGGCAGAAAAAAATAATCTGCAGTCGCAGCAAACAGCACATCAGCACTCCCAGGAGACAGGAATGCAGCAGCTGAGAAAGAAAAATAAAAACCATTTTTTTGGGAGCACTTAAGGCCTCATTTGAACCTGCAGGTTCAAAAAGGAAAGAGTTACGTTAATACTGAGTTGCTACCAAGCCGTCATTTGTGTGTTTTCAAACTTGACATCAGAAGAGACACCGCACAGAGGAAGTTTGTGCTCATGGGTTTTACAAAGCCACCAAAAGCAGAGAAGAGCAGCTGCTTCCCAAACACTTGTCTTCCCAAAACCCCTCAATTAACCAGCTCTAGGTACAAGCAAAAAAAACCACATTTGCCTCTTCCGTGGTGGAATCGCAGTGGGGCCATCAGTTCTTTACACAAACGAGATTTAAACAAGAATTTTAGCAGAAACCAGCGAGCCCAACACACACCCACTGCCCAATCCTCAGAGAGGAGCTGCCCCGTTTCCTCCCATCTGAGCCACAGCTGGAAGGTGGAAATTCAGCAAAAAAAAAAAACCAAAAATGGGAACTGCAATATTTAGGGCGGCTTCTCGGAACAGAGAGACCAAAACCTCCCCAGAGCTCTCCACCCACCCCAGCACAGGGCTGGAGCAGCTCCCTCCTCACCAGCAAACACCTCCACGACATTCCTAAAGCCCTGGATCGCTTTTCATCACGAAAGAGACTCTATAACCTTAATCTTGCCGTTTTTGGGTTTTTTTTACTTTCCACAATCAGCAGTTTCTCAAAGGAAAAAATTTTTTTTTTTTTTTTTTTTTTTAAATCACATCACTCAGGGTTTTGGGTTTTTTTCCTCTAGAAAATACCACAATATTTTTCACACATGTCGAAAGTCAGAGAAAGGGGAATGACCATTCATTTGTTCCCAGAAATGCTCAGAGTGAATTTCAATTTGATCAAGGAAAGCAAAAACATTGTGGGCTACTTGGTATTAAAGGCTCGTTTATGTTTGCAAGCCAGTTCAAAATATCTAAGCCACCAATTTGTAAGTGATATTTTTAGCTCAAGTTCCAACAAATCAGCAGTTCACTGTTAAGTGATTTGTATCGCTAGAGGGATCAAGAGAAAGCTTTGCAAGGAAAAAATGAGAGTTTTTACCTCAAAATGTGAAGGGGAACAGCTTCAGAGCCCAGGACTGGGCAGTGCTGGAGTCTCCCCTGATTTGTTCCACACTCTGAGATAAGTTGTCAGGATTTATCTGAAAATCCTCCACATTTGAGTAGCTGGCAGCTCAGGAAACCTCCAGCTCCTCAGCACAGGCACTCTTCTGAGCTGGGATGGAATTCTTCTCACAATACACTTCATTTTTAATGTGTTAGAGGCATTTTCGGTCCTAGACAGGTCTTTCCTTTTAGATGAATCCACAGTGAGTGTCAGATTTTCCATCCGAAAACCAACCTGAGTAAATTCATCTGTAGAAGTGTCAAGAGCTGCTGCGCAAGCTGCTCCCCGCTGCGCCAACAAAACCCACAAGTTTTGCATCTTTTGCACACCAACATTTCATCCTTAACCAGTCCTGCTCTTAGCTCCAAGGGAGAGAGCTGTCCTTAAATCCAAACCTGAATGAACTACTCAGCAATTCTTGCCCCAAAATCACACGCAGGTCCCGAAATGACAAGCGAGGGTGGCTTGAGGAGGTAAATAATAAATTAAAGCTGCCCTTCTGCCCACATCAATAATGCAGGCAGGCTGGATGCACAACAAAATGCCACCAGGCTGCCCCCGAAGAAAGAGACATCAACATGTCTTAATAAAAACAAAATTCGTGCACCTGTGCGCCGGGTTCACAGTTTATTGAAGGTGAATAATTTAATTACCTGGCTGGGAAATGATGGGTGAGGGGTAGAGGAGGGGCCGTCTGCATCCCTGATAAAAATCATCCTGTTTATCATCTGCACAGCAACCTTGAGGTCTGGACCATGATTCCTGGAACAAGGACACGTTCCAGGGACAGTCCTGCCCCCAAGGAATGGCCTTCCTGCTCTCTCACCTCGAACAAAGCAGCGGCAGGGGCAGGAAAGGCTCCCACAGCCCGTCCCTGGGGTTTAATGGGAGGAAAAGAACGGCCAATGCTGCTCTATCAGCTTTTAGAGACCCAGCAGGTAAACAAAGCTCCCAATTATCGGAGCTGTTAAAAACTAACCAGCACGCTGGAGTTTCCGGGTGAGAAAAGCAGACCTGGAGCACTAGAGACAGCGCTGGGAGCGCTGAGAGCAGTTTGTTTATTCACTTGGATGCTTGGTGTATGCTAATGGTCACAGCTCTTGCTCCTGCTCTCCTGCTCTCCTGCTCGGGGCCATGTGAGCGGAGCTCAGCTGGAGCACAGCCTGCTCTCTCCCAGCTGCCAGCTTTCCTGGGAAAACCCTGCCACCAAACAGGTATCTGGCCATGGAACGGGGATAAAAGTTGCCAGGCTGCAAAATAAAACGAAATTCCAGCAGCTCGACGGCAGCTCAGCCAGAGAAATGGAGGGATTGGGAGCACGCTGCGTTTAGTTCTGCAGAGGGAGCCACAGCCTGGTGGCTGCTCCTTTTGCCAGGTGAAATTTGGGAATCTGCCCACCTGATGGGATTCCTGCGCTCCCAGCAGGGGATGGCACACGCTGGGAATCCCTGTGTCACCGTCACCGTCTGAACCCCAAGGCAATGAGTGAAATGAAAGCTCGGTGAGTGAGCTGCACAAACCCCTTCAGCCTCCAGCACAGTCCTCCCTGCTGCTCTCAAACCAACGGGTGGCACCGAGGTGACATTGGGAGCGTCTGTCCCCAACAGCAGAGGCACAACAGCACAGCAGCAGGACAGAGCAGGTGCCCTCTGTGACCCTGCTAAAGCAGCAGGAGCAAACAGGCAACAGCAGTTTCATAGGAAAACAGCTTCTTTGCTCTAAAAAAAAAGTTAAACTTCACTCAGGGCGCAGCAACGTTTACCCCACGTCTCTTTCAAATTAATGCCACAAAACCCTTCAGGGCTCATCACCCTTTCCATGGCCAGCTCGCCACAGATTCTGCTTCCTCTGTGCTGTTCTCTGCCGAGGTGTGAGAGCCCAGGGATGATCTCTGCACCCTGCCAGCACACCACCAAACCTTTTCCATCTGGGCGAGGGAGGGGGAAATTCCATTGGAAAACACCCAGGAGGGGCAGATCTGGAGCCTGCTGCACGTGAAGGAAGGAGGTGCCCGGCTGGCTTTGTTATGCTGATGCCACCTAAACCTCCACCTCACCTTTTCTCAGGCACTGCTTAGGAGACATCCCCCAAAAAATCCCTTGGAGGTGAATAAGCAGGAAGTTGTCAGCACGGGCCGTGTGAATAACAAGGCACAAGGAAACTCGGATCTTTTTTCCTCCTTCACACCAAAAGAAACGTGTGTTGGCCTGCCTGAAACTCATTCACCATCGATAAATCCAAATTAAGTCCTCCAGCTGAAGGATTGGGTCCTTCATCCTCTGAACGTCAATATTCTGACACTTCAGCACACGCCTCATGCGTTATCAATCCCTACTTGCACGGCCACTGCAAGGAGAAAATCAGAAATATTTCCTGAGCCAAGAGATGTTTTTCAATGTTAACTTGCTGAGGGGGATTATCAGGTGCCTCCATGGCATGCATTCATTGATGAAAGCTCTTTAAAAATTAATAAGCTGACAGACTGACCTTGCTAAAGGGACCTGATGCAAGGAAAAATTATCACATAATCAGAGTGGACATTCCGAGCTCTGCCCTGCAAACACTCAAGCACCCCAGCAGGCAGTGAGTCAGTGTGGTTTGGAGGGTGCAGAAATGCTGAATTTCTCTTTTTCTGGAAGTGCAGCACATCCTTTAAGCACAATCAGCTGCACGGGAGCTGCAAACCGTGCAGGAAAACTTGACCCACACTGAGCCAGCATTTGGGAAAAGCAGTGATTTCTTGGAGAAATCTTTTACATGTCTTGTGTATTTGGGGCCTTCAGGAAAGGCAGCTTGTCAAAGGAAGAGTTAATTGCACTGCATGTGGGGTGCCCTGCAGAGTAAGTTACACAAGGTGCACCTTTATCTCCCTGTGGCCACACAATACAATGCCTGGGCATTAATTCCCTGTGTTGACAGGCTCTTGGAGGTCTTTGGGAATGATTTGTTCCCTTTTGAGCCAAAGGACTGTGTGACTTTCAGGTCTGGAAAGCCGCCAAGGACGGAGCCCGGACACCTTGACACACAGACCCACTGGGCTGCTTGGCTTCTCTCTCTGGTCCTCTCTTTGTCCCCATACTGAACTGAGGATCTCAAGGGAAGTCTCAGTGGTAGGAATGAGCATCATCACAAAGCCCTGCCGGAGGTTTGGCATCATCACCACGTACAGGTAATGCCAGCAGAGAGGTCACTCCTCTCTCAGGGTCTCCTCAGGACACCTTGGTGAAGTTAAACCTTCTCACCCACCGGCTCTGTGTCACCTGGAGGGCCACGAGCAAGCCCAGAGCCTCGCCCTGATGCTCCCAGAGAGCTCCCAGGACTTTTGCTCCGGCACCAGCACATCCAACCAACACCATGACACATTCCAGCCAACAGGCGAGGACAAAGTCCAGGGGGAGGCACATCCAGGGCAACGACAGACCCTTCCAGCCTATTTTGGGCAGCATCACCGTGGGAGCAGGGAAGGGGGGCGGCCAGAGGACCTACCTGCTCTCACTGCACTCCTTCTTCTCTCGGACGCGCAGCCACTTCCGAAGGAGGAAGCGCTTGCGGCGCGGGGAGGCACTGGGAGTGGAGCAGTTGGACCAGGGGGTGTCCTCGTCACTGGAGGGGGTGATCTCAATGGACGGGAGCTGCAGGTATTCCTTGCTGAAGGAAGGAGAATCCTGGAACCTGCCGGCCTCCAGGCTCTGCTCCTGCACGTTCTTCGTCCGCCTCATCTTGAAGCGTTTCCTGCGCAGGGTCGGGGTGGACGAGCTGGACCAGGCGCAGCCGCCCTCCAGCACCTGCTGCTCGGGGACCCGCAGCGCCGGGAGCTGCAGGGTTTCTGTCATGTTGGCAGCTGGCATCAGACGCCCTTTTCTCCTTTCTGCTCCCACCCCCAGGGCACTTCCAGCTCTGATCTCGGTGTAAACCACACCGCAGAGCCACAGCTCGCCTTCCTCCTGCCTCTCTCCCCGGCTGCCCTCCCTCTCAAGCAGGAAACCTCATGTTCTTCACGTGCTCTCATTTAACAGCCCGCGGGCTGGGGAGGGGATGCCCGGGACACGGACATGCCGCAAGGGAAGCCAGTTTCGGGTTTCTTTTCTCCTTCTCTCCGCTACAAAAAGTCCCTCCCCTGTGTCTCGGAGCGGGTTTAGCTCTGGCACAGCGAGGGCTTGGCCGGGTTTCAGCTCCCCTCCCCAGCCCCCCTCCGCCTTCTGCCGGCTCAGGAAAGGAAAAGGCTCCCGGGGCTGCTCTAGGAAAACTCGGCTGCGGCTCTTCTCGAGGGACGAGGCAAGCATGGAGTGGAGCGGCGTGGAGCTGTGGGGAGGGCAGAGAGAGAAACAGAGGGAGGGGAGGAACAAGGCTCGATAAAAACCAGGAGAAAGTGCAGCAGGAGCAGCGCGTTCCGTTTCTGTAGCGGCCGAGACACGCGCGGGCAGCTGTCGCAAGCGTAACCGCGCTCCTAATCCCCAGAGGCAGGGTTTGTGTTACCGAATGTGCTGCTGCCACAAATCCGGGGGGAAGGAGGGGGAAAAGCCTCCCGGAGGAGCCACCCGGGCCGGGTTGTCCCCTTTGTCCCACCCTCCTGCCCGGGCAGCCCACCCCGGCTGGGTGGCGGCCAGCGAGCTTGGACTTTCGTCCTTCTTTCACAATAATTTATTTTATTTTATTTTTTCTTGTCCCAATTGACTGCTCGCAGAGAAGCCGAAGGAGGAGGGGGGATTGAGGAACAAGCCAAAAAAAGCAGCAGCAGGTGGCAGCAGAACCGGCCGGGCTTTTAGCTCAGTTTCACGCGAGTGAAAGCTGATTTAAAAGAGTTCTGGTGGGGGTGATGCTGCTTCCAAAATGCCCGCGGGGGATGGAGGGTGTGAGGTGCGGGAACCCACAGAGACACCACAAAGGACAGGCACACGTGCAGAGCAGGATTCACACCGGGACAGAGGTGGATCCTCAGGCATCCACGCACCGAGGGAGCTCCAGCAAGGGTGGGACACCGGGAGCAGCAGCCACGGGACACGGCTCGCAAAATCCTGGCGGCGAAATCAGATCAGGGGAAAAAAAAAAAATGTTCTGGCAGATTCTCCATCAGCGTTCGCTGAATTTCGCTGACTGATCCTGCATGAGGCCCTGTGTTCATGTGAAGAAAAGGGATGTAAAATTAAAGTCCTCCAAGGCAGTGATTAAAACTCAGCTGCGTGAATTTCGAGCGTGCTCTCGCTCTCTCTCAAAAAAAAAGAAGAAAAAAATCAACACAAAAACATCTCTAAATCAACCTGACACAGCTTTAGTTTTCATTGTTCGACAGCCTGGACCTTTAAAAATATTAGCTCCAGGTTAGAAAATATTTGTCAAGCCAAATCAAAACAGTCGTTCCTTGCACGGACTGCCTCGGTTTTGTTTGAAAATAAAACTTCACGGGAACCCTGAACATCAGAAACTGCCACCTAGGACAGAGATAACGTGTCAGGAAAGGGAGATTTATAGCAGCAAGAACAAGGGGGAAGGAAACATTTCAATCAAATGACAAAGCACTTTAAATGCTCAAGTGCTATATTTAATTTGTGCACTGTCCTTTTTGCTCTGCTCATTCTGTAAGTTAATAGCTTGACAGCTCTTCAGAGGGATTTCTGGAGAATCTGTCACCTTGGTATCCATGCACCAGGTGCAGGCACACAAACAGAATGCCTTCCACAGACGCCCACTTAAAAACAGAAACTCAAATAAATGCGGGTCGTTGTTTTCTTTTTAAGTCCAAGAAACAAAAAATCTACAGTTTAGGCAAAATGCCAGTATTTCAAAAGTAGCTTTGCATCTTCCCTGCCTCGGGGGCAGATTCCTTTTCTCCCACATCTTGTCATGATTTCTACCTCCTCACCACGCAGCCAGAAGCATTCCTGGCTACCTCATAATCCCAAAAAATTAACATTTCACCTCCTTCCCGGGGCATCTGGGAATCAAACCCCCACAGCATCACTCCTGAATTTTAACCTAGAGAATGCAAACTTCACACACTCCACCTCCCTGCTCCGGGGGGAGAGATGAGCAGCCCTTTGGAGATCCTGGTGAAGGTTTGTTCCGTGCATTAACGAGTTTGAACTCCCGTGGAATCTCTCGTCAGCTGCACAAGAGCCTCATTTAACCGCAGCAACAAGTACAAATGAGGGTCAAAGCTCGAACCCTGGCGTGATCCTTTAGCACAGTGGGCACTGCAAACCCTCAGGATGCCCACAGCAATTAGCTAATTAATCCACCAGAGACTCATCCACACTGCTCTGGGCTGGAGCAGCTTTGGTAACCACTTTGTCACCCGAGGAAAAACTGAATTTTCACCCTGATCCCCGCTGGACTCCAGCGGAGCTCACTTGGAGGAAAGAGCTTTCCCCACCTCCTTTATACAGGGAAAAGGGAATAATTCTCTGTGCCCTGGGAGTCCCTCTCCTCTGGAGAGAGGCACCAGCACAGTGAGTGCCCCTTTAACTCCCAGCACTGCAGGGATTAGTAACCAAGCCTCCTTTGCACCCGGGCGCATTTTTATCCCGGAGAGGGGATGCTGGGCACCTGCCTGATGCTCTGGGAAAAGAGAGAAGCTCTGCCAGGAGAGGCAGCTCCAACACCTGACCCGGAGTGAGAGATTCCAGCCTGTGCAAGGACTATTTCTGTCCCGGTTAATGGCTGTTCCTGCGGTTTAATGACCCGGCTAATGACGGATTTATTCTGGCAAGGAGTGGTTGTCGAGGCTTCAGGTGGGTGAACAGCCTCTCTCCTCCTCAGATGTTCTGGGTTCTGCAGAAAAGGGCTGGCAAACGAAGCCATTAGGAAAGAGAAAAAATCCTACAAAAAAGTTCAAATCCCTTCCCTGAAGGAGGAACGTGAACTAAGGGCAGCACAGATTCTTTGCCAGACCTTTCCAGAAGGGCTCTCCCAGGGGTTTAAGGGATAGCAGAGTGAGAGATGAATACAGAGCAGCAGCTGGCACTGAGAGTACAGGGTAAAAAATAAAACAATTTTATTAATTAAAAGCAGTTCTTTTTAAGCACAGGAAATACATCACAGCTTCTTCAGAAGCTGAACCAAGTCACTCAGATGCACATCTGGCTGCAGAAGCTTGGCCAGGCCAGGCAGGGAGATTGGAGCACTCAAGCAGAATTCCCATTTTCCCATATTTCAACATCATTTTCAACTCCTTTCCCTTTCCTGTGCACACAGCTGAGAGTGGCAGGTTCTGCATGAGGAACATACAACTCAGGCATGACCCTGCTAAGTCAAAATTCTGATTTTGCAAAGTTCAAAAACATGCAGGGAGCTGGTTTGTTTGTTTGTTTGGGTTTTGAGCTTTGTAGGGTTTTTTTGTTTGTTTGGGTTTTTTGTTGGTTTGGTTTGGGTTTGTTGTTTTGGGGTTTTTTTGTGGGGTTTTTCTGGGTTTTGTTTGTTTGTTTGTTTGTTTTTCCTTCATGGTGGCGGTGGGTGGTTGGGCGATGTTCTCGTGAAAATTCTGGAGGAATTTTGTGATTTTTAAATGAAAAGCCAATACATTTATCCACATTTACTTTCACACTCCAACATCCTTCTGCAACAACACATTATCTTTGGAGCTGGATCTCAGACAGGGACTTCAGCCATATTTTGCCCTTTGCACATTAAATTAGATGAGTTCTATTACAATTTTACAGATTTACCTGTTGAGTAAATCCTTATTTCAGTGCCCTCCAGCTCTGCCCCTTAAAGGGTGCCCTCTGTGCCAGCAGTTGCTGTCCCTGGAGCAGGCACAGCGCTTTGCTTTGGCCTGGGTGACACCTGATCCCTGCACGTGTTGTTTTCTGGAACCCCAGCACCGCTCCGAGGCAGATGACACAAATTTAACAGGCAAGAAAATACCAGTGACAGTCTGGGACAAAGAGAGGTTCACACATTCCTCCTGCTCGTGCTCGCCTCAGCTTTCCCTCTCCTCGGTGCAATATTTCGATTAAAACCCCAGCCAGTGCGAAAATCGGCTTTTGGATAAATTGTGATCAATCCTTTCTGGTGTAGAACTTGATTTTATCTGGGGTTTTGGCCTCTGAATTGACAGCAGGTGTGCACATCCCTGTAGTCCCAGTGCCCACAAGTGCCAAGTGCATCACAGGAGGTCACCCATCCCAAAAAACAGGGAGCAGCAACTCTCAGCTCCTACTGGGATCACAGCCCGGCCATCCCCAACCTTGTGGGTAACAGTTTGTGTCCAGTCTCTGCTGTGAGAGCCAGAACTTGGTGAACATTTCTTCTATCACAAAGCAGTCCCTGCCCATTTTAACTGCACTTGGAAAGACGGAACAAAAGGGCTTTCTCAGGGGTTAATTTATACAGATATTCTGTATTTCTAGAAGGCATTAACTGGAGATTTATATCTATTCATGCCTTCCCTTTCACAAGAAACAATTCCCATGCCAGCAACAGCCATCAAAGGCTCCAAAGCATGAATTGTTGCTGGAAGAGCATCACCTTCACCAGGCACTGCAGCTCTGAGCTCAGCCACAGCAGCAGCCCCCAGATGTTTCAGATACCCCCCAGAATTCCAGGAGCTGTCAGATACGATTCCAGCAGCACTGCACACGGAGCATTTTCTCAGCATTAGGGCAGAACTTTCACTGTTAATTTCTTCAGGCGCTGTTCTCTCTCCAAATTCAAGGGGACAGCGGAGCCAAAGATAGCAAACAATACAAATTAAATCAATGTCGTGGCTCGGCAGTGATAATCCATCAGGAGACGGCAGCAGGGCACAGGTTCCAGAACCTGTCTGACAGTCTGAGCTCTCTTCACGTCTTAGGAGTGAAGGGAATTATTTGTCACTGCCTGCTCAGGCTGATCAAGTGATTCTGCTTGGGCATCAGTAAGGGAAGCTCATTCCTTCTCCTAAATCTAATGAGTGGTCCAAGGATTAATTAAATTCAATCCATCCCGGGACAGAGGGTGATCCATTAGAGTGAATTCCCATCAGAGCCTGGGATTTGGTCTGTGGTGTTGAAGGAATCCCATGGAATTCCTGTCCCTGCACAGCACCGACCTGATGGATCACAGCACAGGAGGACAGGCCTGGGAGTACAAAAGGGCTCTGGACAACGAATTTCCCCTCTCCAGGTAAAACCCCTGCTCCACCAGCCAGGAGCAGCCAGCTTTGCTTCCCTTCAGCACCTGGACAAAGCAAACACTTCCCAAGTTAGAGAAGAAGGAATGTTTTGTTACAGAACACCCTCCAGGCCAGCGATTGAGGCTCTCCCAAGATCAGCCATCTCTCACTCCAGGGAGATGCAGGGAATGAAAGGCTCACCCTGATCAGCACAACTGAGAGCTGAATTTCAGTTCTGCATTAAGCAGGGATGATGTGGATCTGCTCCTCACCCCAGCCTTCGCTTCAGCTCAGAACAAAAGCCACCAGGTGCTTTGGCAATGCTGGATTGTCCTTTTGGGGTGGCCTGACTCCAATTCACATCCATGTACGGCGCAGAGCTGGGACTTGTTCCTGGCTGTGCCTTCCCTGCTGCTGCCCTGGCTGATCCAGGAAATTCATATCCAGGAAACCCAGACCCAGGAATCACAGCGCTCTACAGCTGAGCCTGAAGAGAATAAATCACTGTTACCTCTGGATCATGGTTTGGTTTTCTACCAACAGCACGGTTGGAAGTGGAGTGTTCTGGTGTATTTCTGCTTTCTGTCTTATGTTTAAGACTAAAACAATCCTGAAACCAGTGTCATCGTCTTTCTTTGTGGAATTTCAGGAGGAAGAACACAGAAATGCCAGGGAAGGGGATGTCTGCCAGGAAAAGTTTTAAGTTTTATTCTGCACAAGGCCAAATGGAAACCACCGAAGAGATCTCTGAACCCCCAAGGGCCACTAAAGAGACAGAGGAACAGGAAAGGTTCTTTCCTATGATTTGGAAACTCACTTTATACTAAATATATATAAATTTATAAATACCATTCCTGTCCATCACCTCAGACCTCCACAACTGCAGCAAAGCTGCTGGAACCTGTGCCTCCAAATAAGCAAATGCCTGAGGACAACTGTCAGTGTTCCTCAGCATCCCTCCAAGATCCACTTGAAAAATTTCTTTGTGGACAACTGAAAACCCTTCTCCTGCAGCTGCCTGTGCCATTCCCACCCCTGATCCCGCACTTGTGGTGTGGAATTGAAGCCATCCAAAGGCAGCTCCCCACCCCCAGCCTCCACCCAGTGTCTGCATATCACAGAACACAGACAAATGTCTGTTTGCTGGTGTGCATCACGGGCCAAAAAACACGTCTGATGCGTGAAATACGCACAGAAAACTCATCCCCATGGTTCTGGTTTGTATAAAAATATAGACATTTTTACAAAAGTGAATGTTATAAAACATAGTGCAGTGAGGCATTCCCTCACCTGCACATCTATTTAAAGATAATTAACGATCTGCAGCCAGGCTGCAGTTACCCTAAATGCGTGTGGAAAAGCTCTGTCACAAAGCAAATCCCACACTTCTCTCGTCTGCAACCAGAATTCACTGAGCTGAATTCCTGAGGCAGGAATTTTAACCTGAGTGTGACCCTGCAGGTGTGAATCCTGCACATCTTAAAAACAACCACAGCTATTGCCCAAACAAACACCACCCTCCTGGCTGCATCTTCCCAGCAGCGATTTCCCTTTGTTTTGCTACATTTTCCTCTGCCAAGGATGCCCCGGGTGGGCTCCCCTGCCGGCACAGGTTGTAAATAATCTCAATAAACACACAGCTTCAGTGCCAGAGCCTCTCTCTGACCCAGACCCCAGCAGTTGCTGAGGATATTGTTTAATGGAATGGTCATCATTTAATGGAATAGCTTGGAGCTGTCAGGCTGTGTCACCAGAAATCTGCTTTTTCTTCACCTCCCCAATTATCATTTTTATGTTCCAGTGAGGCTCCTGGGGAAAACAAGGTCAGACTCTGCAGAGAATCTCGATCGAGGTCAGAGTCAGGAGCTCTGGGGAGCTCACACTGAAGTGCCCAGCAGGACTCAGTTACCATCACCTAAAAGAATTTTGTCTTCCCCTTTTCTTCCCTTTTAACACACAAGTAGCAACAGAGGCCAGCAGGCGATGCTCCTCCAGCTGTTTGGGGTTTTAAATCACATTAAGCTACCGTAATTCCTGTTTTTATACACCAAGACTTGCACCCAGAAATGATGTTTTGCTTGAGTAGCACCAAGAGGTTTTACCTGTCAGCACAGAGGGAGCACCACACATCACCTGGCCCGCCCTGTAAATAATCTCAGCAATTCAGGTTTGCAACCAGTGTAACTTCTCAGAGAATTACCCCCAAAAATCTGAATTTTTTTCTTAAAGCCAGGCAGATGAGGCACGGTTTGACTCTTGCTGAGAGCCTGAATATCAGGGTTCCTGCGTTTTACTCCTTCGTCCTTCAGAGAAAACCATTTCACGTTCTGCCTCCCTTTCCTTCCAGATATCGAGATTAAGCACTGCCTGACGTATTGGAGCTGTGCAAGTTTAATTTAAGAAAGAACATGAGGCACGTGGCGATCTCAAAAGTCTCTCAGAACGCACAGTCCAGGAGATTTCCAGAGTTCTGGGAGCTGAAAATTCCATGTCCTGTCACCACCGAGAGCAGCTTCAGTGCAAAGCAAGCACCCATTTCAAGGTGGGAAACAGCAAAGAAGAAATTCCTTATTGCTTCTCCTTCCTGCTCAGAGCTAAGGCAGACACTGGGATCCAGCTGGAAAACCTGTTTTGCTGAAAATGAATAATTCATGTGTCTGACAATCTCGCTGCCTTTTTTTTTTCCTTTATTAAATTTGGGCAGGGGGTGCCACCAGTGTTTGCTGAGCTTTAACTCTCAGAGTTCTCCAGTTCTGTCAAACACACGATGGCAATTTCTCTCCTACCCTGCCTGCACCATAACTCAATTTGCAGGCAACAGGGAAATATTCTCAAGTTCAGCATAAATCTGGCTACTTCAATATTGCAGCTCTGCCGTTTTTGTCTTTGCCTTTTTCTTTTGTTTACAGCTCCTACCAAATTTCATGGCCACTGCTGTGTGTTTACCATGATTTCCAGGCAGGGGTAAGCTCCCAAAGGCAAGGACACGGATTTATGTTCAAATTCCATCTTAAACCAAGGTGCGAGGTGATGCTACTTTATGCAACGCTGTGTGAAGAGAGGAAAAGCAGATAATCTTTAAAATAATCCAAATTAACCACAGGGCCCAGCACCAAGAGACACCTGGTACAGCGGTGGTGCTTTCTCCTTCATCCAGCTAAAAAGGGGCTTTTATTTGTCAGGTATATTTTGAAAAGGGGCATCCCTGGGATTGGATTAATTGGTCAGAGGTGGGTGCTAAAAACACCAAAATTGTGGGGTCAGTCCCTTTAAGGGCTGGACTCGGTGATCCTCACGAGTCCCTTCCCACCCAGAATAGTCTGTGATTCCATGACCTGGAATTCACGTTACAAATCTGTTTGCTTCACCATCTCAGTGGTGATTGGGGGTCCCATGTGGGTCACTTTTTCATCCAGGGACGTGTCCTGAACCCCTAAAAGGAGAAGCATTTTATGCCAGCACCAGGTTCCTACGCCTGCCTTCCCAGTCCCTGGACTCTCACTGTTTTTTTCCTGTTATTCCTGTTCCCATGTCTTTGCCTGAGAGCCCCTTAATTTCAAGATTATGATAATTCAGAGGGAGAGGGGTTTACATTCTCCATTCCAAGGGAGGTTCCTTCCTTCCCTAGCAGACTCCTGTCTTTCCAACCCAAAAGATATTACTGTTAACATCTCAAGAGTCTGACCCGGTGTGTCTTACCAGGTTCTCTCACGCTGGACAGCGTGATTTTCTGCCATAAATTCACCAGCCATACACAAAAATCATCTCTTTAACCCCAATAAACCTCTCAGCCATCTGCCTCAGTCATCTTTGGCTGATCATTAACTGGTTCAGAGCTTTCAAAAGCGGCCACATCTCTCATTTATCTGGTCTAGTCTGTTGAGTTTGGACATCAAGGGCTCCTTTCTCAGAGCAGAGGTGTTTCTGGGTGTTCCAAATAGGAACCACTGCTCGTTTCAGAGCTGTGCATGGAGCAGGAGGCACACAAGACTCAGGGAAGGTGTGGAGATGCCTGTGGGGAAGAAGAATCCTTCCAAAGCATCTCTAATTTGAACTTTTCTTATTTAAGACTTTATTGTGTTTGGGGTTTTTTTTTGTTTTTTAACTTCCACATAAAGCTGTTTTCAAGTTTGAACTAATAATTCACAAGGAGAACATCTTTTCAGGCTCAAATTCCCGCTCCAGTCAGGAGAGGTGTGGGGAAAAAAGCCAATTCCAAACATTTGGAACAGAGCTGGAAGGCAGGCAGGGATGAAACCTTTGAGCCACGAATTGAAGTTTTTTCCAAATTCTGAGTCTTAAGTTACAAAATAATTCAGCCCAGCCTCAGCATCTGAGTCAATAACCTCTGCAGGGATGAACACTGAGCTCCTTGCAGGATCTTTTCATTAGTTATAAATACATCTGCCATTCATTTTCGCCTTCGTGCTCTTTCACTCCCACTCCTTCCCAGCCAGCCACCCTTAGATCTGAGCAAACAATGACATTTACAAGATTATTTTCTCAAAACTCGTCTCCCTCCGCCTCTCGTCACTTCTCCTCGGGCTAAGCTGCACAATGACACCTTTGCAAGGCTGTAATAAGAAAAGCTGATATTAAACAGAAAGAAAAGCCCCAGCACGTGGAAGCTCAGTGAAGCATCAGATAAATGTCTTCTTTTAATACCCTGGAATCTGGCAATTACCTGGCACATCAGCGTGAATAACATGCAATAATTAAATCTGAGGCACAGAGCTGATCTAAGTGGCTGATTTGGGTCTAAAATAACCAATGGGATTTATAATTAGGTGTTGTTACAGTGCTGCTGAGAGCAGGGTGACTTCCAGTTGCTCAAGGCAGTTCTCACAGGTAAAACTTTTTCTTTAACTATTAATTTGTGTACCAGGAAAGCAGCAAATCTGTTCACTTTTGGGGGGATCTGTTCATTTTCTTTCTCTTCTGCTTCCAAGAGAACAATCCTGAATTTTATCCCTGAGAGACTGGACCTGTTGCATCTTTGGTCCTCACATAAAGATGTGAAATTGTCTCTGCAGTCACCTCTAGGTGTATTTCTGAGTTATCCCTGGGTTTAACCACGTTGAAAGCAGCTCAGGAGCTTCAAGCATTTGCTTGGACCATGCAAAGAATCATTATCAGAACCTCAGGGAGAGTTTGCAGATGGTGAATTGAGCTTCCCCCTCCAGTACAGCACAGGTAATTAGTTATTCATTAAGTGG
This sequence comes from Delichon dasypus, assembly GCA_037837765.1. NCBI lineage: Eukaryota > Metazoa > Chordata > Aves > Passeriformes > Hirundinidae > Delichon > Delichon dasypus. The sequence continues at coordinate 3,729,337 of JBBAXF010000027.1, forward strand.
GCAAAGTAATTAATATTTTTACCAGTTTTTACCTAAACAAACTGGGACACAGAGGGTAAAGAGATACGTGTGTTCACAGACTTGCTTCCTGAGCAGTCATAGCTCAGGTAATCCTTGAATTTTACGGAACTTTCACCAAATTTCAGAGAAATTTCCACTTCCACAGCAGGTTTTTGGGATTGTCCCGGTTTTAGGACAGCACTTGATCCCAGCTGGAACCCAAACAGGGATCAGACTAATTGCTAATTGCTCTTACGAGATGCTTGTGCTCAGTGGAATCCAGTGCCGTGCAGGGGTTGTTAGAGGATTTTTCCAAGCTTAGGAATGGGCAGATAAATTGAATATACAAAGAGCTGTGTGCCTAAGACATGAAAATGCATCCCCAGGCAGCTCAGATCCCAACAATCTGCCCATTTATTCCCAAATTCAGAGCACCTAACGAGGAGGCAGAAGCCCAGACAGATGGAGGAGCAGGCTGAGTCTCTCCCCCTCAAGAAGTGAGGATCCAACAGCATCTGCTCCAGACGTCCAGAAGGTTCCTGTCACACAAATAAAAATAATTATCATCTGTCAGCCTGGAATCTCTGCAGCAGGGATTCATGGAGAGCTGAGATTCTCAGCTCCAGGAAATCCAGCTGTTCTCTGGGGGAGTGAGCGCACACCCAGCACTGCCCGGGGAGTGCGGAATCTGCAGCAATGGGGGAATCTCCATCCCATTTTTCCCACGTCAGCCTCAAAGGCAACTGCAGGGATTGGATATTTACTGCAGGAATTGAATGTTTACTGCAGAAATTGGATATTTACTGCAGGAATTGAATGTTTACTGCAGAAATTGGATATTTACTGCAGAATTTGGATATTTACTGCAGGAATTAGATATTTACTGCAGAAATTGGATATTTACTGCAGAATTTGGATATTTACTGCAGGAATTGGATATTTACTGCAGAAATTGGATGTTTACTGCAGGAATTGGATGTTTACTGCAGATATTGGATGTTTACTGCAGGAATTGGATGTTTACTGCAGGAATTGGATGTTTACTGCAGGAATTGGATGTTTACTGAGGGCAGCCCGGTAGGAACACAATTTCTCAGCAGGTGCTTCCTCAAGTCATTTTCTCTAATGAACCTACACCAAGAAATTAAAACCAGAAGAATAGAACACCACAAATTATTTGTCTCAAAGGACCTTAAAAACAAACTAACTAACAACAAAACACTCTTAAGTAGGGGCATCAGCACAGGGGGGAGGGAAGCAAGTGGAGAGGTGAAATTAGAGCACAGCACTGCAGCGTTCCCACTCGGTGTGGCACAAAATCCCTGGAAAAGCATTGGAGCTGTTTGTGGGACAACAGGGGCTCAAACAATGCATCCCAGCCCCTTGTTCCCACCTGGGACAGCAGAGGATGTGACTCTGCCCTGCCCCATTCACAGTTTGGATAGCTCGAATTCAGGTTTGTCATCCAGCTGTGGCCTGCTCCTAGGGGCCAATAAAAACCCCTAAAGCACGGGGTTCATGCACAGCTCTGAGGTCTCCAAGCAATGCAGAAAATCACATTTATCTCCCAGGTCAGTAACTGCAGGAATTCAGAATAAAATTTGAGCTAGACACAATAGAAAGGGACAAAGATCCATAATTTCACTCTAATAGGTCACTAATGAGCTAAAAGCTGTGAATATCAATTGAAGCAGCAGGCTTAGATGAACCCACATTCAAGAGATCCCTTCACATTTTTCTGAGCAATTCCATCTGTGACAGGAGGCACTCACTACTGAGCTTATTTCTGAGGATTAAAAAAAAGCCTCTAACGTTAATAATTCCAATATTTCTACTGGAGACTGGTATTTACAGTCTCCACATCCATCATTTCCTCTGCACACCCCTGTCCGAGGAGCAGCGTTTTACAAAACTGACCTGCATAACGCAGCAACTCTTTTTCTCTTTAGCACTGACGCTCCAAGCCCAGCAGCAAACTGCCCCACGTTTATTGCTGCTTCCTCCACAAACACTTTGAGGAAACTGCTGTTGTCCCAGATGAAAAAGCATTCCCAGCTGGATCACAGCTGGCACTGGGAACAGCAGCACAGCCCGTGTGCACGGGATTGCCAGAGGAACCCCGGAGCCATCCCAGCACCACGGGAGCTGCAGAGGGAAACTGCACCCTGCTGCAGGGTCATGGATAACAGAACCACATCTGTCACTGCAGGAGGCTGGGCTGGGCTGGGACCAGCACCCTGAGCAGGCTGTGTTCTGACTCTGTCAGTGGTTTTTTATTTTTAGGAGGTTTTTTGTACTACTGCTTTTTTATTGTAATTTTCCTAGTAAAGAGCTGTTATTCCTATTCCCGTATCTTTGCCTGAGAGCCCCTTAATTTCAAGATTATATTAATTCAGACAGAGGGGGTTTGCATTCTCCATTCCAAGGGAGGCTCCTGCCTTCCTCTGTCTTTCCAAACCAGGACAGAGGCACAGCCAGGACAGACAGAAAAGAGAGAGGGGGAAATGGGACGATCAGCAGATCATGGGAAGCATTGCTGGATAAAGCTGGAGAATCAGGCAGGAGATTCCATGATTCCCCTCCCAGCAGCACCCCAGGAGCAGAGCTAGAGACAACAAACAAGGCTGTGACCACCGAAATTCACATTTATAACAACTCTGGCCCTGACTTGCAGGAAATTCTGGGGCTTGCCCCGGCATTTCAACGAGCTCAGAAAGCAACTGCAGCACCAACTGCTCCTCGTGCAGCTGCCAGGAGCACCAGGAGCACCAGCAGGGGCTCAGAAATGTCCTGGTGACATCCTGATGTGTCCCCACACGGAGCCTCCCCTGTCTGCAGCTGCTGTTGCTGGGGCAGGAGGCAAAGAGACGTGAGAGGAGCTCGTCTGACACAGAGAACATTAGAGATTTTTCGGGAGCAAACAGTAATTCCACACACCCTTTCTCACTGCAGGAGGGATCAGCAGCCTGACTGGATGTGTAAAAACTTCATGAAAAGGGGTTTCTTCCCACCTCCCTGGAATTATCAGTGTGGCTGCAGCAGGAATTTGGCTTCTACATGAAAGGAATGAGATTTGTCTTTCCAAACAAACTGTGGGTCTGCTGGTAAATAAAACTGGATACTGGGAGATGACAGGAACAATGGGAAGAAGCATAAATTCCATAGGAATTCCATTGATTGGCACAAGGAGAAGAAAAAGGGGGGTACACATTAGAAGGGGTCTGTATTCGGTGATTTGGGAAGTCTGTGCCTCTCAAGGGCCTCAGGCAGTGGGGAAAGAGAGAGGGAAATGTGGCTGGGAAATTGGGATACAAAGGAGGCTGCATCCTCTAAAAATGTGAGAGACCCCCTGGGAAATGCCCCGTGGCCTCTCCCTTTATTGGAATAAAGCTCCAGGACCCCTCTGTCTCCTCTTTGGACACAAACTTCTGGTGTTTGTGGATTAATTTCCCCGACATCCACAAGCTCCTTCACTTGCTGAAAATGCGAATCCACGCTAGAAGTGGACGGAGCAGCTGCCAGCAATCCCAGCAGCAGCACATGAGTGCTGGGCTGATCCCTTCCAGAGCCACACTCCACATTCGTCACCTCCAGCTCCAGAAAAAGCCAGTGACAAGAGCACAAAAGAGCTGCAGCTTTCCGGCAGGAGACTCAAGGCTCACATTCTCCAAGCTTCACATCATCTCTTTAAAGCAGCAGTCGATGATCCACCTCCAGACACTCCAACTAATCCAGCACTTCAGCCAAAATCACAGATCTTGACAGAATTTCCCCTCTCTTGATGAGTCACCAGCAGAGCATTTCCATTTTCCTCTCACTTAACTCCACTGGAACACAACCCCGAATCGCTGGAGTGACACAGGCAGGACTAATTTCCCTGGGAGAGTTTCTACCCTCTTTCCCTGCTCTAGAATTCATCAGAGGAACTTCAGGAGGTTTAAAGTCACAGGATGTGATTCAGAAATCCTGCCATCCCCTCGATCAGAAGGAGTGAAACATCCCTGGGATTGTGGAGGGTGTGGGAACTCTTTGTCTTTGGTGACACAAGTAAGAGATGAGAAGTTCTTGTAAAATACACAAATTCTCCCCCATTCCGTACAAATTAAAGTTCGAGCAGCTGGGTGTTGTAAGAAGGAATGTGGTCAGCCTCTGTTTCAGGGAGTTGAAGACCTGCCCTCACTTTTTCTCCCAAAAAAAAAAGTGTAATATCCCTTCATAACCAGCTCCAACACAGATTTTTCCTCCAGATTTTCCAGATCAACCCCACTACTCGCAGAGGCTCAAATCAGACTCTGCCATTTCAGCTCCAGTCAGTTCCTGATCTCTGCTCTGCTTCCAACACAAACCAACTCCACCTTCTGCTTCTCCCAAAATTACACAATTCTGTTGCTCCTGGCCTTTGCCGAATTTACAGTGAATATTTTACTTTCTTCCTCCCCCCCGAAATACTGGAACTTCTCTTTTAAACTCTTTTCCTCTAGGTATACAATCTATTAAACAATTTATGTTTGATATATTTCTTCCTTAAATATAAACACCCCAAAGCTCATCTCAAGGAATCACTGTTTTCCTAGGATATTCACTGCCACTGGATGAAGTTTATGACACCAGTCCTTTTCCATCTCAAACATCTTTCTGGCTACACACTGCTGAACTCAAAGCTTGAAATTCCATTTGTTTCCCCCTTTTTAAACTGTGGCTTTCAGGATTTGAGCTTTATTAAGGCAAGCAGTCCCTCAGGCTTTTCCTTTTTTTTTTTTTTCCTATTTTTTTTTCCCCACCATATTAGACAGGGTCCAGAATTCCAGAATAAGTAACAGGGCAGGGAACAGTGCCATCATGTGTGTCAGGAGCACACAGCCACACACGGGGGGTACCAGGGATCACTCCAGCCTTGCTGAAGACATCACAGCCCTTCCCTCCCGAGATGTTGCCATAGAAACCTCGAATTATGTCTATAGGGGAAAAAAAAAAAAAAAAAAAAAAAAAAAAAAGGTTTCCTAAAGGTATGGATGGAGCAGCTCCATGGAAACCAGCGCTGGCTGTCAGAGGAAATGAAGGGAGGGGGTTTGTGTGGGAAGGCAGGAGATGATCATCAGCTAAATCTGCAAAGTGCCAGCCCTGCCAGCCAGCAGAGCTGCCACTGCCTGAGCCCTGCTGGCGTGGAGGCTCCGTGGCACAGCAGCTCCTGGGCATCAGCTTTGGCCAGCGACTGCAGTGCCCACGTGGCCAAAACACCCCACAAACAAACACCTGTCTGTATGCTAAAACACCCCACAAACAACTCTGCATGCTAAAACACCCCACAAACAAACACCTACCCACATGGCCAAAATACCCCACAAACAAACACCTGTCTGTGGACTAAAACACCCCACAAACAACTCTCTGAAGTCTAAAACACCCCACAAACAACTCTCTGCAGACTAAAACACCCCACAAACAAACACCTGTCTGCAGTCTAAAACACCCCACAAACAACTCTCTGTATACTAAAACACCCCACAAACAATTCTCTGCAGTCTAAAACACCCCACAAACAAACACCTGTCTGCAGACTAAAACACTCCACAAACACCTGTCTGTATGCTAAAACACCCCACAAACAACTCTCTGCATGCTAAAACACCCCACAAACAAACACCTACCCACATGGCCAAAACACCCCACAAACATCTGTCTGTATGCTAAAACACCCCACAAACAACTCTCTGTATACTAAAACACCCCACAAACAACTCTCTGCATGCTAAAACACCCCACAAACAAACACCTGCCCTCATGGCTAAAACACCCCAAAAATGCCTTCTCACATGGCTAAAGCACCCCACAAACATCACCCCTAAAGCTGGGAGCAGCCTGGCACGAATCAAAGGTGATCCAAGATAAAAAGGGTTGGGATTGGGATTGGGATTGGGATTGGGACAAATCAATTCACCCCAGAGCCCTGACTGGTTTCAGCCTTACAAACAGCCCAGCCCGCTCGGAAAGGACGTCGAGATGTTCCTGGTAAATTTTCATCCCACCGGATCAGCCCCTCTGGAAAAACACAGTATTTATTCTTTAAGGGGACGTTAGAAACGCAGGCTGTGGAACAGGAACCCTCTGGAAATCCCCGTTTGCTGCATAAATCAGAAGATTAAACCACCACCATGCACGTTACGGTTGGACAGTGCTGAAGCCACCGAGGCCAAGAGTCAGCCACCCTCAACATCTCATCCTGACGCTGTTACCCCGAGCTCCCTCAGTGGCACTCTGAGATGAACATATGCTGCTCTCTCATGGTGAAATAAGCATTTAAATAGCTCAGGAGCCTCCAGCAAATGAGTCAAATCTAATCCTTAATCAGCACTTGCTGGTGCACTAACCCCAGACAAATTATTTAATGCTGTTTTATTGAAACTAAGGAGTGGGTTATCTGCAGCTCCCCTCCCCAGCTGGTCCCAGGCAGCGCCTGCTTCACTCATGAAGCTTTGATGAGGGTAAGGAAAGCACAGGAAACGTCCAAACCGATATGGGAGCGCCTGGAAAATCCTTCCAGCAACAGAATAAAAAAGAGCTTTTGCGGCATTCGGCTGCTTTATCTCTAAGGAACGTTTGGTGTGGTTATAAAAGGTGCAGAGTTACAGACACGTGTTGTAATTCCAGTCTTTTCTCCCCGTTCTTTTCCCATTCCATTTCCCTTTTCCACTCTTTCTCACAGGTCGTATTTCCCTGAAAAGGGTTCTGTATCCAAGCGCTGATTTGGGGATTCAGCTGGAGGACACAACCCTGAGCTCGGGGAATATTGTGAAACCACAGACCCTCAGCTCACAGCCAGCCAGGCTCCACAGGAGCTGCTCCTATTTTTCACGAAGCTAACGTCAGGAAATCTTCCCTGCGGCAGCAGCAGAATTCCAGGGCACACACACTTCCTGCCCTGCCCCTTCCCAGCTTTCCAGCCCCGGCTCTTTCATGGTTTTCGCAATCTGACACCACACAGCTCTCAAACCTCTTCCTGCCCGGCTTGATTTCACAGTCCCCCCGCTGCTTGCCAAAACCTAACTCACAGAACACTTTATTTATAAAATCCCCCTCTCTCCAAGGCTCAGGAACAGCCTCACTTGTCTCATCAGCAGATCCAGGTTTTTAGCCCATCTCTCCTGCCAGGTTTGCTATATATAGCTGGAAAATTCTGCATTCCCCACTGCAGAAACTTAAAACAAACCTGTGGGGGAAAGGCATCACAAACCCAAAAGGCAAATTAGCATTTCACTGGAGCAGAGCCATCAAAATTCCAGGATTTTTTTTTTTTTTTTTTTTTTTTTTTTTTTTTTTTTTTTTTTTTTTTTTTTTTTTTTTTTTCCATTGAGCAACTCAGAATGGGTTTTTCACCATTCGCCTGTGAAGGGAATCAAAGCTTTTAGCTTCAGGATCAGCATTGTTACAGCAAGAACGAGACTCAAGATTTCACATTTTCCAGGCATTAATTTGTGGAGGATTTGTTTGCACGGAGACAAACTGTTTTCATCGGGAGCTGGAGTCATCACCAGGACTGAATTTGTCAGACAAATTCCAAGCGAACGCCTCCCAAAGCCAGCGCTGCTGTGAGCAGCTGCAGGAGGTACCTGCGCTCCTCTCCCATCGCAGAGCGCAGACCAGCCTCGCTTCTCCTGGCTGCCAATCACAGAGCCACGGGATTTTTCGGATAAACACGCAGGAGGGATATCAGTGTCCTCCAGAGGAGGCTGGAAAACATTCCCAGCTCTTGGGCTGCTGTGCTCCTCTCCTTGACACACTCACAGGAGTTAAAGAAACATTTTCCCTGCTGGGATGTTTCAGATCCTCCGGCTCGCCCGAACTTTGCTCGCCAAACCCTTTTCCCGTTTTTCCCAGAGCTTGTAAAACTCAAAGCCGGGAGCAGAAAGACTTTAAGACAATTAAAGCGTTGTTTTCTCTGCCCCGGTCTGCAGTAGGATATTTCTTTCCCAAGCAGTTGTGCCCATCTAGTCCTGAAGACTGAAGGTATCTTGTGGACAGAATTGTAAACCTTCACAAAGGTGAAATTCAGTGTGCAGGACAAAGCCCGGGGCTGAGCGCTGGAGGGGACCTTACACAAGGTGCTGTTTTCAGAAAACACCTTCCAACATTCCTTTGGAAAGAAATACAGATAAAAAATCCATTTTTTTCTCCCCTCCCAGTCTCGAAAGCCCAGGATTTGTATTCCTCAGCTTCACCTCCCAGCCAGTGCTTTGACAGCTGAGCCACACCCAGCTCTCCTGAGGGGAAATCCCCTATTTTATTCCAAATGCATCCGTTTGTTGCTCAGGTTCCTGGGGCTGGCCCTGCAGTTCCAATACTTGACAATTTAATTGCACAGTTCCCATTAAATGCCGTTTTCACCACGAAGGTGGCAGCTCAGGACCACGAGCAGGGGACATTGTCCCAGGGTTTGCAGTGACACTGCGAATTCCAGCCCAGGAAGAGCAGCCACCCCTCAGGGCTGCATTCCCCACCCTGAGTGACCCCGACAGACTACGGGAGTGTTTATTTGTTCTGCTCTAAATCCATCTTCTGCAGACTGCCACACTGAGTTATCTCCTCATTTCTCTCCTTCAATCACTTCATTATTTCCATTTCCCTCTGATGCTGATCCATGAACTTGCACCTTTTGTTGCTCGTGCTGTAAAACCCGAGCTCTCCCCGTTTAATGAGAACCTTTGGCTCTTTTTAAGGGGCTCACTCCTTAATCCAAAACACTCAGGGAGGTGTAGCTGTTCCTGACTTCATTTCCTCCTCAGATCCGAGTTCCAGTAATACAGAACAATCAGGTGAATCAACTCCCCTAAGAATAACCACAAAAATAAATATATCGCCTCAGGAATTCTGCTTGGGGTCCACGGGTGCTGAGGAAAGGAGCAACACACAACGATGATCAGCGAGTTCTGCAGAGCTCTCCCAGCAAACACACAGATGGCACACAGACACACATTTCATGGCATTTTGGAAGCAGCACATTTGGATTTGAATACCCCAAGCTGTTACTCAGAGAAGCTTTTAATTTTTTCTCTCTTTTTTTTTTCTTTTCTTTTTTTCTTTTTGCCACCAACAAAACTCTGCCTCGTTTATTTTCACGTTTCGACACACCCACAGCACGGATCTTTGAGCATGCTCGTAGTAAAACTATTAACATGGATTTGGATGTTGCTGTGATCACTTTGCTTCTCCCTCTTGAGTCTGGAGGGAGCCAGAAGCCAATGGAAAAAGGAAAGCAATGTGTAAACCCATGGGGAGGAGGCCTAAAGGATCAGACCCCTTCAGAAACTCCTCTTATTCCTGGAGGTGGTCATTGAAGTGACTTTTAGATGCCTCTGCCAAGTTGTTAAAGCTCTGCGAGGACAGATCCAGCAGTCCTGTGCTTTCTTTGCCCACCAGAGATGGTTTTTTTGCCATCCCCGTTCTTCCCAGCCCATGCAGGAAATGAAGGTGCCCAGTTCCCCTTCTAAAATCAGATTCCAACCCTGCCTGACAGTTCTGCAGCCAGCATAATCCCACTCCTGGCTCTAATACATCAGATTTATGAGTACTGAAATACGCTCATTAAATAAAAACCATTTCAAAGGTTTTATATATGGTGGGTTTTTTTACTGAGGAAGCCGAGCTGGCAGCCCAGCAGCAAGGGATGGGACAGAGTGATGTGAATTTCTGGATTTCATCAAGCAATTTTATCCCAACAAAGAACCCAGCATCATCTGCTGTGAGCCCAGCGTTGTGCAAAATCATCCATTCCTCCACCAACACTCATCCTCGAACAGGAACAACCCAGGAGATGCTGACTCCCAAAATGCTGCTGTAAACCCCACCTGCACTGAGCTCGCCTGAGCCCTCCTGCAGGGTTCATGCCAGGAATCACACTCAGTCACTGCTGTACCCCAAACTGCCCCTTTAGCCGCAAATCACACAGTTTTATATCAAGTTTTATCCCATCTCAAAGACAGCCAAGGAAAAGACTCCCTCGTGGGGAAGGTTCATGCCAAAAACCAGAGACTCAGCCACTGCCATACCCCAGACAGTCCCTTCAGCCACGAGTCATTTTTATATAAATGTCCCTCATTTATACACAAAGTCAATCTTTTATATAAGGTTTTATCTCAAAGAAAGCAAGAGAAAACACTCCCTCGTGGGCAGGGCTCACAGGTTTTGGCCTCCAGCAGATCTCAGTTCCTGCCCACCCTTCAGGAAGAGGGGATGTCTCCAGAGAGAGCAGAGCATTAGTAAGCAGATCATCCCTAATTACACTTGGCACTCAAATAATAATTTAAGCCCAGAATAATTTCGTTTAGGCCCTCACTGACTAACAGGAGAAATAAAAGGCATCAATAAACATCACGGGGGAACGACAGGCTGACTCCTTCCATTCCTGCTCCCCATCAAAGCCATAAGTGGGGCAAGGGAAGCTGCAGGAGCCCTGCTTGGAGAGCTCAGCTGCCTCTGAAACACGACCAGCCTCAAGGAACCCCTGCAGGAACTCAGAAACAAACGTGGAAACCAAGCTGCATTCAGAAATAAACAGCAGCTCTGGGTTAGGAATGGGTTCCAAGGGCCTGGAGTTTGAACCATGGTGCCTGAGGACACCAGCTTCAGCAAAAACCTCTCCGACTCTGTGGTTTAGACATCCAGAAGGTTTCTTCTGTTGTCCTTGTAGTTAGCAACAACCTCTCCAGTTCTGTGTTTTAGACATCCAGAAGGGTTTTTTTGTGCTGTCCTTACAGTGCCAATCTAAACCCTTCTGTGTCTAAACCGAGCACTCTGTATTTAAATAGACCTTGAGCCGTCTCCCCTTTCACACCCAAATTTAAGAGGCTTTGTTTCGCTGTCAGCTGCCGTTTCAACAAGTCTAAGATACAATCGACCTAGGAACAGCACTTGGAACTATTTTTCAATGATTTCTGCCTTCAGTAGCGGTGCCGGCAGGAAGCAGAGCGGGGCACGCGTCCCTTATCTGGCTCCCACACTGGTTTTGTTCTCCACAGCCCATCAAGCACTGCCAGGAATGCACCTGGCTCGCTCTCAGCCTCGGGAATCGCCACAGACCGTGAATGGAAGCACAAAAGAGCGGTGGAAGCGCAGCCTGGCAGTGATAGAACTCCGCTGAAAAGCGAATCAGTGCCAGCGCTGGCGCTTGGAGGAGTGTTGGAGCCCAGGGCATTCCTTTAGTTGCCCTGGAGGGTCAGAGACCTGGGCAGGGGGGTCTGGGACCCCAGCACAGAGCTCAGAGCTCAGAGAGACACTGGATTTGATTCCAGTCCATGGGAGAGGCTTCTTGCACTGCAGGAAGCATTGCAGGCCACAAGAGTGTGAAAAATGTAGTTTAGTATATCACAGGGTGAAAAAACAGTGAGTTTGGGATTTTTGGCATTGAAGTGAATGGGGCAAGATGGAGAATTTGGGACGTTGTCTCCTTCTTCTTCCTTCTTGTTCCCTCACTCCATTTCTGCAGTGACGTTGGCACAAAGTAGTCAGTGAGGATTGGGTCAGAGTAAAGATGACCTTTTTAGTGATAGTGATAGACATTGGTAATAAATAGTAAATAAAGAATACGTAGCAATTAGTATAAAAGATAAGGACAGCCCAGAGACAGGAGGAGTCACCAGATGTCCGAGCCGTGGCAAACACCTTTTGAGAAAATTGTAAGATAAGAACTAATAAAAGAAGCATGTAACCTTGAAGACTCCGTCTTTTCCTCCGTTTGGCACAGAGCTTTGCAGAGGGCCAGGACTCTAAAACCACCTGAATGCCGGGGAATTTAAACTCCTGAAAAGGAGCCCCCGACAGCTGCCGTCCCTGGGTGGGCAGAAACAGAGGAGCAGCTCCTGCGATGCCAGCAGAGCTGCCCCGGGCGGTGAGGAGCAGTGGGGAGCTGGGGTTTGTGTCCCCCAGGACTGAATTTCCCCAGAGCCAGGTGTATTCAGCTCTGCGAGGGGTTCAGGACCTCTGGGGGTGTCCAGCACCTCACAGAAAACGACTTAAAGTAACTTGGAGAGGCGGCAAGAGTGTGTTTTGAAAAAGCAAAAAAAAGGTTTTAATAAAAGAAGAGAATGGCACAAAACAAAAGAACAGAGGTGTTCACGGTGCAGGGACGGGTCCCACACAGCTGCCACAACACCCCGAGAGTGCGCTGAGAGCCCTCGTGCTCTCCCTTAAATACTGAGCGATCTTTGTGGGATTTTTGGCAAACAGCCCAAGAGAGAATAGCTGCATTTCTGAGCCAAAGAGACCTATCAGTGCTCTTGTCTTGTCATTGAGACAATCGCGCTCGGGAGGGCGCAGAAACTTCCAGCGTTCTTCCCTTCAGAGGTGCTGGGGTGAAACTGGAACGCTTTTCCTTACACAGAAAACCTCTGCCTGGTGCGGCGCAGCAATCCCATCAGCTGTGCCCTGCTGCAAGTGTGCTCCACCAGAAAAACACAGCAGCCTGGCACGGGAGCCGCTAATGAGATTAAAAAGCTCGTTTTTATCTCCGGTGCGCTGTTCCCCGGGAAATTCCTCGTGTCCGTCCCCCCCCAGTCACAATCCAGGGATGTCACCAGCACCAGGACAATGCCAGGTTTGTGACAAGCAGCTCCTGTCCGGGGCAGGGCCTCACACTCTCAGATGTGAATTACTCCTGAAAGCCTGGCCCTTCCTCAAAGGAACATGAGGAGATAAAAGGTTTATCTGCACAAATAGTAAACATCCAGCCGGCCTGAGCTGCTTACCCCAGCCATGGGATTGGAAGGGCTTGGAGAGGGAGCACAAAGTGTCCCTGAGCTCCCTGAGGGTTGGGAAAAGGAGCACAAAGTCACCCCTGAATCCTCTGAGAGTTTGGAAAAGGAGCAAAAATGGCCCTGAGATCTCTGAGAGTTTGGAAAGGGAGCACAAAACCCCCTGAGATCTCTCAGCATTTGGAAAAGTACCACAAAGACCCCTGCGATCTCTGAAGGGGGAGCACAGAGACCCCTGAGCTCTCAGAGGGTTTGGAGAGGGGACACAAAGACCCCTGAATTGTCTGAAAGTTTGGAAAAGGAGCACAAAGTCACCCCTGAATTCTCTGAAAGTTTGGAAAAGCAGCACAAAGACCCCTGAGTTCTCTGAGAGCTCCTTCTCTTGAGGGTGGAGCTTGGGACAGAGCATTTCCACATCTGAGGTGTAACAGAGAGTTCAAAACCACGAGTGGAAGGTGATTACGAGGGCAGAGGCTGGAACCTTCCCAGTCCAGAGCAGCACTGCCTCACACAAGTTTGGAGCCCAAAGCTTTAGGGACACGGCCTTGTTTTGCTCTCCCCCAGGTTTGTTAAGTGGGAGATCAGCTCCAGCTCCCTTTGCACCCCAAGGTCTCATTAAAATAAGATTAGAAGCTTCTGTCAGGCCACCAAGGTAGCCCAGAGCCTCTGTACACACCAGGCATTTCTCTAAATTTCCCTTCCTCGTGGCACAGGGGAGAATTCTCTCAACACTTAGGCTGCTCTAAGACTAAATAATGAGATTTCCCCCTCCTCTCTCCAGCCTAGATCCCCAAAGATTTCCCTGGCAAATGCAAGGAAGAGCAGATGTTCAGTTCAGAAAAGATTAAAGGGAAATGTCCCATATTGGCTTCCCCAATCCTGTAAAATAAAAAGTAGAGACTGAAATGGAAGTCAAGGGGAAAGATCTCCGATTTGATAACTGGTTCTGCTGCTGAAAGTGATAAGAAGCTGGCCAGAATTGCCCCCAGGCTGGATGTGTGGCAGGACCGAGGAACCTGGCTTCAAAAATTACCTTGGCCTGAGGAACTTGGTTCCGCTCTATTGATTTTACCTTGCCAACCAAACCAAAGTGTGAAATCCTAATTAATTATTGGGCACCCCAGAGGCGGGAGATGCTAAATATTAGGAGGGAAAAGAATAATGGCAGAAGAAGGAAGGAAAGGAGGAAAATTCAGGAAGAGCCATGGAGAAATTGATAAATTAGGTTAGAATAAAAAGTTTCTCTTGTGTACATCCGTGCTGGGTGACTCATGAGATAAAACATCACCCAGCCAACGGAGTTGTTTGAGGAGGTCCCCGGGGAAGGAAGCAGGGAAAAACGGAATAAAAACGAACAAAGACAATTATGTGGATGTTTCTTTCAGTCACAACACAGCTCAGGTGGAGGGTGGGAAGTGCTGGGTTGAGACACAAACAAGGACTAAAGGCACTTTGTGAAACCTGTATCCAGATAAAAGCTGCAATTCCCAGCCTGGCGATCTGAAGCCGATTATTCTGTTTCAGCACAAAGGGTGGAACTGATTGCGGAAAGAAGACCTTTGTTATTCCCTGATCTTCCTTAGGGCTGGACCGGTCCTGCCACAATCCCGGAAAACAGCGAACACTCACATGCCCGGGACCAACGAGGTGCTGATTTTCTCCATCCTTTCCCAGCTTTTCCCGATGTCCTGTTTCCAGGGTTTCTTCCAGTCCTAAGTGTGATCAAAGACCTGCCGCGGTCACGGAACCCCGTCCTGAAAGCTTCACCCCAGCAGGGCTGGCGGCAAACCCGCCTGGTTTGGTTTAGGGGTTTGGAGCACGCTGCTGTCACCGAGATTTTGATTTTAATCTCTGCTAATCCCACTAATCTCCTGCTCTTTAGTTAAGTTAGGCCCTCGGTAGTTACCAGTATTTATGCTCTGAAGATTCGGGATGGGGTTACAGCAAATCCAATTTCTGCTCCCTCTTGAGTGAAATCTCAGAACTCTTATTAAAGCAGGTAAGAATTCCTAAATTAACTCTTCTGTGAGCTTCTGAAGCACCCCACAAGGGAAATCCCAAGAGAATCCACAAAAAGAAAGGCACATACCCCAAAGAGAACAGACTCTGGACACCTTAACATGAAATCACACGAGTTAAATGCTCTCCCCACCACCTCCCTGACCTGTAAAAGAGGGAAAGCATAAAAAGCATCAGGAGTTCTAGGACGAAGCACCACCACTGAAAGGCAACGCTGATCCAGAGCTGTCATTTCCCTCCCTAGAATTTCAAGGTTCAGGACTAAAAGCGGTATCACGAAATGGGTTTGCACCTGGCAGGCGAATGCAGAGCAAACACATTCCGAGTGTGAGGAAAGGTGTGATGAGCTCCAAAGGGAGGACAGTGAGGGGACAGGGACTAAAACTGAGCAGAGGGAGCAGGCAGCAGACAGGCAGGGGCCAGGGGAGTGAAAATAGCTTGGGTGAGTTTCTTATTTTGCTTGCCATGAACACGTTAATGAAAGCTCTCAGCACGCGGGGAAGAAATCACCTTGGATGAACGCATTTCTTATTCTCTTACAGCTGCGTTCGACAAAAGGAGTTTTCAGAGCAACCCACGCCTCCAGGCCGATTGTTCCTCTGCCTGAAATATTTATTGGGCATCGAGCTCCTATTTTTGGCTTCACCAGTACCCCGAGCATCTCATCTGCAACCCCACAGTGCCAGGTCTGCCTGAACTCTCCCCAAAACCACGCTTCCAGTTCTGCCAGTCGCTGTTCCAAGGCCACAATCCCTGACACGGATTCTCCCAAAATCTGTGGCTGCGTCCCCAAATCCGCCTGGGTGCAACTTTGCCAGATTGCAGGAACAGAGAATTCTACCCAAACTTGGGGTGCAAGGCAGTGGCATCGACAGAAGCCATCCCAAGTCTGTCCTTAAATGATAACATGGAAGTAAAAAAGGGGGATTGTCCCTCTCAATATGGACATGGCAACATTGGATTAGGACAAATTACTTCTTGTTCTATAGATATATGTATAGATAAATATATGTTAGATAAAGATATGTTATATATATGTGTTATATATGTGTGTGTGTTCTATATATATTTGTATATAGTGATATACATTTCTATTTCTATTTCTATTTCGACTTATATTTATATTTATATTTATGTTTATATTTATATCCGCTGGAAGAGCACCCATTCCCTGTCCCTTGAAAATTCAGCTCCTCTTTTAGAAGCAGCCACTTTTAGACCCGTCACTTAATCAAACTTGAGCTCTCCCTTGCAATCGTGCCGGGGAAGTTTCTGGAAAGTGCGATCCAAGCCTTGCACATGGATAATTTCGGGTGGAGAGGCGCCTCGAGGAGCTTCGGGTGCAAGAAGAGCTCCTCACTCATCTCCTTCCTTTCCCGGTGCTTACAAATGCTGTGCCAGGAAATCCTGGGGGCTGAGAGATCATCAATCACTTGGGTGTAAAAAGAATATTAACCCAGCAGAGTTCCCTCCTGGGACTGTGCCCTCAGGCAAGGAGCAAGTCATTAGCTGGACTCCTTGATTAATCTTTTATTTCAACACAGATTATCCGTTAATGCTTGAGGCTATTTGTCCGTTCTCCCAGCCACCGGAGTTAATTAAAAGTGTAACAAAGAGCAGTGAGTTTTTCCTGTGGTGTCATCACACAACTTAATGTACAGGTGACGCCAAGCCCCTCCTTGCTGACTCCCCCCCGGCTGCAGATTCCCACCGGAGATATTTCAAATAAATACTTTATTCGCTGAGAGAGGATTGGGATAGAGCGAACCTGTGCTTGTGTGCAGTCAGAGGCCTGCCAAACAAACATTGAGGGAGGGATCTGACCCAAAGGGTCAAGTTTTCTCAGATGGATTTTTGTTTTAGCAGTGTTTGTTTTTTAGGTTTTTTGGGGGTGGTTTTCTTGTTTGTTTGTTTGTTTGCTTGTTTTGGGTTTTTTTTTTACTGGAACAAGTGCTTCCTCTGAACATATTCAAGCTCTCAGGAGCAGAACCCTTACTGGATTTCTAGACAGATAAAGCTTAGTATGTGAAAGACATAAACAAGGAGCCTATCAGCATTATTTTGAACATAAATATTGCTTTCGTGACATTAAATATTAAAGCTTAAGTCTGGTGTGGAATGTGTATCTGAAATCATCAATTGAAATCAGAGTCAGTCACATGGAGCTGATATGAATGTTTTCCTACAGGACATTAAGTTTTAAATTAAGCTGTTCAGGGAGGATTTTAAAGGCGAAATAAATACAGCTTTGGTTTTTGATGGAAGCGGTTGAACTGCCCAGGATCAGGGTGCAAACAGCCGGACTGGAGCACCAGGCTCACCTGGCTCATACAGCGCTGAGACAGTGAAACACTGAGGGCACAGAGACTGACCTAGTTAGGGATGGAAATGTGAGCTGCAGGATTCTCCCCCTCAATCCTCCCACACCCAGCCTGGGCTTCCACCTCCCTGCCCAGCCCAAGGGAGAGCAGAGACCCCCCCAAACAGCGCCAAGTTTGGGGTTCTGACCGGCTGAGCTCAGCAGGGCTCAGGGGACGATGCACCCTCCTCCCCTGCTTGTGCTCCTTCCATATTTTGTGGGATCAGGCTGTCACATCAGCTCACAGCCTTGCTGCGAGGGGCAGGAGGGCACGGGAGTGGCAGCTCCAGGCTCTGCCCTTGTCTGTGCCATGTGTCACCGCCAGCAGTGTCACACCACAGTTAGCCTGCTCGCCCTCATTAGCTTCTCCCGGCAGACACGAGGGCTAAAGGTGGTGGCAATTATCTCCAAACAGAAATTCCAGCCCTTTCTTCCTCCCGAAATCGAGGGCGCAGGACGCCAGCACAGCAGCGGCAGGTTTGCTCCACAAGGGAGGGGCGGTGGAAAAGCTCGGGGTGGCAGTTCAGAATTTGGGGGTGGGGGGTAAAAAAGCCCAAAAGAGCTCAGCACAAAACTAGAACCCGGCACGGGCACCCTCATCCAGCCCCCCTGCCTCATCTGGGAGCAGATCTGAGATTTCCAGCTCCTCCAGCCCCAAGTTTCCCTTGTCAGCAGCAGCCACTGGGCCCAAAGCATTTTCCAAAATTTACAATTGTCACTCCATTTTCACCCAGTTTAGGCAGCCAGGTATCACCAGCCTTTACAAAACCCCAATTCCTTCGTGCCCATCTTGCTGAGCACCCAGGGGAGGAGGGGAGGCTGGGAAGAGGATGTACAGAGGCGTGGGCAGGTGTGAGGAGCGCTGGAAACAGCACGAAGCTGCGAGCAGAAATAAAACTGTGCCTCCACAGAAGCTGGATGGGCTGGGAAACACAACGCCTCTGCTTGGTTTGCAGACAGGAGACACCACGTGGGACACACCAGCCCCGTTTTTGGGGCCAGAATTCCAGAGCTGGATCATACAGCACCTCGGGAGAACCCTCAGACACCCCACGGCAGCAGCAGGGAAATGCCCACAAACCCAGGGCTGGTAAGAAACTGGGACACAATAATTCTCTGAAAAGGAACAACAGCAGGCACCTGCACAGGCTGCAGGACAGCTGTGGGGTTTGCCATCGAGGTTTCAAAGCCAAATCCCACAACCAGACATGGGGATGGCACAGCCAGGGGTCTTGAAATACCCAAAGGTAAAGAAAAGGATTTAGGGTTTAGGTCTTGCAGACTGTCCTTGGTTTAGCTGCAAGTAAGAGAAGAGAATGTGCCTAAAAGAGGCAAATTTAGGGAGTCTGGAGGAGAGCAGGAGAAAGGAAAATCTGTAGTTCCAGTCTGGTTCCCACTACAACTACAGAACATCGTGTTTGTCATTCCAGCATCCTCCAGGAACCTGCTGGCAGCCACAGGCACAGCTCCATTCATTCAGTATGGGACAGCCCCAAAATCAGCACCAGCACCAAGTGCCTGACCCTGAATGAATTCCCAAAATCAGCACCAGCACCAAGTGCCTGACCCTGAGTAAATCCCCAAAATCAGCACCAGCACCAAGTGCCTGACCCTGAATAAACCCCCAAAATCAGCACTAGCATCAAGTGCCTGACCCTGAATAAACCCCCAAAATCAGCAGCAGCACCAAGTACCTGACCCTGAATGAATTCCCAAAATCAGCACCAAGTGCCTGACCCTGAATGAATCCCCAAAATCAGCACCAGTACCAAGTGCCTGACCCTGAGTGAATCCCCAAAATCAGCAGCAGCATCAAGTGCCTGACCCTGAGTGAATTCACCAAATCAGCACCAGCACCAAGTGCCTGACCCTGAATGAGCCATTTCCTGTCACTGGCTCTGCGGTGGAGCAGGGACAGAACTCCAGTCCCCTTTTTTTTGGCTCTCTAATCAGTAATTTTAAGTTTAAAATGCAGATCTCACCCCCCGGCAGCAGGGGGGATCCTGCTGTTCATGGAGGGGCAGCAGACAAACCCCAGGCTCTGGAGATCAAGGGCAGAGTTTCAAACAAACTCGTCGAATAATTACAAATACACACTCGGGGTTTATTCTAATCTGCAGGTGTGAAAGAGAGGAGAATTCCCCACAGGAGCCCAGTGAGTGCACACCTGACCCACTCGAGTTTTGCCGTGAGGAAATCACTGATTTCAGAGGCTCCAGGGCTAAACCCGAATGATTTTAACTCTGCACCTGCATCCCCAGTGAAGATCTATCAGAGCATGGGAGCACTGGAGAGTTATATTTATGAATAGTTATATTTACGTTAAGTAAGATATATTTGTAAGTTGCTCATGTTATTAAGGAGCAACAGATGCTTTGAGTTGTCTGTAAAACAGATCAAACTCAAACCCACTGCTGAAATTCCCCTCTGACCTGTGCACATCACTACCTAAACCCCACATTATTCACAGGCAATTTAGCTGCCAGTTATTTGTCTTTTACAAATGGAAGCTTTGCAGAAAGTTTAGCAGAACCACCCCGGGATTATTCCCTCACAGTGCAGTGCTGTGTTCCCTTCTGTTCCTCAGGGTCTCCTTCAAGGCTCAGGATTTTTTGAAGACACAGGGGAACCACTCCTGCCTTTCCAAAATATCTCATTATTCTAAAAAATCACTTGTTAGTTATCCTGGTCTTGATCAGGGGTCTGAATACACTCCTGCTTCTCGACTTGAAGAATCAGAATCCTCTTTATTTTGCGAAATTAAAAGGAATGAAGACTCTAAGCCAACAGCACAGGGTGGTGTTTGGAAGGTGAGCGATGCAGACCCCACATATTCCCAAGAAATTCCATTTTTCCACTCCTTCAAGGCTCCTGTCCTTGCTGCTGCCACATCCACACATTTTGACATCATTTTGCTCCTCCGCCCTCTCAGCCAAGAGTTCCCCCTGACTCCTCGGCACACCCAGAACCTCCAAGAACTCGAGCTGTGCTCCCTCCTGATGTTCTTTTGCCTGGGAGCCCTTGATCTCTGCCTTCCTAGCAAGGAGCTGATAAATTGGCAGATGAATTTTAATATCCCCATTCACAAAAGAAAATTGGTGCTCTGAGGAGTTGAGACCGTGTTCTTTTCAGGACAGGCCAAAAATTTGAATTATTCAGCTCTGCTGCTTCCGTGTTCATGGAGGCAAAAGGGCAACAAGAGCTTCAAGGCTCAAACTTTTGGTTTTCCAAAGACCAAACTCCAGCCTTGTTGTGAATACTCACAAAATACACATCGTAAAAGTAAAAACAATAAATATTCAGAGCTCATCTCATCCAGATAAAGCAAGATGCAGATCAGGGTCATGCATAAATAAATTAAAGTCTGCAAAAGGCTCTTTTTTTATTCAACATTTACCCAACAGTTTCAGGCTTCCTATATGGAAAAGGTCAAAAGCTGGTGATGCTAACAGCACCCGATATCTCCATATTGATCTGAAATTCCTTCTTCCCTCTCTGCCTCAGAGTGTTCTCATGAAAAATGCACAGAAGCACAATGGATTAGATATCAAACTAGAGCGAATTTTGGTTTAAGATAAAGAAAAGACAGCGTTCCTGCATTCCATTTACACGCTTGCAATTGCTCTGAGCAACAGGACATGAAGCTGTGGGAAAGATTAGAAAGAAAATTTAAAAAAAACCCAAAAAACAGGGAATGTTTCCTAGACCTCAAGTCATGGTTTATCCTTTCAGTTTGACATTTGGATCCAGACCCCAGCAGCGAAGGAAGTCTGCAATTCCTGCACCCACTCCATGCATTTACAGCACCGTGCTAATATTCTACAAAGGTTTTCTGTCGAGCATCCAGAGCATCCCAGCCGGCTAAAACCCCGAGATTAACCGTGTCATCTTTTATTCAAGGCCTGACGCCTGCTCCCGAGAAGGATCGCTGTTAATGAGATTAGCTGGGGGTGCATTCGGAGCTGAGCGTGCTCACAGAATAATCAATGTGCGGCCAAAACCCCGGGCTGGCTCAGCCCACACTCCAGCAAAGCAGGATTCCTGGCGAGTGTTTGCTGCTCTAAGTAATGCCTCCTCCCAATGTTTGTGTGAATTAGATCGTGTGTTCGAGTTAGTTCTGAAAGCACACAAGCAGCTGGCTGTAAAAAGTGCGGTCCCACTGATAGCAGTTTGTGGCAAAAGCTGCTCTGAGAACTCAAATGAGAGGTCTGGACCAGCCTAAGGCTGCCAGCTCCCATCTAGCTGCTATTTCCAAGGCAATCACTTCCATAAGGAAGGCAGGAATACTTGTTGACAGCCAGAAAAGCTGCTCAAGGAAAGAAAATCAGAGGAGAACCGCCACAGAATTAAGATACAAGAGCAGAGCGAAAGGTTTGGGTTTAAAATTGAGTGGTTTGGAATATCCAGGAGGTCCAAAAGCCACTCTGTTATCAGAGTTGTCCGGACACCCCATCCTCCCTGTGCCAGCCCTGCGTTTGGAGGATTTTAATGCTCTGATTCCCACCGTGGGATGAACAAAAAAAAAAACCCAAAAGTCCCGGAATTCCTCCTGCCCTGCGGAGGGAGAAAGCCCATCACAGCCTGTTCCTCGGTCCATGTTAATAGCTTTACCAGCGGCTCCACACAAGGCTCGCACCCTCCGGAGGGGACGGTCCCCAGCGGTTTGTACTTCAGACCCCGCAGCAGAGCCGGCTCCCGGTGCTCCGGCGGCGCCTCCCGTGCTGGTGGGGACCAGAAGCTCGGCTCTTACCTGCCTCTGCTGCCGGGGACGCTCATTCACTCAGCGCCGAGCGGGGCATCCCATGGCGGGGGAGGAGGAGGAGGAGGAGGATGCGCTGCCGGGATGCGGGGATGCTCCGGGGCGATGCGGGCTGGCGGCGAGAGGCGGCCCAGGCGGCACAGCCCACCGTGCCGGAGCTCATCTCAGCTCCAAGGACACGCAGAGAGCCCGCACGGCGGCTCGGAGCCTGCGAGAAGCTCCTGTTAACCCTTCCCCGGCCGCGGCGCTGCGAGCGGGGGCTCCCCAGTCTCCGGGGATGTTCCCTCCGTGCCGCCCAATCCAGCCGCTGGGAGCTGTGCCTCTTTCACAGCAGCTGGGATTTGGCAGGCTGGAGGCTTGAAAGCTGTCAAACCCGCCCTAAAAAAAAAACCAAATCCCAAAAAACCTCGTTATCAGCAGAACGGGGGGTGCTGTGGAAAAGGGAGGGGCTGGACCAGCTGAACCCCGAACACTGGAGGTGGAAATGTGACTTGGATCTCACTCAGGAGTGGTCTGAGTATTTTGGAAAGGTGGCTTGGATCTCACACAGGAGTGTGAATATTTATGTTTCCTCATTCTACGGCAGTGTTAGAGAGGTTTTGAGAGTCTGTTCCCACCGTCTGCAGCAAGATGCAGTTCTTGGGGAGTTTAAGGATTTGTTTGTTCCCAGAGCCAGAGGGGTTGGGGCAACACCCGAGAAATCCCCGGCAAAGCTGTCACAGAGCAGACAGAGGTGCTGAAGCAGCTCGGGTTGATGGGTGATCAGGTCCATCCCAGCTGAAGCTGGACTGAGCACACCACCGCTGAGCTTGGGTTGATCCTCCCGTCCTCACGGGATCGCTTTCCCCTCGCTCCTTGCCTTAATTCAGTGACAACACCAAATATTCCTTCCTGAAAAGCACACCTTAGGGACTTGGACGCTGAGCTCTCACTAACTCTAATGGATCAAAATCCACTCTGGGGGGCTGAGGTTCAGCTGCCTGGTCCTGACACTTCCAGCCCTGACAGAAGCACCAGCTCCACCCTGGGCTTGCCAAGTCTCAGGGGACAGCCTGACCTGTACCACGTCAGAGAAAACAGAATGGTTTTTAGCGGGCTGGCGTGGCCCATGCTAATCAGGGAAAGCAAAAAATCAAAATTAAAAAGCACATTTCCTCAAGGGCAGTTGCTCAGCACCAATCTCGTACCACAAATGCACCAAGGGCAGGGAAATAAAGCACATGGTGAAGAAACCTTTCACAAAGCAAACCCCAACCATCACATCCTTCCCCTCCAAGACCCTTCCTCTCCTGTTTGTTCTCAAAGCAAACCTCAATCCTCCTCTCGGAGCTTCAAGCAGACATTGGCAAATTCCAGCGCTTGTCCTTTGATGCCTGTGGGGACACATGACTGGGTGCAGCCACGTTTTGTGGAGGTTTGAGCAGACTGGAGCCAGAGATCTCCTAGAAAACAACTTGGTCCAGCACAGAGGAGCATCCCAGGCACCAGACAGAGCTGCAGACAGGAGCTGGAGGTTCTGTGTGCTCTGCAGGCAGATCCCGAGGTTGTCTTGGGCAGAAAATGCCACCCAGGCAGAGCCAGAGCAGGAGGATCCTTCACCCTGCCCAGCCTGAGCTGTTGGAGCTGCTGGAATCCTCACGGGCACAACGAGGAAAAGGAAATTCGGACATTCCCCAGCTCCTCCAAGTGGAAAAGAGAGTCTCCCCTAACTCCCAGGATGGAAGTCCCACTTCACAGAGGGTGGAATTTCCACATTGCTCTTATTTAATGCTGAAAACCCACCGGGATTCACCCGTGTTGTGATTTCCTTTGGACACAGTTAACGAGCAGCACACCCATCCCAAACTCCTCACTGGAGTTGCTCTCCCCAGATGTTAATCCTGAAAATTTGCTTAATGAACTTTTCCCTGTGGATTTGTCTTCTCAGCAGCACGACCAGCATGAAGCCCATCAAAGCACAACAACAACAAAAACAACAACAACAACAATAATAAACACAGCACAGCCTCATCCCTTGGTGTCTCAGTGAGGAAACTTTCTTGCCTCCTCACAAAAATCACAGAAAATCCCAGGGCTCCTCAGGACATTGGGGATGTAAAGCACTTCTCTGCAGGCAAAACCATCAGTCTGCAAGAATCGATCCTGCAAATCCACATTTTAATCAGAGTCTTGGGTTAGTCCACCCAGACTGGAATAAAAAGTGGTGCTGAGGAGCCCAAATTTATCAGGGAAATACAGCCATTGTTCAAACACTGCGCTCACTCGAGCTTGTTTGCTCTGTTATCTCCATCCCTCCTGCTTTGAGTGCTCCTCTCTACTCTATAAAAAGCAAAGCTGACCCTTTGCAGAAGCCAACTCCTTCATGCATCACCTGCCAGCTCAGAAAAACATCCTTGAAGGGAGCTGTCAATGCAGGGCTTAAAATGTTCTGAGGATGACAGAGTGACACGGGGATTTCCACGGGAGCAGACACGGCGACTTTTGGAGGTAAAAAAACCCCACAGTAACGGCACCAAAAATCACATTTCATATGCTCCCAGACCTTAGGAAATTGGACATCAGATTTCCACCTGCCTGTTTTCAGATTTAAATCTCTTCCCTTGGAAAAAGGGGAAAAATCTGTGCCCTGTTCTACCTCCCCCAGTCTCTAATCTCTTCTGCAAAGCAGGGAGTCGACACAAAGCCGACCCAGGGCTTCTGAGAAAGGAATTTGACCTCAAAGACTTGTGTGGGTGTTGATAAGCTGCAAACGAAAAACAGTTTCACAAACTGGAAAAAAAAAAAAAAGAAAAAAAGAAAAAAACAAACCCAAACCCAAACCTCAAAGATTTAACTGAGCCCACCTAGACATGGGATTAAGTCTGTCTGCACAACAGGTTTGTATTTACTCCCCTCAGATATTGAGTTTTCTGCCAAGACTCAACTCAAGAGTAACAAAACCCCCAAGCATTTGGGTTTTAACAAAGGACTAAACCAAATAACAGTAAAAAAAATCAGTCAAACTCTGCCTTAATTCTCCACAACCAGAGTATTATTTATTCTCTGAGCAGAATGAGCACTTAAGATCGTCTCAAACTGTTCTCAGAGCAGCCCTTCGAGGCAGAAGCGCAGCATAATGGCAGAAAACCAACTGGCAGAGCTGGGATTAGAATTTAGGACCAAACCCCTGCCCACGCTGAAGCATTCCCAGCTATCCCATTGCTTTGCTTTCCTGATATTATTTTAGGGCCACACGTTCATTTCTGTCCTGCGGCAAGCAGGGAACGCAGCTGGAGGCTCAGCGCTGCAAGTACGACTCCTAAATTATCCCAGCCCTGGCTCCAGCCAGCCGGGAACTGCTGGGATTTTACTTTTTCAGCTGCCAATTAGAGGGAAAAGCCAAAAAAAAAAAAAAAAAGGCCTAATTTTTCACTTGCAAGTTCTTCAGGGAGACCTGAGGGAAAGTGAAATTTGGGCGTCTCATTCCAGCAGGAAAGAGAGCAGTGGGATTTGTCTCCCCTCCCACCACCCATAAAATTGGATGTGAGGGCTGGAGCAGGGAGAAAGGAAAGCAGGGTCCTGAAAGGCAGGAAATTCAAGAAGAAATTGGTGTTTGGGATGGGGACTCAAGTGATTTTATATGATTTAAAGGTCACTGGACATCAACTCAATCCCCTTGGGCACTGGGCAGAAGTGTCCCCACTGGGGATGGGTAAATGTAAATACGGGTGTGTAGATCTAGTTCTGGATATATAAATATGTAAATAGGTAAATTCAGTGTCCAGGGGAGTCTGGCTGTGTCCTTTCCCATCAAAGATGGATTCACGTCCTCTCCTGGGAATCAGCAGCACGCTCAGACCCTGCTCTTGGATAAACGCTGCCCCTTATTTTTTGCTAGCCCACATTGTACGAGTTAAACTGCTCAAACACCTGCACAGAAAAAAAAAACCAACCAAAAAACACACACACACACACACACACAAAAAAAAAAAAAAAAAAAAAAAAAAAAAAAAAAAAAAAAAAAACAAAAAAACACCCCAAAGGTTGGTTAGCTGATCACAAGGTTGAATTTGCAATCTGTCAGCTCATAATTGCTACACAAACATAAAAGGAGTTCCTCAGAAATGGGATTTTTTTTTTTTCCTGAGACACAGTTCTTCTATTAAAGAAGCAGGTCCCAGGCTTTGTTCTCATTTCTTTGTGTTTGTTTTATTGGGTTTTTTGGGGGGGGTTTTTTGGCCACATGACCAAATTTAGTTTCAAACAAATTAGAAGACAAAACGAGGGCTGAAGCAGAGAAATTAAAGCGCATTCAGGCCGTGGAGAACTTGAGCACACAAATATTCATTTTCCCCCAGAACAATTTCCACGCAGCATTCCTGGTTTGGATGTCATTTTCCACACTGAACATTCCTCAGGTTGTGGGGGGTCGGGACAGATTTGAAGAATACTCCTAACAGATTTATAATTTCTCCACTTCAACGCTCTTTGTAGAGATGCTCAGAATTTCTCCAGTGAACCATTGCACGCTGCTCCGAACTCATGTTTTCTTCAGGCTACCCACTTAAAACAAGGGAAAAAAGCCCAGATGAGTAATTAGAGGCAAAAAAACACCCCAAAAAACAAAAAAAAACAAAACCAACCCCAAACAAGTAAAACCCTCATGCCCTGATGGTGGGGCTGGGCAAAACAGACTTGGCAGCAAAAGGCTGTGATAGCTTTGAGGTTTCTTTTCTCAGGAAATAAAGCCATTATCTAAACCTTGCATGCTGTAAATGCCTCTATCTTTACTTGGCAGCTGGTGGCCGAGCTCCTCATCAGTGAAACTTTTCCAGCAGCAGTTCCTCCTGCAATCCTCAGCACTTCCACGAGGAGAATAAATAGAGATATTGAGGCAATCGGGCTGTCTGACACGGCCCTTTGTGTCTGAGAAGATTGCTCCTTCACCTGTTTTCAGCCTCTCACAGCTGAAAAAACCTGAGGTCACGTTTTCCAATCCCAATCTGACGTGCTGGTCCCATAAATTCAGGCGTAGCCTCAGCTCCTTGGGGTGATCAAATCGACTCTTTTTTCACCACCACGCCTCAGAAAAGGATTTTTCTCTTCCCACTAATACTGACACTCAGATTTTCAAGTGAATTACTTCGTGCATTGTGGAGGAACTTCTTCATTCTCCCATTTCCTGGGAAATTTGGCTCAGCACTGAAGATCAAGCCCTTTGTACAACCCAGCTGGGGTCTTCCAAGATTTCCAGCAATAAACAGAGCTGCAAATAACACACCTGAGGAAAAAGGAGGTGCTGAGGAGCCAGAGATCTCCCAGAAAACTCCCAGCAGGGCGAGCTGGATTTATCCCCGAGGATGGCAGCAGCCTGCTCTCCAACAGTGCCACTCTCCATCACACCTCAGCCTTTGGCAGCTCCAGGGCTGCAGTTCCAACCTTTCACCCTCCAATTCTACCTTTTTTTTTCTTTTCTTTTTGGTGAAAAGGCAGAGCTTTGTGCCGAGTTCTGCACCAATAAAAGCCTGCTGCTGCCCCAGGTTTAAACTCGGCGCACAAAAAGTTGATTCTGCTTAGCTGGGCGTGGGGGAGGGAAAATAAAACCCAGCTTAGGGGCAGGACCCAAGTTATTTTCCAGAGTAATGGCCACAGTTGAGGACTTTTGCTTTAAAGCCAGGCAGAGAAAAGAACCACAACATCTCCACTGTGGCCCAGCGGTCATTGCCATCGAGGCCAGGAAGAGCAGAAACCTCCAATTACATCAGGCACAGGCAGGCAGCAGCAAACAATAAATAGCAGAGATAGAAAAGTTCACGAGGCCTCAAGGCTTCTTCTTTCAAGGGCTGGGTGTGTTTAATAATAAATGGGAGATTAATCCAGCTCTCATCAGCAGGGCAGGCCCTGGGGGAGAACTCAGGGACGGAGGCTGATTTTATTAGAGCCATTTAACATACTCCCGGTGTCTGCTCCATCCCAAACCCAGAACAAAGATCTTTGCCGCAGCAGAGAGAACAAAGAGAGTGAAAAAAATCACCAGGATATCGAGGGTGTTGTTCCTGCTAAGGCAGGAAAAGTGCTTCTCCTAAAAATGGGATGATGAGAAACTTCCAGTGTGAGGCGAGGTGTCACCGAGACACACACAGCAGTCACACACAGACAAGAGATTTTCACAGAGGTTCTTCTGATCCAGCTCCCAGCTGAGAGAAGAGACCCCTTTGTTTATTTTTTACTTTTTATACATTTGTGGGTCCAGCAGAAGATTGGCTTTTTGGGGTTTCCACCCCTCAGCCTCAGCGGCCAGACCAATTGTCAGTTACAATTGTTTTCAGGTTAGAAATATGCAAACAAAGGACAGAGAATGAAAAACAAAGGATTTGTT
Organism: Delichon dasypus; assembly: GCA_037837765.1. NCBI lineage: Eukaryota > Metazoa > Chordata > Aves > Passeriformes > Hirundinidae > Delichon > Delichon dasypus. Next base: position 3,757,575 of record JBBAXF010000027.1, read on the forward strand.
TATGTTACATCTGTGGGAAAGGTGGAAAACTGCTCTAATATTCTACAGTAACTAAAAGATCTGACTCCATTTATGAAAATCAGAAGGCTGATAAAGAAACTCAGAAAAACCAGGGTAACAGGGAGGGATCACGTATGGGGAGAGCAGCTGCCTTCAGAGCTCCAAATTCCCCTGTTTCTTCTGGAATAAAACCACAGTAAACATTCCCCAGCCTGTCCTCGGGAATAATACTGGTTTATGCAGAGATGCCAAACCCCGAAACCTTAAAAACTTCAAAACTCCTTAAATTCTTTAAGACCTCGAAACTCTTTATTCCTCAAAATCCAAGATGTGTGCTTAGGCAAGAAACCTTAGAAACTCTTCATTCCTTCAACTCCGAGATGTGCTTAGGCAGAAAACCTTAAAAATCCTTTATTCCTTCAACTCCAAGATATGCGCAGGAAAAAACAAACAAACAAACAAAAAACCTTTAAAATTCTTTATTCTTCGAACTCCAAGACGTGTGCTTAGGAAAAAAAAACCTTAAAAACTCTCTAGTCCACCAACTCCAAAATGTGCTTAGGAAAAAAAGAAAGCAAACAAACAAACAACAACAACAAAAAAAACCCCTTAAAAACTTTATTCCTCCAACTCCAAGGTGTGTGCTTATGCAAAAAACCTTAAAAATTCTTATTTCTTCCAAGTCCAGTACACGTGCTTAGGCAAAAAAACCCAAACTTTAAAATTCTTTATTTCTTGAACTCCTAAACATGCTTAGTAAAAAAAAGAAAACCTTAGGAACTTTTAAACTCCAGGATGCGCTTAGGTAAAAAATCCTATCAGGTGCCTGGAGCTTGAGCGTGGCCACTCAAAAAAAAAATATTTGTATTTTGGTATCTTTGCAAACCAAGGCACAAAACCTTCCATTTCTTCCCAGTGAAGGTGAAAAATGCAGCAATAAAGTCACAGCAGCTCCAGCCTCTTCAATCAAGTCGCTGAAACTGCTGGGAAATATCATAATCAACCTTTGTGGCCTCTGCTGTGGGGTTATGGAAGAATATCTGCTCCAGAAAGATATCCACAAATCTGACTTAATTTAAAAAAAAAAAAACAAAAAAACAATTAGTTAGGGAGCAAAGGATGTGTGGGATTTGGCTTTTGTTTTTTTTCTTGCCCGAATTGTAAACCAGGAGCTCCAGCTCCAAGTGAGGTTCTGGCAGAGTCACCAGAAGATTGAGCACTTCAGCACCAAGGGGCATTTGGGATTTGCAGGGTTATAAGAACAGTTCATCACTTTCATGTCCCTCTGCTGCACAATTCCAGTTAAAAAAAAAACAAAACAACCTTCTTGAACATGCAGATATGTATGGAACATGTGATAAAGAAAAAACCCAACAGTTCCCTTTGAATGAATCCATTCTTCCTTCAGGAAAACCCAAGCCTCACACTCCAGTGCCTGCCCAGAAGCAACTCTGCAGCTGTGGATCAAATTCAAGCTCCAGAGAATAACAAAAAAATCCAGTTCCTGCTATCAAATACCCCAGTTCCTGCTATTAAATACCCCAGTTCCTGCTATTAAATGCATGGATAATCCCCAGCTGAGGAAAAAGGAGAAAAGTCATGTGGCAAATTAAATACAATTCCAAAGCTGGAGTGAAATATTTGGCTGAAAGGTTTTCACGTTTCAGAGCTCAGATGGAAGCTTCTCAGGAGCACCAGTGAAGTGTCAATAAACTGAAATCCAGGGTTCCAGCTCCTTTCTGACCCTCATTTCCCTCTGGGTTGGCTTCTCCTTGCAGAAAATGCTGTAGCTGTTGCAAACATCCCTGTGAGACAGACAGTGGGAAAAAAAAAACCAAAAAAAACCCCACAAAATTATACTTTAAACAAAATTTTAAACTTAGTAACTGATTAAAAAAAAAAAAAAAAATCATGAGAGAGCCATGCCAGCCTTAGTTATGGAAAGCTAATAAAAAAAAATCCAGCCACTCCTTAGCACAATGTAGCAGGGACAAATAATCCAGTGCAGCAGCAAATTTGCTTCTTCTGGAGATAAAGATTCGATTATTCCAGCAGGAGTTAGAGAAAACTCGATATGAAATCTGAGGATTCTGCTAATCCATTGCAAGGGACAAACTCTTACATGAGAGAATTGAGAGAGAGAAAGCACTTGCTTGGCTCAATAAAAAACCTGGAGGAGCCCGGCAGGAAAAATTCCCTTCAGTGCCTCCAGGATGAAGCGCAGGATTTGAATTTTAAGCTTTCCAGCACGAGGCATTTCCATGCAAATTCTTCCTCCTGTTATCTAGATCCAGGCTAGCTGAACACCTCTCACCCCAGGCTGAGATTATTTTATTCACTGCTCTCCCAGCCCCAAGTGTTGAACATTTCGGGTTGTTGGGCAGCAAAGTCAAATATTCACAGCAATCTCTCCGGGAAGAGCTATCAGCAAACAGCCTCGGGGGTCGGGGGGGAAAAAGGTGTGGTGGCATTTGCCAATATTCCCCTTCAGTGTGACAAACTCAAAATAATAAAATCTAAACGAAGAAAGCACAGAGAACATGATAAGGAGGGGTGGGGTTTTTGGTTGTTTGTTTTTTTTTGGGGGGGGGGAGAGGTTGTGGGTTTATTTATTTGTTTGGTTGATTTTTGCCTTTTGGTTTTGTTTTTTGGGGGGTTTTGGTGGTGGTTTTTTTGTTTGTTTTTTGTGGGGTTTTTGGGGTCTTTGTTTGTTTTTGGGGTTTTTTTGGTTTTGGGTTTTGTGTGTGTGTGTGTGTGTGTTGGTTCTTTTTTTTGTTGTTTTTTTTTTTGGTTTTGGGTTTTTTGTGTGTGTGTTGGTTCTTTTTGGTTTTTTTTTGTTTTGTTTTTTGGGTTTTTTGTGTGTGTGTGTTGGTTCTTTTTGGTTTTTTTTTTTGTTTTGTTTTTGGGTTTTTTGTGTGTGTGTGTTGGTTCTTTTTGGTTTTTTTGTTGTTTTTTTTGGTGTGTGTTTTTTTAATTGACCCCCCACTTTCTATTGTATTTTTAGGCTCCATTGCCGTGATTTCATGCACGCTCAGGTCACACTGATCTTTCCCCAGGGCCATTTTCTGGCTGACAGGCTCCACAGAACACAAGCGTGAGCTCTCTGTAAGGACAGAAGGCAAACGCAGACTCACTCCGAGGCTTCTTACCCCGCTTCACTCTATTTTTCACCACCCTTCCTGCAGGATTTGGGCCATCCAGAGCGGCCCCTTGGCTGACGGGAGGCCGGGTGGCAAGAAGCATAAAGATGTGTCCGCTAGGATCAAAAAGCAGATTGCGTTCAGCCAGTCTCCAGAGAGAAGAAGGAAAACCGGGAGGAGATTGGGAGCCCCGGGGGTCAGAACTCATCCCTTGCTTCGACTCCTAAAGGTTGTGGCAGCAGCAGGTCTGCCAGCCTGGAACAATCACAATTATTTCCAGCGCTCCGGCAAGTTACGGACCTTCCAAGGAGGAACCCGTGCCAAACCATCTCTTTGTAGCTCCAGGGGATGCATCAAACGGGGAAGGATGAATTCTTTTTGCTGGTATTACCCAGGCTTGTGTCCCTGCTGCAGCTGTGCCCTGCTAGGCTTTGTTACATAAGCACAGCCAGCGCTCTCCCCGAGGCTGAATTTCCCTTTTTAGAAGGAAAAAAAAAACCCCAGGCAGACGAACTCCCCGGTCTGAGCAGGGGGAGATGAAGCTCTAGCACACCGGTGTAGCGAGAACCTGCATTACCTTGACATTCTTCTGCCACAGGCTCCAGCCCTTCCAGCCTCCTTCAGCAAATCCATGCCCGATCCGGCTTCATTTAGCTGCACTTTGCTACGTTTTACTCTGCCAAATACATAAATGGGGGGCACCTGAGGCTTTCCCTGGCACCTGAGGTTTCCCTGGCACCTGAGGTTTCCCTGGCACCATCTGTTTTCCCTGGGACTTCAGTGCAGCATCTTCAGCCCGGCCTTGCAGAGCCCCAGGAATTTCCTTCAGAGAGCAAACCCTGGCATTTGGCATCAAAACTGGAGCACGTTTGGTACCCACAGCAGCCCTGAGAGGTTTTTACACGGCACAGGTGCAGGTCACAGGCTGCAGGACAAAGACCAAGCAGTGTTTCCTCGGATGAAATAACCCAGCTGAGGAGAAAAAACCCTTGGAATGAGCCCCAAACCAGCTTCTTTCAGAAGTGCCACCCACACCGACCATCAGGGCCACAACTCCTGCTGAGAGGAAGGAGATTTGTCTTTACAAACAAGCCCTGGGTCTGCTGGTAGATAAAACTGAGAGATGAGAGAAACAATGGGAAGGATTCCACCGATTGAGGAATGGAAAAGAAGTTGCAAACAAACCATAGGTTTGTTTGTCAATGAAATTGAATATTGAAAGTTGAAAGCAACAATGGGGAAAAACCCATCAATCCCATAACAATTAAAAATTAGGGGGGTTATACATTAAAAGGGGAATCTGAGGCATTTCGGGAAGTCTGTACTTCTCAAGTCCCGCAGCCAATGGGAAAAGAGAGAGGGAAATGCGGCCGGGAAATTGGGATAAAAAGGAGGCTGAGTCCTCCAAAAACCTGAGAGACCCCAGGGGAAATGCCCCATGGCCTCTCCCTTTATTGGAATAAAGTAAAAGAGCTTTTTACTTTACTCTGTCTCCTTTTTGGACATCAACCTCTGGTGTTCGTGGGTTAATTTTCCTAACACTGCACACCACACGTGCTCACCCAAAGCTTTGAAGAAGAAATCCAACATAAATCATCCGTCCTCAGGCTTTCTGGGGTTCATTTTAAAACTTTAAAATGTTCTTCACTTGTTAACCCGGGCTGGCCTCGCTAAACTTCCACTTCCAGATAAAAATCATGACCTAGAAAAATATTTTTGCTGTGGGAAGCAGCAATGTCCGTAATTGAAGCGCAGGGAAGGGAAAGATAAAAGCGCTGGGGAAAGACATTGAGTTTCTTTAGAGGCCTGGGGAGAAATATATTTTAGCTTTAATGTGGGATGACTTGTGCAGACTTAATAAATGGCTGTTAGATCATGATCCAGCTTCCTGCATCCTCTTCCCTGAATTCCAGGGGTGGAGCACCAGGCTGTGGTCGGAACCACTTCTGCTTTCTCCAGATCTTTGAGTGCACGGGGTTTGTTTGCCAGGACATTTATTTTTATATTTATTATGATTTTTTTTTTTGGTGGGTTTTTTTTTGGTGCTGGTTTGGTTTTTTAAAACTTTTATTTTTATTTTTGTTCTTATTTGTATTTTTATTTTTTATCTCTGCTCGTCCCATGCAGTATCTCCTTTACCTCCTGGAGCAGCTCCAGCAAAGAAACAACCTCCAACTCCTGCCCTTTCCTCCTTGCCTCACTAACCCTTGCCTGGCGACTCTTCCCGGAGTTTTTCCTTCCCCGGGTGTGTTCGGCAGGGCTGGAAATGTAAAGCTCGGCAGGGGCTCCATCTGCTGGGACACGGGACAGCCTCGGGCTGTTTGACATCCCAAAATAGGGCTCAGGAGCTAAGCCAGCAGCTCGGGAGGCTCTGGAATTCACGGCATCCATGCAGACATCCCGTAAAAACTGGATGCTCTGTCCCGATTCGAGCTTTGAGCGCTCCTAAATCTCATTTTTCATCCATGAAGTGATCCGTGCTTCCGGAGCATCCCTGAGTGGGAGCTGAGAACAAAACCTTGCTGGGAAGAGCTGGAGCAAACCTCTCCCAGATCATTTTGGGCTCTGGATTGCCCAAAAGAGGGAAAAGCAGGAAATTCAGGACCCCTGGAAGTCACGGCATCCCTTAAATCTGGATGCTCTGTCCTGATTCAAACTCTGAGCGCTCCTAAATCTCATTTTTCATCCATGAATGATCCATGCTCCCCGGAGCATCCCCGAGTGAAGCCTCTGGAGGTCACAGCATGGATGCAGACATTCCTTATCCCACAGAGCTGCAGATCCACGGGGCAGACACCTGGATGAGACAAAACTCCATGTCCTGCCTTGATTCAGGCTTGGAGCCTTTCTAAATTTCATTTTTCCAAAAATCCCGCACAAGAGTTAAATAAATAAATAAATAAATAAATAAATAAATAAATAAAATATAATATAAGATAATATAATATTTAAAAATGGCTGTGCAAATAATTTTTCAGGCCACAAACTCATTTTGTAATAAGAACATCGGCAGCACAAAGACATTTCCAGGTTGCCACTGATACTTTGTGGGAGAACTGCAGAGATCCAGCTTTAATCCAGCCAAAAAAAAAAAAATTATATAAATATAAATATAAATATAAATATAAATATAAATATAAATACAAATACAAATACAAATACAAATACAAATACAAATATACATATACATATACATATAAATATAAATACAAATACAAATACAAATACAAATACAAATACAAATATAAATATAAATATAAATATAAATATAAATATTTATCACACCCCCAGCACCCAAGAAGTTAATCCCTAGCGAGGCAAAGGTGGGTTCCTAACAGAACATAAATAAGGAATAAAGGTGGAAAGATGAAGTGTTGCCTCTACCACCTCTTTATTGGGGTTTATCAGTGCTGAGGGGCCTTGAGGAGTTATTTAATGCATTTATTTATATTTATTTGTTGTATTTTCATGAGGATGAGAGCTATCCAATGAAAACCTATTGTGTTTTCACAAGGATGAAGAAATATCTGTTCGTTCTTGTCACTAATTGATTAAAAAAAAAAAAAAAAAAAAAGAAAGGACAGCACAGAAAAATCAAATTATTTCATTTTCCAAAGGCATTTCATCAATCCTGGGGAGGGGAAGCATTACAGGACAGACCCAGATGTTGGGGATATCAAGGAGTTCCTTCTCCATGCCTTGTTCTTATCCATTTCAGCTGGATGTGGGATTGAACTACGTTGATTAAAGTTGTTAAAAAGCGCTTTGAAATCTTCAGCGAAGACCCAATGCCCGGGAAATCTGTGTTATTAAAATTCCCAACTAATCAGCTGCAGTTGGCACTGCATTTCTTTGATATGGATTTGTTAGAGTTGCCCAGAAACTGCTTTGAAAACTGCAAATTAAAATCTACCAAACGGCTCCGGCCTCTCTACAGCAGGGAGAAGCTGGGAAGAAGAATAAAAATAATAAAATAAAATAAAATAAAATAAAATAAAATAAAATAAAATAAAATAAAATAAAATCACTGTTAACAAGAAAATCGTTGCGAGGTGAAGCTGTGGAATGGGAATTAAAGAGCCGGGAGCATCCCTGGATTTCATCCCCTTCCTTCCGGCCGAGCCCACGAGGTGGCACCGTTACTAAAAGAATAAAAGCTCAGAGATTAATTATTTCATAATCCATCAAACGCAGCCCTCGAGCTCTGGCTGAAGCTGGGAGCTGGCTTTTCACCCAATAAAACAGCTTTTAAAATCCTTTTTTTTTCTTTTTCTTTTTTTTTTTTTTTCCCTTTAAAACCGACAGTGAGAAAGAAATAAAAAGTCGGATTCTCTCTTCTGCATTTCTAGAGCGGCTCTTCCTAAAAATCAAATTACACTCCGAGGGCCAGGGTGAGCCTGACTTCGGTGTCTATTATATAAATATCTTGTTTTAACAGCAGCTGCTGCCCGGACTCCGGCTTTAATAAACCTGAGCCTGCCGTGCCCCAGAGCTCTCCTCCTGTTGTGCATCTCCTCTCCAGCCCTAATTTTCATAACAATAGCATCAACAGAAGTGCCCTCATCAGTTCCATCGCTTTTGACATCTGCCTCAATATTTAATGACTGGAACAGGCCCCTGCCTTCCATCTTCCCGTCCCTCGCTCCGAGCCTGAGATTTGTGCCTGTTTCCATCTCCAAATGATAAATGTGCCCCCAGTTTTCTGTCCGAGCGCTGAGAAATGTTGCATTTCCCTTGAGCAGAGCAATCCCGGGTTTTTTTTCACTATCCCAGGAGGGGTTTAACAGTGTCAGCACCTCCTGACCCTTTCCTTTTCAATGAAAATAAAACTGTCCCCACCGCAAATGAACAGATAAGGAGCGAATTTAAAAGCCTGCACTAATTAACATGTCCTAACTCCTGGAAATCCAACCATGGTGATGCCACCCTTGAATTGACCTCACCGCCAAAACCCTCAGCTGATACAAAGCTGAGATCAAAGTTCAAATCAGTCCTTGCCTTCACCTCACTCTCCTGAGCACAAGGGACAAAAATCACCAGCTTGTGATTTGATAAATACCACACACCTTGAGCTATCGATTAAAAAATCACCTATTTGAGTGATTTATTCATCAATATTCCACTTATGGGGAAAGAGAATTTATCCCTATTTAAGAAAACATTCATCGTAATAAAAAAAAAAAAAAAAAAAAAAAAGGCATTCTTTTATTTCAACTCCGCTGGTTATTCCCAGCCAGGCTGAACAATTCCAAGGGTTTCCTGCGGAGCATGAAAGCTGCAGGAATCCTGAGCTTGTTTAAAGATCACCCTGCCCTTCTCCGGGCCCGCTGTAATCGATGTGACAGAGGAGAAGCTGAGACAAGGTGACATTTTCTACCTCGCTGTGCAAAACACGAGCTAGGAGTGGGTTTGCATTCCCAAATCACCACGAGCACCTTTCCAGCTGAGGGGAAATCATCCAGAGGAAGGGGAAAGCATCCAGAGGAAGGGGAAAACCTCCAGAGAAAGGGGAAATCATCCAGAGGAAGGGAAAATCATCCAGAGAAAGGGGAAAATCATCCAGAGGAAGGGAAAATCATCCAGAGGAAGTGGGAAATATCCAGAGGAAAGGGAAAATATCCAGAGAAAGGGGAAAATATCCAGAGGAAAGGGAAAATATCCAGAGGAAAGGGAAAATATCCAGAGAAAGGGGAAAATACCCAGAGGAAGTGGGAAATATCCAGAGGAAGGGAGAAACATCCAGAGGAAGGGGGAAACCTCCAGAGGAACCCCGCGCTGTGGGAGGAGTGTGGGCACACGCACGGATGGCAAAGCCCTCGGGAAGCTGCTGGGTGAGATTTCCTTCCAGAGGAAAGACAAAATCCAGGCCCAAAACCTGCTCAGATTTTCCCTATGCATGTCAACTTCCTCTTTTTCAACCACTCAAATCTTCCCTCGCCTCCCGTCTTTCCCCTGACTGTCAGGCTGGCTGTGGGCACCTCCTCATTTCTCCTCCCCATCATCTTCCAGTTTGGAGCAGCTTTTCCCTGAGCTGCTGTGGAAAAGAGTCCCCAGACAGCCCAAAAAGCTGTTCCAAAAGAGGGCTATCCCTTCTCCCAACAATTATCTGTCCTTTTTCATCAGATCATTGATTCATGCCGGATAAAGCAGCTTCGAGTTCTGTTCTCATGCCAGACTGAGAGCAATGAAAGAGAACGGGAGACTTTTCCCTCCGGACAAAACGAGAGGATTGACTTGTAAAAACGGGGAGTTCTAATCAGCACAAGGAGCAGAACCTCACAATGTTCACAGGATGACAGAATCCCAGAGTGAGCTCGGTGGGAAGAGACCTTTGAGATCATCAAGTCAGAGCCGTTCTCAGGTGATGCAGCCCCGAGCTGATGCCGCATTCATGGGCTCTTTCCGCGCAATTCTCAAATCCGCGCTCATCCGAAGCTCTGGAAGATAAAGGGATCTTCTCTCTTTTATCTTTCACCGGAACTACTCAGCTCCTTCAGAAACGAGGGGCAGCGTGTTTGGTTCCTGACTGTTCCTGCGCTGCTCCTCTCTCCGATATTAAATGTATTAATTTAATAAAAATCAGCAAGCAGAAAGCAAGATTGCAACAGAGGCTCCAGCAGCAGCAGTGCCCAGATAGAGTCACTAATCCTAACGGAGCACGAGCTGTGAATTATTCATCAAGCAACGTTTTCCTTTCCTTTTTGTGGCCAGACACTGAAAAAGCCACAGGATGTGGGAGATGAGCTGTAACAATCTGAATATCTGGCTGGAACACTTTTCCCCTCTTTAACAGGCTTTTAGTTATGTAGAGTGAAGAGCTTTATTCAGTCACCCAGGGACAGCTCCCGAAAGGTCCCAACAAACACGGAGAAACCCAATTTTTGAGGCGCGCATCCAGCTTTAAACTCACATCGGCAGTGGAGGTATTCGAGTGAATTTGAGTGAAGCTTACCTCCTCAACACAACAAGCAACAAATCGCTTGACCCCGAGTCTCTGTTTCTGAGCTCTCTTTGATTCCCAGAGATGAGGGATGTGTGCTGCTCCATCCTCAACCCTTCAACAACAGCAAAGCTTTCACTCGGAAGGGACTGAGCAAAGTACAGGGCAGGGGAAGGGAGAAGGAGCTGCACAAAAGAGATTTTATTACATTTATGGTCACCTGGACGGGTGGAAGTTGTCTCAGCAGAAGGCTCCAGCACAGACTGCATTTCCCAGCAGGTATTACTCAGCACAGCTGCTTTTTTTGCAACCCTTTTCTGCCCCAGCTCTGGGTGGAATTCAAAGGAAATTCTGAGTCCCCTCCTGAAACTCAGAGGAGTCATAATTCAAATTGTTCAGTGAAGTGCTCAAAGTCACCTGCCAAGCTATGGGTGGTGGTGCAGAAAAAGCTCACCAAAGATTGGGAAAGTCCCCAGGGATCATTAAATTGATTCTTTGGCCAAACGCCCTCTGACCAACCAGAGCACTGAGCCAGAGCAGCCAAGGGAATGTGACGGAAGAGCTGGAGTTAATATCATTTATTCTGAAACGATAAAATCAGTTTAAACTCCAGGCTGATATCAGACCGTGGCCTGTCCCATCAGCAAAACCCCTCCAGGTGCCCACAGCAACATCAGTGGCACAGAAACCCCCTTGCCCAGAAAATGAACTTCCAGGAGAATTTTCTCCTCTCGGTGAGGAATGGGACCCAGCAGGGGAGAAAGGCTCCATCTGCACACGCTGCAGTGCCAGACCTCGCCTCCCCCGGGTGAGACCACCCAGCGTCCCCCTGCTCACACACAGCAGGGCACAACTTCTTACAATCCATCTCCCCGGGAGCTTTTGTGCTTCATCATGTCCCAGACATGTTATTTTGTCTCCAGCTCCAAAGGACACACAATGTTCTGGGGAAAGATTTTTGAAGGCATTTCCATTAACTGGCTTTTCCTCCCTTTTTTTTTTTTTTTTATTTTTTTTTCCTTTACTTTTTGAAGGTCACTCATAAATAATTCAGAGCTACACGCCGAAAGAACATGCAAAGCTCAACTTTGGACACAGACTGGAGCTAAAGGAGCGAATTCCATGAGCAGAGGATCACAGATCGTCTGAGCGCTGCTGCACACGGCATGGAAAGCTGCTTGAGCACAACAAAAATGCAGCACTGAGCACAAAAACACACCCGAGGCGCTTCAAGGGATTCAGTTGTGTGCAGGAATCCTTGATCCTGTGACCAGGCTGAGGGTGATAGGCCACTTTATCTAAATGCAGGGTTAGGAGCACACGGTGACTCAGATTAAAGCTCAAGACTGTTTATGCTTTGTGAAATTCCTCAGGAGTGCTGGCGTGGGGTGGGAGATAAAAAACGGAGCCATGAATAGACCAGATCAAAATAATTGGGTTTATCTTTCATTTCCCCAGCTCTATGGAGTGAAAATAGTTTGGTTTCTTTTTTTTTTTTTTTTCTTTTTTCCCCAATCTCTTAAGGCAGTGTGCAGAAATTAGCTGTAAACTCGGCTGGTTATTAAGCCAAGCAGCTTCCTCCAAAGCAATCAACACACCGGAGTTCTCCTGCATATGGAGCCAGAAAAATTCCAGCTCACACCTCAGCTTTATACATCTCTTTAAATCAAAGGCTGAACGTTTGATTTTATTCCTCTAAGGCAGCACTGGTGGGAGCTGGAGAGGGAAGAGCACTCCCTCCCAGGTGGGAATTTACACAGTTTACACACTCCCTGCAGCTGCTGTCAAGCCTGACCTGCTTTGAGCAGCAGCTATCGGGGAGAATCCCCAGGGATTGGACATTGCCAACCCAAACTTTGTAAGCACAGCACAGCCGCTAGCACCCTGCTCACAGATCATCTCTAAAAGGCTCCACCTCATCCAAGCCATCCTTTGCAGGCTCGATTAATTCCCTGAAATTCATTGCCGTGACAAAAGCCACGAGTGCTGCCCTGGCCAGATCTGCCAGGTGTTCGTTAGAAGCAGGAAATGAATCCCCCAAATGTGGGATGCGCTTTGCTGCAGCATCCGCTCCTCAGCTGAGGGCAGGGCGCTGACGCCGAGCATCATCTTACAGGCAGCACACGCGAGTGTGGATCCGACAAACACGGGGAGGTGCAGCCCGAGGGGTGAGCCAAAGGGCCTGGCTGGTGAGCAGCTGTGACAGGAGAAGGAAAATCCTGCTCCCAGCGTTGTTCCTGGCAAAGGCACCGCGCTCTGAGTGCCTGTACCAGCAGTGAGCCTCTCCAGCTGACCGCAGCCTACAAACCGCGTTTCTTCCCCACGCTGAGCAATTCCCACTCCTGACCTCTCCGTCCTTTCCCCCCTCCCCTCCACCTTTTAATAATTTTTGCATTTTAAATTGGTCGCAAGAAGATTTTTATTTTTTTTTGGTGGGTTTTTTTTTTGAGTTTGGAGCTTTTCCAGGTCGGAGCTTTCACGGCCCTGTCAGCAGAAGCCTCTGAGTCAAGCAAGAGAAAGAAATTTGCAAAAATCTGACACCTGCCACTTTCCATTGAGCTTTGGGTGGAAAATGTCCCCGGCCTCTTCCATTTTTAATGTCAGAGCCAGCCTGGCGGAAAAGATTACCCCAGGTAAAGTCATTGGGAACAGGAGCCGCCTGCCAAAACCCTCCCTCCCCTGCTCCGAGGGAGCTCCAGCACAGCTCCGGCTCCTCCAGGGATGATCCCCCAGGGGAGAGCTGCACACAGCCCCCACAGCCGGGATTCCTGCTCTCAGGGGGTGTTTGGGAGCCCAGAACCCAGTCCTGAGCCCAGAACCCAGTCCTGTGCCCAGAACCCAATCCTGAGCCCAGAACCCAGTCCTGAGCCCAGAACCCAATCCTGAGCCCAGAACCCAGTCCTGAGCCCAGAACACAATCCTGAGCCCAGAAACCAATCCTGAGCCCAGAACCCAATCCTGAGCCCAGAACCCAGTCCTGAGCCCAGAACCCAGTCCTGTGCACAGAACACAATCCTGAGCCCAGAATCCAGTCCTGAGCCCAGAACCCAGTCCTGTACCCAGAACCCAGTCCTGAGCCCAGAACCCAATCCATGCCCAGAATCCAATCCTGAGCCCAGAACCCAATCCTGTGCCCAGAACCCAATCCTGAGCCCAGAATCCAGTCCGGAGCCCAGAATCCAATCCTGAGCCCAGAACCCAATCCTGTGCCCAGAACCCAGTCCTGTACCCAGAACACAATCCTGAGCCCAGAGCCCAGAACCCAGTCCTGAGCCCAGAACATAATCCTGAGCCCAGAACCCAATCCTGAGCCCAGAACACAATCCTGAGCCCAGAACCCAATCCTGAGCCCAGAACACAATCCTGAGCCCAGAACACAATCCTGAGCCCAGAACCCAGTCCTGAGCCCAAAACAGAATCCGTTCCCAGAACCCAATCCTGTGCCCTCTGCAATTCCTTCACAATAAAAAACAGCTCACTTCAGGAGCTGGAAGAGAGCAGAACAGGATTTCTGCCTCTCCTGGTGTATTTTTGACCCCAGGACCTAATCCTGATGCGATTCTCCTGGGTAGGAATGGGACAGGCTGTGCCCTCCCTGAAATTCCTTCTTCCCACTAACAATCGCTGGTTTTCAGGAGCTGCAAAAGATGCCAATGCAGGAACCTCCACTTCACAGATATTTAACAGCTCTCAAATGCACTTTTTAGTCTTCTAATGGAGAATCTCATTAGGAAAACGCCTGGTTTGTCCCCAGATCTATAGGATTGTTTATTTTAGCCCTCCCCAGCCTGGGCTGCAGTACTGATAAGTGAACAGCCTCCTCCTCTTCTACATATCAGCACCTCCAGAGTATTTTGTGCTTCAAAGTAGGGGGAAAAAAGGCATCTAAGGATCTATTAGAGCTTCCTAGAGCCAGAAGATTATTGGGTATATTCCACATTCGTACAGAGACTGCTCAGCTTTAGGTTCAAATACATCTGGATTAGAAGTGAATCCCATGAAAACACTTGGATTCCTCCTCAGTTCCCTGGAGAGGCCAGGACCCCCAGCCCAGCAGAGGAGGCACTGAGTGAAGACCTGACAGGACAGAATTCCTCCTCAGAAGGGAGCTACAGAATCACCGAGGCTGTGCCACCAACCTACAAGAAAAGCAGACAACTCCAACTTAAAATAATGCTGCCTGGGAGGTGATCAATCCAAGAGCCCCTAGCATGCCTAAATCTTCCTGGACAACAATCAGATCACTCTGATGTAGAAATCTGGGAGGGACAAGGAATTCTTGAAGGAAACTCAACAACAGAATAGTTGGGAAATGGTTCTCTCAGTATCTGTACAAGATAGTTGTGGCACAATTAGAGCAATATTTGACCAGATAGCACAGTAGATAAGGCTCATCTCCTAAATAGTGCTGGAATAATTACTAAAAAAAAAAAAAAAAATAGGGTTTAAGTTCTGCCTCAGCTCCCATCCCTGACAGCACATGGAAAATCCACCAGCTCGCTCTGCTTCCTTCCCTCCAGGGGCTCGTTGGGTATTCCTGCACTCCCTGTGTCCCTCCAGGGCTCCCCAGCCTGGATTGAGCTGCCTGGATGCCCTGACTGAGGCATGGAAGAGCCCATGGAGAGGGTTCAGGGCAGGCTCCCACAGCTGCTCAGCCCTCTCTCAGCTTAATGGATTCCTTTAGCACAACACAAATTCCCTTCCTTAATCCAGTCCTCGGAACCGCGCTCCGAGTGCCACTCGGAGCTGAATATTATAACCTGAAGGTTCCAAAATAGAAGGAAATAAAAGCAAAAGAGATGTTGTTCTCTCCTCACTAATGTCATGAGATACTGATGCTCTTTATTTATTGATGGAGTGCTCTCACTCCAGTCTAGCAATCTCAACATCCTCATGAATATTTCTGTGCACAGGGGAAGGAGATCCTTCTGCTCCTTCTTCTTGTCTTTCTGTGAAAAAATTGGTTTCCTTTGAGGTGCTGGGGTATTGTCATTTGGCTACCAAGAAAAAGGAGCAAACTCATTGTGGTTACCTGCTCTGAATAAACTCCTTGTAATCCACAGAAATCCAGGTTCAGATAGCCAGGTAGACCTTGGAGAAATATCCATTTAATAATGTTTAATTCGCAGCATGGGAAGGGCTTTTCCAAATGCTTGAACCAGGAATGGCCACAGGAGGTGGAACAGGAACTGCTGGGGGTGATTTATCAGCCCCACATTAAGGAGCCAAAAGAAGGAATGGGATTCTTTCAAAACAGGAATGGCAATGGAAGGATCAGTCCAGCTCACTGATCTGAAAGAAAAATTCCAGCAGGAACCTGGCTCCAGTGCCTTAGAGATGAGGAGAGAAATAGATCCGGTGTCAGAATCCCAGAGTCACCAGGCTGGAAGAGACCTCCGGGATCATCGAGCCCAACCCAGCCCCAACAGCTCAACTCAACCCTGGCACCGAGTGCCACATCCAGTCTGTCCTTAAACACATCCAGGGATGGTGACTCCAGCACCTCCCCGGGCACATCACTCCAGTACTTTATCACTCTTTCTGTGAAAAACTTTTTCCTAATGTCCAACCTGTATTTCCCCTGGTGCAGTTAAAGCTGTGTCCTACTGATAACTAAATGACTGATTGTGCTTTTATAATCAATTATTGAAGCCTGGCTGAGAGAGGAGAACTCCTCCAACAGCAGCTGCTTTACGAAGCTGTGGCTGGCTCCCACAAAATGCAAAGCAGCCTTTCCTCCAGTGGCTGATTGTGAAAAGAAATCTGTGTGAAGGGTTTATTTTCTCCCCTAACATTTTTTGTTGTCTGTTTTGAGGTTCGTTCGTGTCATTTGGGTTTGTTTGGGGTTTTTTCCCCTTGTGTTCTTGATGCTTTTTATCAGTTGCGACCCCAAAAAACAGAAGAGAAAGTGTTTGGTTTTTTTTGCTCAAGAGATTCAAAGTGATGAATGAATTTTGTTCTTTTAGTGGTTTTACCGAGAAGCTGCTCAGATCATTTAAACTGAGATGAGTTGATAGAAGGAATCTTGGAGAAAAGACAATAATGAATCAGCACCGGGGGGAGCTCAGCAGCAATAGTGGGAGTTTTTGGGGAGAAAATGCAGCTTTTGGATGTGTTTTGGGTGATGGGGGCATTAAAACACCACTAAGAAGAGAACGAGCAGCTCTGCAGCACTGGGGGACAGCTCAGGCTCAAGGAGGTGTTTCCTCAGAGGAGGAAGAACAGGGTGAAAGGAACAAATTGCTCGGAAAAAAAAAAATCAGTCAGGATTAGAGAAAGAGTCCCCCCATGTTTTATAAAATGCTGGGCAGGTTCTTGGGATGTGAGACTTGTCAGGATTTAAGATTTAAGGGTTTCTGAAAGGTTTGATCATCCAGGTGTCAAGGGGCTGAAGCTGAGACAGCTCCACAAAACCGGTCTGTGGCCCAAGAGGATTTCTGCAGAATTTTGTTTTAATCTGAGCTTGAAAGTCGGGGTCTGTCAACAGCAGCACAGCAACTCTGAAATACTGAAAAACGAATTCAGTTTATCACAGGTTTTTTTACAAAACTTCTTGCCTTGATGCTTATCTCCAACATCAGTTTCTCTCCCCCTGCTGAGAATTCCTGATCCATCTCCCACGGAACACCAGGTGGGAGCTGTCACAAACCTCCTGGAAGGAATTTCCCCCCTCCTGGAAAAACAAAGTGCAGTGGCGAGGAGCTTTTCCCCCAGGACAGAAGCAGCAGAGGATGTGTGGGTGAGCAGCACCTCTGTCCCGTTTTTGCCCTCACTGCTGCAGGAACCAAAAATCAGAGGGAGAATCCCCAGCGCACCCCAGAGCAGGAGGGGATGTGGAACAGGCTGTGGAATGCGCTGAGGAAGAGGAGATTTTTGCAGCCCCTCCCTTTGCAACCTCCACCCTCCTTCCCCTGCACACCCCCGGCCCCGTGGGGATGGGAGGGCAAATTCAAAAACCTTCATTTTTGAATAAACTTTAAACAACTTTAAACTTTCATTAAAAGCAAAGCTTTATTTGGGGGAGGCTGGGCAGGCAGTGCAGGGTGCCAGCACTCCTCTCCCTCTCCCTGGGGAGGAATTGATCCCATTAAATCCATCAGGATGCTGGGAAGTCACAGCAGAGCCCTGGACATCTTCTGTCACACCGGTAATGCACAGAGACAAGCTCGGTGCTGCCTGGCCTGCAGAGCAGGGGAGGCATTAAATGAATTTTTCTCCATTGATTGGTGTCCTCATCGAGGGGGTTTCAGGGCCCATTCTTTAGGGGAACCAGCAGAGGGTTTGGTCAAGCATGTGGGGAAAGGTTCTGGAGGAATCCTGGGATTTGGTTATGTGGGATGGACAGAGCTGCTCGGTGGGAGCTGTGATATTCACCTGATCCAGGTGAGATTTGGATAATCAGTCTGTGTTAGATGAAAATGCTGTTTAAAACGCGGTGATTTGGAGAGAGAATCAGTTCTGGAGAGGAGGAGGCAGATGCTGCTCTTGTCTCCATCTGAGGCTGGGAGGGGCAAACAAAACTTCCACGAAACTGGGTGCAGAAGGATGATTTTTATCCCTTTTATTCTCCCTGGATCTATCCAAATCCAGGGTTTGATTCTGGCAGCACTCTTTGTTTTGCCCTCCCATGAATACCTCCAGAGCTCTGTCACGAACACCAAAGGTACCAAATTCCTTCAGAGCTTCCAAGAGTTGTGCCCCCTCACTGAGAGCTCCATAAATATTTCTGCACTTCATAAAAAAATAAACAATCCTGAACCGAAGGCGACCAAAAGAATTGCTGAGTCCAGCTCCTGGCTCTGCACAGGGTTTGTTTTCACCCCTGGAGGGACACAGCAGCATTTTATCACTGATTTTTTATTTTTTGTTAGGGGTTTGGGGATTTTTGGGTTTTTTTTTGAGGGGGGAGTATAGAGAACTCATGTGTGGGTGGAGTTACAAGGGGAAAGGCGAGGAAGCTTGGAAAACTGGAGTGTGATGTCCCAAACCACAGGCTGGCAGCCTTGCCCACGGTTTGCTGCTTTCCTCCAGGCTTTGCAAACACTTTCATAACTGTTCCGAGGGGGAGAATTCTCGCTCTGAGTTCCAAGGAGCCGAGGTGGGTAAATCTGCTTCCTCCCCCTTCTGCTGCGTGTGCTGGGTGTTTCTTTACGGGATACCTGAGGTCATTTTAGGAACTTGCTCCCCTGCACGAGGGTGAAGCTGAAGATGGGCTGTGAGGGTCTCTCTGCGCGCCCCAAAACGCCCCTCGGGAGGGAGTTAAAGCTCGCACCCCAAATTTCTGCCTGACTGAGCTTTCCCCTCATTGGTGATGCACAGCTACAGCCTGAAATTCAGCCCATTTTCTGGGGATTTCTTTCCCTCCTAAACACGCAAAGAGAACACGCAGCAGGCAGAGCGGGTGCTCCAGCGAGCCCGAAACCTCCAATTCCCAGCACAGAAAAGAGCCCAGAGCTAAAGCATCCAGGGGAGTGTGTTTATCCTCCTGAGGAGCTTTTTTCCAAGAGTCTCCCTCCAACCCCTGAGTGTCGAATCTGATTTTTCTTTTTTTTCTTTTTTTTTTTTTTTTTTTTTTTTTTTTTTTTCCCTGCCTCCAAACTTAACTGTTTTGCCACTGGAGAAATCCTCTGGATTCTCTTCCACATATCTGCGTTCTTGCTGGAAATCAGCTCTACCTCGCCCACATGACTGGTCTTCACCATTAATCCCAGCTGATGGCAGGGAGGGGCTCTGGTGGGAGGCAGCCATGTGGTGAACATTGAGCTCAGTGTTTTCCCCCTGCTTCTCTCCTCTCCAGACGGGCAAAACTGTTCCGCGCTGCCGTGGATGTGAAGTCCTCGCCGTGCTGCCTCTGCCTCTTCTCTCCCAAAAACTCTCAGAGCCCTGAATCTGCAGCCCTGGAGATCCCAAATCATAATAATTAAAAAAAAAAAAAAAAAAAAAAAAAAAAAAAAAAGAAAAAAAGGAAAAAAAAAAAGCAGCTCTGGCTGGATTTGGATGGAAGACGGAGCAGGGGATGAATAACAGGAGGGAAGAAAGAGTGAAGTTGGTTATTTTTCTGGCACATGGATGCAATTACACTCAGTGCATTCCAGAGGCGTTCCTTTGAATCCTGTGCAGGTCTGCCTGCCGTCCTTGGGAGAGAGGAAGAAAAAGGGAGGACAAGTCCCTCTTGCTGGGAGACGGAATGTCTGCATTTTCAATCCTCTTCTTAGGTAGGTTTTTGCTTTCTTTGGTGTCGCTCGGCTTTTATTTCATCAGACTTCCACGAGCCCGCTCCTTGTGCTTGAAATTCGTTTCTGGTGAGTTGGAGAAAAGGGGTTTGTAAAGGAGGAAACTTTCATGGAAACCTGTAATTTCTGCGGTGTTCGGGTTCTGATCCTGTTCTGGTCGCTTCACGAGCAGGGTGACGGCCAGAGATCTCCGATTATTTTTAAAAGCCGTGCTCAAACAGCCTCATTTGGGAACGTGTGTTTCTCGTTTAAAGAGGGCAGCGCTTTTCGGGGATCAGCGGGAGAGGGGCTCGCACCTCTCGGGCAAAACGAGGTGAATAAAATGCCTTTGTTTCAGGCAGGGTGTCAAGTTTGTGTAAGCGTGTTGAATTGTTGGGCACTCGGCGCTGGGATGTCGAAAATAAAAAGGGGTTATTGTTTGCAATGGATGGCTAAGATTAGAAACAGATGTGTTGGAGTGCAGGAGGGAGGAGTTGGGGGAGAAAAGGATGCGAGAAGGGGGGAAGGAACGGAGGGAAAGAAAGGAGAGAGGCTGACTCGTTGAGGAGGAGAGGAGCAGAGAACGGAAAAAGAGGAAGGAAAAAGAGAGTGAAGGAGAGCTGGAGGGTTGTGGGGGAAGGAGTTGGCAGCCCTGAGAGGGCTCCTGCTCCTCCAGGGGTGAGGAGTGAGCTGTGCTCACCCCGTCCTGCTGCTGACAGGCACCAGCCTGGTCTGGGCACAGCCTGGCAACTCCAGGGCCTGCTGTGTGCTGGGAACCTGGGTACAGGTGTGAGAACAGAGCCTGGGCTGGCCTCTGCTTCCCTGGGAGGAGCTGGGGGACAGGCAAGATAGGAGTTTCGAACAGCTCTAAAGGACTGTGCCAGGGAAAGCCCCGTTTAAACCCCCCCAGGTGTGGAATGTGGACTAGAGAAGGAGGTTTGGTGAGCAAATACAACATGTGTCCAGCTGCTGATTAATGGAGAAGTGGCTTTTGCTCCAGGGATTGCTGGTAAAGGTTTTATCTGTGGGAGTGTGCTGGGGTTTGGATGTGCTGGAGGATCTGGGCAGTGCAGGCAGCACTTTGTGCCCCGCACATCTGCTCCGGCCATTTGTGCCTCTCTCTGCTGGGGAGTGTTTGAAGAGCACTCCAGGGGATGGGAGCAGGGTTAGGAATGGAGCACCCCAGGGGATGGGAGCAGGGTTAGGAATGGAGCACTCCAGGGGATGGGAGCAGGGTTAGGAATGGAGCACCCCAGGGGATGGGAGCAGGGTTAGGAATGGAGCACTCCAGGGAATGGAGCAGGGTTAGGAGCAGAGCACTCCAGGGGATGGGAGCAGGGTTAGGAGCAGAGCTCCAGGGGATGGGAGCAGGGTTAGGAGCAGAGCACTCCAGGGGATGGGAGCAGGGTTAAGAATGGAGCACTCCAGGGGATGGGAGCAGGGTTAGGAGCAGAGCACCCCAGGGGATGGGAGCAGGGCTAGGAGCAGAGCACTCCAGGGGATGGGAGCAGGGTTAGGAGCAGAGCACTGCAGGGGATGGGAGCAGGGCTAGGAGCAGAGCTCCAGGGGATGGGAGCAGGGTTAGGAGCAGAGCTCCAGAGGATGGAGCAGGGTTAGGAGCAGAGCACTGCAGGGGATGGGAGCAGGGTTAGGAGCAGAGCTCCAGAGGATGGAGCAGGGTTAGGAGCAGAGCACTGCAGGGGATGGGAGCAGGGTTAGGAGCAGAGCTCCAGGGGATGGGAGCAGGGTTAGGAATGGAGCACTGCAGGGGATGGGAGCAGGGTTAGGAGCAGAGCACTGCAGGGGATGGGAGCAGGGTTAGGATCAGGGATCAGAGCTCCAGGGGATGGAGCAGGGTTAGGAGCAGAGCTCCAGGGGATGGGAGAGCAGGGTTAGGAGAATCTCAGCTCCTGCCAGGGGCTGCTCTGCCCTTTGGGAAGTGGCTCTGTGGGAAATGGGGGCACAGAAAGGTTGGCTGCTCACCTGGCTGGTGGAGACAATGGCAACTGCAGTCTTGGACCCTATTCAGCTGCTGAATATCCCAAAATGTTGGAGGTTTGAAGCTAAGGAACAAACTGTTGCTGCAGAAAAAGTGGGTTTGTCTGTATTACGACAGCTGACCTTTGCTGCTTTTATCTATAAAACACAATTGGCTTTGTCACTGTATCCTCAGCACCTCCTCTATGACAGGAGCACAGGAATGCCCAACAAAAGACACTGCCCTCTCCTGCAGTCGGGTTTCTCAGTCTCTCCTGTCCAAACACTGCTGAGGGGAGAATTGTCTTCAAAACTCCGAGCAAAACCTGGAATGTTTTGTCTCCTGGTGCCACAGTGGTCACTGAACTGCCCCCTGAGCTTTACCTGCCTTGCCAGCAGAGGACTCGGTCTCTCTGCTCCTTGGCCAGCTTCATTCACCAGCATTAGAAACAAGTCCAGGGAAAAGTAAGGAAATGTTGTGGTTCCCTGTTCCTAGATCCTCTGAACACAAGGAGGCTGGGGGCTCGGATCTGCTGGCTAAAGTCTGGATTTTCTGCAGGAAAAATCTACAAAACTGCCAGTGATGTCTTGCTAATTTTGTTTTGTTTTGCTTTTTGCTGATAAAGTGAAGACTAATGTGGAAAAAAAAAAAACCAAAAACCTGTTTTAGAGAAGCCTTGAGCGGAAGGTTTGGGTTTTCATCATTAAACATCCCAATAACGTGGCCAATATACACAACTCTCGTCTTTTCCACTGTTTACCTCTCCGGGGCACACGAGCAGCTGTGTGAGGAAACGGGAGCCCACGTGTTTGAAGGAGACTTTATTAAAACAAGACAAGATAAAAGACATTGCTGAGTGTGGGCAGGAGCATGGCCAGGAGAGGCTGAGACAGGGATGTGCAGAGGGGAGCGTGGTCCATGCTCTGCCTGTGAGTGTGACGTGGCTGTGACCAGCTGAGGAGAGAGAATCAGGTGCCACAAACTCCCTCTGTAAAACACTGCACCCCTAAAAAGCAGAATTCTGAGGTGGATCTTCACTTCTGAGTGGAAAAGGGTCATAACAGAGCGTTGCGTTTTTCAGCAGGCAGCCAATGCTTTCATTGAGATGTGTTCCCGAGCTGGTTTAAATTTTACCAGGTGGGAAATCTCCTCTGCCTTTCCCCCACTCCAAGTAAATCACAAATGTTTTTAGTGACCCTTCAATTCGAGGAAAAAGCTGATTTTCTCCTGACTGAAACAGTTGGCAGGGGTGATCATTTGTATGCGCTGGTTTCATGTGCTTTTCCCGGGGTTGTTGGCGGGTGGGAGTGCTCTGCCCTGCAGGAACTGCTGGGGTTTGGGATCACAGCAGGAGATGTGCCAGCCCCAGTCACTCACCCACCTTCCTGACGTGCTGCTGTGGGCAGTGACCCTTCCCAGCTCTGGCACGGGTCATCCACACCCAAGCAATAAAATAATCATCTTATTAGGGATCAGCCAGATGCGCTCTGTGGGAGCCAGGGTATCATTCTGGGATGGCGCTGAGAGCAAGAGCCCCTCCTGAGTGATGCTTTAAGTTTCAGCTTCCATGTATTTCAGGTTCTGTGCTGCCCAGGGTGCAGCTCTGAGCTCACACTCAGGGTCACTCAGCTCTCTGCACACAGCAGGGACACAAAACAAATCCTGTTCCTGCTGCACACCAAGGACAACTTTCAGCCCCAAAGCACAAACAGCGGTGGCTGGAGGGAGGAACAAGAAGGATGGGAGCTCACAGCCTGGAGCTGGAATGGGACAATGAAACCCCAATGTGCAAATGGACCAAAACTGATCAAAGTGTCAGACCTTGTGACCCTTTGTCCATTTTGTGTCCATTTTTGTTCCACCTTGGGTGCAGCCCTGTCCAGGCTCGTGTCCTGCCCAAGCTGTACCTTAAAGATATTTCAATAAATCTGTGCTTTATTCCCCAGCTCTGCCCAGTCTCTGTTCCAGCTCAGCCCTCCCAAGGCATCAGCCTCTGGTGACCCAGACAGGGTGGTGAGGCATCTGAACCAGCTCAGCCCTGCCCTCCAAGCACTGAGGTCGAGGACTCTCTTTCAGCGCTGTCCCAGGGCGCTGCAGCCTCTGTGCTGAGCACCCAACCTCCTCCTGTCTCACTGCACCAGAAAAAGGTTACAGAGCAGCTCCTTGCAGCTCCTGCTGGCGTGAGGAATCGCCTGTGACAGCAGGCATTTGCCCAGGTATCCACGGGCTGGGAGCTGGGAAATCCGAGACGATGCGGGCGCTGGGGCCACCCGGGGCTGTGCTCTGGTGGAAAACCCTGCTCTGGGAACCCTGTCCTTGGCATCCTGCTCCCTAAAACCTTCTATTCTGTGCCACAGCAAAGCAAAACCCACCGGGATGGTTGTTCTTTTAAAGAAGTGTTCCTACTCTCAGGGAGCGCGCTGGGAATCGTGAATTGAAGGGATGCTGCTGCCTAGGAGTAGTGGAGACATCGGAGGCAAAGAGACAGTGCAGGGTGCTTAAAACAGAGCTTGTGGATCTCTATTCCTGCTGATTCTTCAGCAGCAAAACCCAAAGAAGACAGTTTTCAGGTTGCCTGAAACAAAGGTTATGGACCTTAATTCCTGCTGGTTCCCCAGAAATCGTAGAAACCAAAGGAGACAGTGCAGGGTGCTTAAAACAGAGCCTGTGGATCTCTATTCCTGCTGATTCTTCAGCAGTAAAACAGTTTTCATGTTGCCTGAAACAAAGGTTATGGATCTCTATTTCTGCTGATTTTCCAGCTATTTCCAAAATTTCTCAGTGGTAACTAAAATACACAACATATTTCCTGTTTTCCAGTTCTCCCTGGCTCCTTCTCTTGCCTTTGACTGTCCCATGCTGCTGGAGGTTGGTGGTACAAGGGATTTGCCTCACTTTCTCAGAACATTTAGCACCAACCTTGGCTCGGGAGTGGTGTAAAAAACCCAACCTGCAGCTGGGAAAAGGGGTTTTGTGTGCGACTTTTGTGCCTTGGTTTCACCTCCCCTTGGTCACCAGCTCCTGAAGGAATGCAGGGGACTTGGTGGTGTATTTAGATTTTTAAAAAATTAAATAAAGGGAACTCTTCTCCTCAGGACAGCTTTGTGGAATTGATAATGATTTCTCCCAGATTCCAAGAGCAGGCAGCAAAACATAACTGTGTGGGATGTTCAGGCTGTTAGAGGAGCGTGGATTTAATTCCAAGTCTTTATTAGAACACTGCTCTGGGAGTAACTGAGCAAAGGGAATAAAGGAAAGCAGAGGATCCCTTCGGTGCTCCGGGGGGAATTCAAAGGAGTCAGACATAATTGAGTTGCTCTCTGGCAGAATATCAGGGTTAACACTCCTGGTGAGACACTCCAGTTCTTCCAAAGCCAGGGATGGTTTGCATCAAATAGTTGCTGTCGAGACACTGGATGATAAATTGTCGGTTTTTCCTCTAGTGGTGCTTTGTTCTATACCAAATAGTTGGGATTTTTAGCATCTAAAACCGAACCAAAACAAAAGATTCGTTTGGAGGGGTCTTTTTTTTTTAATCCTTCCTGCTTTTTTCCATTTTACCAAGAGGGAGGAAAAGCAGCACGCCAAAACTGCGGAGAAGGATTCATTTCTTTGGGAAGCAGAGCCAGAGGGAAGGCAACTTTTCTGAATTCCCCATGGAAAACAAGTGTTTTGCCTTTGTACCCAGCCTGGCCTTGTCTCCTCCACACAGAATTAGTGGTTTGCTTTTGGGGGGGCCCTGGCCCACTTCAGAAGGATATTTTGTGTAAGAGCAGCACAGGCTTCTTCCCAGAAATGCCACTGCACATCTGGCATGGAGATATCCTGGTGTTTGTCCTCGGGATCACAACAAACACCCCTGTTCTCCTCCAGGCAAACACGGGGTTTTGTAGGGTTTTCAGCAGGTTTGCAGTCTGGGATTTGTTCTCAGAGCTGGAAGGAGATGTAAACAGTCCCTCTGCCAGTCTTAAATGGATTTGGAGAAGTTTTTATGTCTAAGTCTTTGTTACACCAGTCTAAAGATTGTGTGTAACACCAATCAAAAGGTCAAGCTGCTTTCTGTGCCTTTTCCCCGCAGTTTTCATCAAAATCCACCTTCAATTTCTAATTAAGCAATGCCCTGTGTTAGCCCAGGCTGCAGGCAGTGTTTGTGCCTCCGAAATGTGTTTAATTGTGCACATCTTGTGTGCTGCACAAGTGCAGAAGGAGCTTGGTGGTGCCTCGTTGAAAAGATGAATGGGTCTGTCTTGGTTGGGTGGTTTTTGTTTCTTTTTGTTGGGTTTTTTCCCCCCAAACCTCTGTCTCCATCCGTTTTTAGAAATGCTCAGTTTACAGAAGCAGCCCAGCAAAAAGTCAAGGGTGAAGTCAGGTCAGGGAGGTTTGTGGATGGAGCCGCAAACAACAGGACAGGGACGGCTGGGCAGGAAGCACAACAATGGAAAACATGGGAGAAGTCAGCAGGCACCAGGCTGAATTCCAGCCTCTTCATCTCCTGGGCTCTCTGCTCCCCTCAGCACTGCTGGGGCACTGACAGCCACCTCTGCCAGCCTGGGATGAAATTTTCCTTGCAGAGAGTGCAGGGAGGGTGAATGCAACAGGAGCCTGGCGCCCTGCACTGGGTCATCAACCCAGAATAAAGCTGCTCCTTCTCCCCAGAACTATCCCAGCCCTAGAAAAGGAGGGTGGGCACCCGGCCAGGCTCTCCTCAGCCACACCTTGGCACCTTGGTCTGTTTATCTGACTCCTCAAGGAGCTCTGTCTCCTCTTTGTGACAAGCTGTAGAGAGCACAGAGCAGCTCCAAGGCGATGGAAATCCCATCCTGTCCTCACCTGCTCCTTCCCTTTCTCCAGGAAATCATTCAGCAGCTGAAAAAGGCAAAGATTTAACTCGGGATTTGCCAGTCCCACCATGCCAGATTTGCTGTGCCACAAGGATCAATCCCCATCAGAGCCCTCTCCCAGCCCCTCTCTCCTCCTGGGGAGCTGCCACGATTTCCTTTTTCATGGCAGGAGAAGGAGGCTGAGCCCTGGGTGGAAAGGTCGGGGTTCAGCTCAGTGCCTGCAGCTGGATCGCCCTCGCAGGGAGGTCAGTGAGGATCGGGGTGTGTTCCTGGCACTGCCTGGCAGGGGGAGGCAGTTTGTAAATAATGAACACTTACTGCACATTAATGGTGATACTTATCACTTATTGATGGTGATATCTATCATTATTTATCACATATTCATGGGGTTTTTTGGTACCACTGTGCTGAGGAGCTCCACTCGTGGTGTCTGCGCTGCTGTGCTCTCAGAGAAAGCTCAGAGAAAGGAAATCCTGGGCTCTGTGTGCTGGCTCTCTGAATTACCACGTGCTGCATATGAAAAAAAAAAAAAAAGAAAAGGAAAGGAAAATTGAGTTTTTCTATCTAGCAAATACACGGAGTGCATGGCGGCTGTGAGGTCTTTCGAACGGATTCTTTCCCTAAGTGCCTGGATGGGCTGTCAGGAGGCCTTTCAGAAATGTATAAAAAAATAATGATGACTCCATTCCATTCCCTTTGTGCTCCAGCAAAACATTGGAATTAGGTGGTTTTCCAGCATTTGGAATATTTGAGATGGGCGCTGGATGAGTCTCACAGCTCAGATCACTCAGGCTGTGTTTCTCCTTCAAGCCTTGATAGAATTTGAAAGGTCACAGGAGGGTTTAATATAGATTATTGGCCAGGTAGGGCCAGAAATCACGGGGTGTCTTTGTGTGTTCTGTGCTTTCATCTAACACAGCAAGACTGGAATATTGAACTGAACCAGAGTCGGGCACTTTTTTTTTTTTTTTTTTTTTTTTTTTTTTTTTTTTTTTTTTTTTTTTTTTTTTTTTTTTTCCTTAATATATTGCAGGGTTTTCAACCTTGAAGGCAAATCCCTTTACGACTTCATTGTTTAAATTTAGGTTTTGTTTTGCGGGGGGGATCGTTAGACTTGAAGCAAAAGCCTCGTAGCCCAGGGACTGTCACTTCTGATTACTTCCAGTGACACTTCCAATTATTTCCAATCACAATTCCAGGGACAGGAGGAAAAAAAGGAGCCGCGTTCTCCAACATCAGGGGTTTTTTGTTTGGTTGTTTTTTGGGGTTGTTTTTTTTCCCTCTTTTCCCCTTTCCCTGAACAAAGCAGCATTTCTCAGAGCTGGGAGAGGTGCAGAGCGGCGTTTGGAGCTGTGCTGCGGCACGATTCCAGAGGGAATCTGCCGGAGCGAGGCTGGAGGCCGGTGTCTGGCGGGGAGCTGGGAATCCTGCTGTGGATCCCGCCTTGTTGAGCAATGCTGAGGAAATTGCCTCGCCCTCCCCAGGCACTGGCTGGCACTAGAGCTCGGTTCAGAGCAGCAGCAGCAGGCTGGGAAAGCTCCCTGCCCCTCCTGAGACAGGAACGGGCACAGGAGCTGCTCCTGGGGAGCCAGCGCCTCAAAATGGGACACAGCAATCTGCTGGGGCAGCTTGGGTGGCTTCCAGGGACACCAAACCCAGGATTTGGTGCAGTGCTTGGCACAGGGACACAGCAATCTGCTGGGGGAGCTTGGGTGGCTTCCAGGGGTACAAAAACCAGGATTTGGTGCAGTGCTTGGCACAGGGACACAAAAAATCTGCTGGGGGAGAATGAGTGATTTCCAGGGACACCAAACCCAGGATTTGGTGCAGTGCTTGGCACAGGGACACAAGAATCTCCTGGGACAGCTTGAGTGACTTCCAGGGACACCAAACCCAGGATTTGGTGCAGTGTTTGGCACAGGGACACAGCAATCTGCTGGGGGAGCTTGAGGGACACAAGAATATATTGAGAGAACTTGAGTGACTTCCAGGGACACCAAAGCACAGGATTTGGTGCAGTGTGTTTGGCCCAGGGATGCAAAAAATTCTGCTGGGGGAGTTTGAGGGATAAAGGAATCTGCTGGAGGAGTGAGTGATTTCCATGGACAACAAACCCAGGATTTGGTGCAGTGAGTTTTGCCCAGGGACACAGAAAATCTACTGAGGGAGTTTGAGGGACACAAGAATCTCCTGGGGCAGGTTGGGTGACTTCCAGGGGTACAAAAACCAGGATTTGGTGCAGTGAGTTTGGCACAGGGACACAGCAATCTGCTGGGTGAGAGTGAGTGATTTCCAGGGACACCAAACCCAGGATTTGGTGCAGTGTTTGGCACAGGGACAGAGGAATCTCCTGGGACAGCTTGAGTGACTTCCAGGGGTACAAAAAACAGGATTTGGTGCAGTGAATTTGGCACAGGGACACAGGAATTTCCTGTGGAAGCTTGAATGATTTCCACAGACACCAAACCCAGGATTTGGTGCAGTGAGTTTGGCCCAGATGAGCCCAGGCTGCTGCACCCTTCAAATCACGATGTGGGAGAGCTGCCCAATTCCCAAACATCTCTGGTAGCCTCGCTTGGAGCTCCTCGAGCATAAAAACAGCCTCAAAATGGTGTCAGAGCTTCCAGTCACACTCAGCAAAGCCTGTCCCCCCCTCAGTGATGCTGCGCTGGGCTCGGAGGCTCTGCTCAGCTCTTTTCTTCATTTGCTGCAGAGCATTGCAAGGGCTGGGCTCTGCAGGAAGGGGATTTTGTACTGTGCTAATGCATAGTCACCATTCGTGTTTATTTACCATTTGTAGGCTGTGTTCGTGTTTATTTACTAATTGTATATTGCATTATTGTTTATTTACTCTTTGTCGGAATGGATGAGCAGCAAAGCCGGTGAGGTGTTTAGAGCTGGATTTAAAGAACCTGAGTGAATTTAGGATGCAGGACCTGAACATTCCCAAAACAGCAGCAAATGGAATTGAGCTTTATGTGGTGACTGGCAACCTTTTACTTTTAAAGTAGAGATTATATTTATCAGTGACCCGGCTGAGTGATGTTTCTGGTGATTGCTCCTCACTGCCTTCACCCCCTGTTGCTGTTTGAGTGCTGGGAGGGGATTTTCTCGTGTTTATCCAGGTCTGCAGGTGCTGGATGTCACTGGGAGCCACCTGTGCCAGCTCCATCCCTTCCTGCCAGGAAAACCAGCGTGTCTTTGGAGGATGGATGCTGCTGTGACATCCAAACACGAGTTATTTGTCACCTGAGCGCAGAGCAGAGCTCCGATCTTTATCAGTGAGGTTCAGGGGCTCAATTCCACCTGAGCAATTTGACGTATTGCTTTGCCTGGAGACCTCCCAAGGACTCCTGGTCAGCAGCTGCGATGCTTTTGTGGCATTTTCTGTTTGGCTGAGCTCGGTTCCAGCACTGAGTGGCACTCAGGTGGCACTTTGGGACAGCTGGGAGCTGCTGCCCCCGGAGCCTCTCACAGAAGGAGCTGTTTGAATCCCTCCAGAGCGGTGGAGATGTTCCCACAGTGCAGCTTTGTCTGTGGTCTCCGCTCTGGGCAAAGCCTCTCCTCCTTTCCATTGTTTCAAGCTCTTGCTGGGAGACAAAGGGAATTTTAGCCAGACAAAGCAGAGCTTTTTTGCTGACAAATGCCATGATTTTTATTTTGTTTTATTTTATTTTTCCTATTCAAAGTGGGATTTGAAGCAATGGTGAGTGTTTTCTGGTCAAAGAAACATTCAGGATGTTGAGGTTCCGGGCTGGATTTTGCCAGTGATTCATGATTTAGTGATTCAGGCTTCATTTTTAAGTGTCTGGTGGTTTTGAGTGTCTCCATTTCCAGTGACATAAAGGAGGAGCACTCTGGAATTTGTGAGTGTTGGGACACCCGGGTCACACAAAGGAGGTGTTCTTTAATCACTCCAAGATTTGGGAGTGCACTGGGGAACTGAAAATGCCGGGTTTGACAGAGGGAGAGCACTCAGACCGTGCC
Source organism: Delichon dasypus (assembly GCA_037837765.1). Classification (NCBI taxonomy): domain Eukaryota; kingdom Metazoa; phylum Chordata; class Aves; order Passeriformes; family Hirundinidae; genus Delichon; species Delichon dasypus. Next base: position 3,787,673 of record JBBAXF010000027.1, read on the forward strand.
GACCTTTCCCTCCAGCCCTGAATTCGCTGCACAAACGGGGCTGCAGAGCCCAGCCCAGTCTGTTCCACCTGGTTTAATGCGGGAAGAGGATTCCAGTGCTGTGCCAAATGCATCCCGGCTTTCCTGGCTCATTCCTCTTAGCCCGAGGCTACCCCTGGAGTCAACAAAACCCACAATTGTGCAGCTGTCACTTCACCCAGGCTTGGTGTGACCTGCTGGAAGGAAGCTCCCAACTCCTGGGCTGCTGAATTCCACCAGCCTCCCTCCTCTGATGACTCGGGCTCGAATTTTTGTATTTTTCCTATCCAGCAGCGCCCTGGGCGTGCTGCTCTCCCATTGTGGGGCAGCAAGGAACGTGTTCCCATCAGGAAAAGGCTCCAAATGTTGCAGAGTTGTCACAGGCACTTTCCCCTCCCCATATTCTCCATAGGAGAAGACAAATCCAGGATGTGAACGGAGGAATTGCACCAGCCAGAGATATTTAGGGTGGTTTTCTTTTTCTGGATATATTGATTTTTCTTTCCTGGATTTTAAGCAGGGATTTCTTTGCCTGTTTCCCACTGTTCCTTCAAACCCTGCAGCCTCCAAGGTTTGCATGGAAATCCTCAGTTTTAACCAGGCTTAAGCCTGGTTTTGACCCTGCCTGCTGTCGGAACCAGTCAGGCGCGTGGTTAGCATCCCTCTGTGTCATTCCAGAGCAGAAATTCCCGAAGAAAAGCTGGGAACTGAAGAGATCCAGCTTAAATGAATTCTTTACTTCCTCCCCTCCCGACAGACACCTTTAAGCAAAGAACATGCGGGGAGGGTAAAACAAAGCCGATAACAAAAGCTGGTTATTCATGCATGTGGGACGATTTGAACTAGCCAGTTAGGCAATATTGACATTTTCCCTGCCTTGTTCGTGCTTTTCTGAGCGCTGCTGGGGACTGCTCTTTGTTCACGGTTTTAAGGGTTGTGCTGGTGGTGCAGGGCGTGTTCTACCCCACCTGAGTGAATGCGAATTTAAAATTGAATTATCTGCCATGAGTGGCTCACTCCTGTGCTTCCATACCCTTTTTTTTACCACCACCTAACGAAGGGCAGAAGGAAATCCTTTATTTTGACCAGCAAAATTTGCCTTGCCCGAGGAGAGCCCTGAAGATGCAAACCCCTTTTATCACTTTGCAACAGCAGATGACATCTGCAGGAGCCTCTCCCCTTCCAGAGCCACTCCTGCCTGCCTTCCCCACTCCCAGAGCAGGCTGGAGCCTCTCCCCCACCGTGCTGTGATGCAAACCCGTGTGTGCAGCATCCCTCTGCTGCTGGCTGGAGCTTTTCCTTCCAGTTCCTGGCCTCGGGGTCATCCTCTCAATATTTTCCTTTTCTGCAGCGTGGAAAACCCGGCCTGCCCAGAAAATACATCAGCTCCAACAGCTCCTGGCAGCCTTGGTGCTGGTGAGACAGGCTGGGAGTGTGCTGGAGCTTTTTAACTCTGTGTGCTCATCTTCTCTTGGGGGTTTGGGGCTTTCAGAAGCCTCTGATGGGCTCTGGGATTCTCTGATCCCCACAGTGCCTCTGTCACACTGAAAGCTTCTGGTTTAGCAAGTCGAGCTCAGGAACAGCTTCAGCCTGTGGAAGGGAAATTAATTTCCAGTTCCTGCGAGGAGGGACAGGAATTTAGAGCTGCTCTTCCAGCCTTGCTGCTGATTTAAATGCTGCTTCATATTTTATGATCATCTGGTAAAAGCAGAACAGAGGGGGGGGGGGGGGGAAACAACAACAAAAAACTCTCCAAAGAGTAAAAAGCAGATAAATTCTGGGTTTTTTGTTTTTTGTTTTTTTTTTTTTTAAATATCTATGTGGAGATTGGAGCAGGGCTCACTCAATACTCTCTTCTAGAAAACGTCCTCTACCTGGAAGCAGGATCTGCCTGGCAGTGAGAGTTAATTGCCCCGCGTTTAGGAGGTGTGTGATGTTCTTGCCTTTGAGGCTATCCAGTTCTCTTCTCCCCTCGCTGATTTAATGTCCCAGCTTTGTTGTAACCTCTGCCGTGGCACTGAAAGCTTTAATTCATGCAGGGAACACCGTGTGTGGTCTCCTCGTTCCCAAAACTCCATCACCTTATCGGCAAGCGGGGGAGAGGTTGTCAGAGGGTCTGGGATTGCTCTGGGTGAGGAGAAGGAGCTGGCTTTGGGCTGGGTTCTGGGAGGAAAGGGCAGGAGCAGCTCTGTGTCCCTGCTCTGGAGGAAACAGCCCTGCTCATGGTTTGAAATCATTCCGGGGGTTTATTTTTCTGTGTCAGCACTGTCAGAGCCGATCATCCTCAAGCAAAAGAGGCCATCCTAGCCCGGCAAGAGAAGGACCTAAAGTGAGGAATCCCCTTCAGCAAGGATGTGACAAGCAGACTGACAGTGTAGAGGGAAGGGGGAAAAAAATATCCTGAGCCAATATGGATAAAATTAGGGCCTGATTATGAGGCGGAATTAAAAATAAACCGGGAAGAATTCCCCTGGTGGAGGAGGGAGCTGGTGGAGCAGCAGGACGGGCAGCTCCTGGTGCCAGCCACGCATTCTAACAGCAGTAATTGAGCAGGTAATGATGATGAGAGCTCCTAAACAGCCTCTCTCACCGCCGGGGCCATGCGGGCAGCGCTGGATGGAGCAGATAAATGTTATTCGCTTTAAACAGCAGCCGCTGCTCCTCTCCTCCCGTCCTCTGTGATGCAGGAGTTGTGCAGAATGGATGAACGTTCCGGGGAGATGCCAGGGAAAACGTCCTGGGCAGAGAGGAAAAGCTCCTGGAGCATCCTGGGCTGTGCTCTGCGGGTTCCTGCAGCTTCTCCCGGTGAGAGGTCAGGAACTGTTCAGGCGTCCTGGAAAACCGAGCAGGACACTTCCCTCCAGCTTCAGGTGGAGTTGGAGACTTCCTGCAGGAACGGCAGTGACCAAAGCACGGAAAGGGGCATTTAAAACGTGGTGTCTTTATAGCAGAAAAGTCAGAATTCTTTGTAAGGAGGTGAGATGGGAAGACAGAAATCTGTGGGTTTTTCTTCCAGTTCTAGTGGTGACTCTGTCACCCACTGGAATGAGAATTTTCACTGCTAAAATTCAATTGTGTAGTTGATAAGCTCGCCTCCAGTCCCAGGAGGCGCTTTTAACAAGAACTTTTGGAGCCTCGGCTTCCCCAGCTGTGAAAAAGAAAAGGAATTATATATATATTCTGTTATATAATGGAATTTATGGTCTTGAGACAAAGTGGGGAGTATTGGTAAATAATTTGATTATGGCTTTTATCAGGCTGCCCTTTCCAAAGAGCTTATAGCTGCTGTCTGCTTGCATTTGTATTTTGTGTCACCGGGATGGAGCTGTGCCCTGACAGAGGCGCCTCTTTCAGCATTTAGGGAAGAAGGGTTTGAAATCTTAAGGAGCCACGCAAGCCCTTGCCTGAATTCTTTATAAATTTTGTAGGAAACACACTCAACCATACTTCCTAAAAGAGGAAATGCTTGAGCCCTGTCTCCTGTGTTTAGAATAAACAGAGTCCAGATAATTTAATCTAAAAGGAAAACGCTCTTTTGAGGATAAACAGCCTGAATAAAACATTTCTGAGCAAAGGCACGGCCACGTCCCCGCCTCCCCTGCACACCCCCGGAGCAGTTTGGATCCTGCAGGATGCCAGGAGCAGCTCTGAGCAGGGAATTGGCCTCCCCACAACCCAAATCCTGCTCAGGAGCCCTGCCCCAGCCGTGCTGGTACCTACAACCACCCCAAGCCCCCCTGGAGCAATCAGGACGCTGCAGTTGGGTCCTGCATTTGGCTTGCTCTGTAGAAATGTCAAATATCGCCTGGCAGACACTTTGGCGTTGTTGCTGGATGTTAATGAGGGCCAGATGGAGACTGGGACAGTCTGGGCTGCTCTAATCTGCAGCATGGAGCTATTTGATTGTTTTTATTTTTATTTTACTCTAATTTTTAAAAAAAATTTATTTATCCTTTCTCTACTAAGCAAGAACAACAGACATTTTCCAGCGTGATGAAGCTGTGGGTGCTTTCTGCTGAGCTGGCTGGGCTGGAGGAGCACAGTGGGGTAAATCCAAGCTGGAAACAGGGAAATGAGGGATTCCTGACACTCCAGATCCAGCAGGAAGAGCAAGCAGGGGTGTTAATTGTCAGAAACCGTCATACACGAAAGTGTCCTGCGCTGGGTGCCAGGATGTGGTGAGGATGTGGAACAGAAAAACAGGGACGGGCAGGGCTGGGATGCCCGCTGCTTTCCAGCTCCTTGGCATGCCCACTTGGAATGTTAGCTGATTTCCAGTTATTTAAAATATTCACTTTACCTGTTAGCTAGCTTCCAGTCATTAAAAATACTCACTTTACCTGCTAGCTGGTTTCTAGTTATTTAAAATATTCACTTTGCCTGCTTGATTGTCTCCAGTTTTCAGGATGCCCACTTAGAATATCAACAGGTTCCCAGTTATTTAAAATATTCACTTTACCTGTTAGCTGGTTTCCAGTTATTAAAAATATTTGCTAAACCTGTTGGCTTGTTCCCAGTTATTTTAAATATTCACTTTGCCTGCTCGATTGTCTCCAGTTTTCGGGATGCCCGCTTAGAATATCAACAGGTTCCCAGTTATTTAAAATATTCACTTTACCTGTTAGCTGGTTTCCAGTTATTAAAAATATTTGCTAAACCTGTTATCTTGTTCCCAGTTATTTTAAATATTCACTTAATCTATTAGCTGGTTTCCAGTCATTAAAAATACTCACTTTACCTGTTAGCTGGTTTCTAGTTATTTTAAATATTCACTTCGCCTGCTCGATTGTCTCCGGTTTTCGGGATGCCCACTTAGAATATCAACAGGTTCCCAGTTATTTAAAATATTCACTTAATCTATTAGCTGGTTTCCAGTTATTAAAAATATTTGCTAAACCTGTTGGCTTGTTCCCAGTTATTTTAAATATTCACTTTGCCTGCTTGATTGTCTCCAGTTTTTGGGATGCCCACTTAGAATATCAACAGGTTCCCAGTTATTTAAAATATTCACTTAATCTATTAGCTGGTTTCCAGTTATTAAAAATATTTGCTAAACTTGTTGGCTTGTTCCCAGTTATTTTAAATATTTCTTAGCATCTTGTTTCTAGTTATTTAAGATGCTTACTTAAGCTGTTACCTTGTTTCCAGTCATTTAAAATACAACACTTAACCTGTTAGCTTGTTTCTAGATAATTTAAATATTCACTTAACCTGTTAGCTGGTTTCTAGATAATTTAAATATTTGTTTAACCTGTTAGCTGGTTTCCAGTTATTAAAAGTATTTCTGTAACCTGTTAGTTTGTTTCTAGATATGTGAAATATTCACTTTTCTGGTTAGGTTGTCTCCAGCCACTTGGGATGCCCACTCAGGCTGTTAGCATGTTCCCAGTTATTTTAAATGTAAAATTATTGTGTTATTTTGTTTCCAGCTATTCAAAATACATCACTTAGCCAGTTAGCTTGTTTGCAGTTTTTTATTTAATCTGTAATTTTGTTTCCAGTTATGGACACGAGCCGGTTTGGGGGCAAGAACACAGCAACAGGGTAAAAAAATTAAAAATCTGACTTTTCCTTAGCTGTTTTTCCCTATCAGCAAGAGCCAATCGAGTCCTTTAGGCAGAATTGCTCCTCCTGGGGCTGCCCGGGTTTGTCTGAGTTATTCCTGCCCCCGATTCAGCTCTCTGAGCTCTCCCAGCTGCATCTCTGGGCAGCCTGACCAGAATTCCACTTCTCCTGCATGGATTCAGGCAGTGAGTCTGAATTCAGGCTCCTGCCTGGCAGAAATCATGGGAAGAAGGAGCCAGGGACTCCAGGATTAGAGGAGAACAGGGTTGATTTAATGGTTCTTTCACTCTGAAATAACCCAGTATGAGGTGGAGGTGGAAGAAAACCCCTAAGTGGAATCACATAGAAATGCAGGGAATTTGTTGCTGTTGGGGAGAGGCACTTATTGATATTCTGGAAGAAATAAATCAAATTTCACTTGCCATTGAGCCTTCTAGGTAGGCTCAATAGACAGAAATATATTTCTGAACAGACATTAAACGCTTTGAATCTGTTTCCAGCAGTTGGATGTTCCATTTCTTGGTACAATTTCCTTAATTCCCGAGGGGAAATGGGTCCAGTTCTGCCTTTGTCAATGCTCAGCATCACATCTGCCCAATGCCACTGATGAGGACAGTTTTGGAAACAACCCCTGCCCTGTAGGATTAGAAATGTCCAGAAAGGAAAGGTGAGAATCTTTTAAAGATTTGAAATCTTTTCAAATCAAGTTTTGCTCCTGCTGTTCTTGGGCTGCGGGAAAGGAAAATGTTGCAGGTTTTGCTGTTTTATTCAGCTCCAAGTCTGTCTTCTGAAGGGTTTTAAGGACTGAGTGCTCAGAATAAAAATCAGGATGCTGCTCAGCATCCTGGTGGGATGGACCCAGCTTGACATGGGAAAAAGGGAACCAAAGTGGGGAGGAAACTCGAGCTGACTGAGGTTTTTCACATTTCATGGCCAGCACCTGAGTGTAAATGGAAAGCACATACACTGAGTTTGTAGATCTGAACCGCTGGATTTGAGTGGGTCTGACGTTGGCTGTGATAAAGAAAAGAGGTTTTCTCAAAGTGGTGGAGAAATAATAACAAAAACACCCTGAGGAAACTTTTGAGGGGGTTGAGCTTTGGCTTTGGGGAGAGTTTTGTGCAGCCTGGGGTGAAGAGCTGCCCTCCCACTCCTCCCTGCAGCCTCCCAGCCACGCTCTCTGTCTCTGGCTGCTTCAGCACAGGAGAAATGTGTAAATAATGGGAATGTGGGGCTTTGTTTAGCAGCTGGTGCCTGGAGAGCCTTTGCTTAGTCTGGGTCAGGGTAAAGGTTCCTGCAGCCCAGCCCGGGCTCAGGCTGCTCTCAGCAGCTGCAGGGATGTGAGCTCTGGGAGGCTGCAGATGACTGCAGGCTGTGTTTGCTGTCACACACACAGGATTTGGTCAGGTTGTGCTGTCTGGCGCCTCTGGCTTTACCTGCTCACCTCTGAGAGCACAGGAGTGTGCAGGTGAGCACCAGGCTGTGTGTGCTGTCACACACACAGGACCTGGTCAGGTTGGGCTGTCTGGTGCCTCTGGCTTCACCTGCTCACCTCTGAGAGCACAGGAGTGTGCAGGTGAGCACCAGGCTGTGTGTGCTGTCACACACACAGGATTTGGTCAGGTTGTGCTGTCTGGCGCCTCTGGCTTCACCTGCTCACCTCAGAGCACACATCCATGGCTGAGTGTGCAGGTGAGCACCAGGCTGTGTTTGCTGTCACACACACAGGATTTGGTCAGGTTGTGCTGTCTGGCACATCCATGGCTGAGCGTGCAGGTGAGCACCAGGCTGTGTTTGCTGTCACACACACAGGATTTGGTCAGGTTGTGCTGTCTGGCACATCCATGGCTGAGCGTGCAGGTGAGCACCAGGCTGTGTTTGCTGTCACACACACAGGATTTGGTCAGGTTGTGCTGTCTGGCACATCCGTGGCTGAGCGTGCAGGTGAGCACCAGGCTGTGTCACACTCAGCCCGGATGGCGAGTGCTGGGATAATCCTCGCTCTTTTCAGGGAGTCGCAACTCATCGAGTCGTGCAAATTCCAGCCTCGGCTCTTAATGAGCCCTGGATCTTAACAGCATCTGACAACTGTGGCTGGTTCGTGCTCAGCCCCCCCGGGATCAGGGCAGCCCCTGGTGCCTTTGCAGAGCCCTCTGAGGACTCTGCAGGACGGGAACACGAGGGGCTCTGAGCTCTGCGAGCTGGAGCTTTGGCAAACGCAGGGTGGAAACCGAATTTCAAGCAGGGCTGTTTCACGGGAAAAAGGAAAAAAAAAAAAAAAAAAAAAAAAAAAAAAAGAAGAGGCAGCTGGAACTGCAGGCTGTCAAGGTGCAAACACCGCGTGTGGGGTGGTCTCTGCTGCACTAAAAACAGCCGAAACTCCCTCAAAATCATCTTTTCTGCTCTGACAGATCTGCTGCTGAGTGGTGCAATCCATTTTTTGCCTTGGTTGAGACTGAAACGGGTGGAACTGTGCGCTTAAAGTCCCCACTGAAGAGTTATGGGCTTAAAATCCCTGCTCTGAGATAAAGCTGCTTCATGCACCTCTATTAAATGCAAATATAGGCACAGAAATTTATTTTAACGACAGCACCAAGCCAGCTCCTGGACTCTAAAATAGGCCGTGCAGGTGCCTGACTCGCTTTCCTGTTTTACTTTAGTTTGTCTGTTCAAATGTCTTTTGTGACCCATCTCCGTTTCATATTAGAGCCCTGACTTCTCCTCAGCCCTATGATTTGTTCTAAAGATACCCACAAGGGCTGCTTTTGTTCTCGTGAGAAACCCCAGGGAGCCTGAGGCTTTGTCAGCCTCGCCAGCTCTTTAAAATAACATTTAGCAAACAGAAGTTCAGGGCAAAAATATAAAGCTGGAGGGATTGGAATGCGAGCCCAGGCTGCTAAATGGGTGGCATTTAAATGGGTTTGAAAATGTGAGGAGCTGCACTGCAAAAAAAAAAAACCCCAAACCTTCAGCTGTTTTGTGTTTTCCCCCCTCAGCCACTTGATACCTAAAGATTTTAAGTCTCAAATACTCTTTTCTGAGTTTCTTCATCAGTCTTAGCTTGCCTGGCGTCTCCTTTTGCACACGAATTTTGAGGTCCCGCAATCACAACTTTGCTACTCTTCATGCAGCACCTAAATAAAAGATATCCTTGGCTAATGCAAATAACGTCAAGCCACGTCTCCAGCTGGCATCTGGAATTTGCTGAATTTGTATCCAGAAAAAAAAAAAAAAAGAGAGCAGAAGAGAATTTTTACTAAGTAGTAATTTGGCCTTGGATGCGAAAGCCTCAGATGCTCCATCTCTCACTCAGTGCCTTTGGAAAAGATTCCCCACATCCTTCCAAAAGCAGGGAGGCCGCTGCTTGTTTGTAGCATTTATCCTGAATTGTTTATTTATTTGATCTTAAAAGTTCTTTTGTGGGGGGAGGAATCTCTTATCAGCTCGGGAATGCGGCCGCGGCAGTCAATAGGAAGCTGTGACATTAAAAGTAATTGACATTAAAATGTTGTGACATTAAAATTAATCATGTTTGATGGATGTTGGAGACTGAATCCACAAGGCTCCCGGGTTCATGTTCCAGCAAGCTCTGACATTCGCTCTCCCCCTCAGTTCCTGCAGCATTTATGTAACTGCTTTCCCCAGCACTGGGCCCGAAACTGGGAGCTCCTGGAAGGGAGGGGCGGGGAAGGAGAAGGGCTTTCCTTGGAATTCTCCAGCTGGGAATGTGAGGTAGAAGAGCTTTTCACTCCCCATCCAGGAAACCTGTGTCAGGTATTCAGGGTGGGCACAGAAATGGCCACGACGGGCTCTTAATCAGCACCGGATGAAGGCAGAAGGGATCATTTAGGGTTCTTAATCAGCACCATGACGTGAAAATAAAAGGGATAATTTAGGGTTCTTAATCAGCATCATGAGATGAAAACAAAAGGGATCATTTTGGGTTCTTAATCAGCACCATGACGTGAAAATAAAAGGGATCATTTAGGGTTCTTAATCAGCACCATGAGATGAAAATGAAAGGGATCATTTAGGGTTCTTAATCAGCATCATGAGATGAAAATAAAAGGGATCATTTAGGGTTCTTAATCAGCACCATGACATGAAGATTAAAATGATCGTTTTGAGTTCTTAATCAACACCGTGAGATGAAGATAAAAATGATAATTTGGGGTTCTTAATCAGCACCACCAGTTAAAAATAGAGGGATCACATTGCTCCATCCTTCCTTGGGATGTTGGAGTTGATGGAGTTGGTGTGGAACCTTTGTTCCCTGTGTTGGGACAATTCCAGGCAGGAAAAAAAAAAAAAACCTTGGGAAAAAAACCCAAACCCCAACAACTCCCCCTTGGCTCTTGCAGTGTAAATACTTTTGTGCCAATTTTTGTTGCCATTTTTAGTAACAATGGGAGAAACTTTCGTTCCTGTAACACCGGTGCCAGGTCTGGGAGAAAACATTCCCAGCTGCCAGGGCACCAGCACACAGTGAAAAAAGAAATTGAGTGGTTTTCCTCAGGGCCTGGAGTTCCTCAGAGCTGCAGGGACACCTGGATTTTCCAGCCAGGAACACGGGGAGTGCCAGAACACTCATGAATTCCACACTTTTGGGGGCAAGGACTGTGTGAGAACTCTTCCAGAGCGCTCCCCCAGAGCTCACCTAGAGCTGCTCCCTCCAGGCAGGCAGAGACGCGGAATTTCGTGCTTCCAGGACTTTTTCCAACTGCCTTTTTTAGCCATGTGGAGCTGGAGGGGCCTCAGAAAAAGGAAGGGATGTTTTGGGCAGGAAGCCAGGTATCTCCTCACAGCCTGAGCTCGCTCTCCTAGCTGGAAACCAGAAGAAATGAGCTGATTCTGGTTTTTCTTTTTTCCCTTCCCACTGCGGGCTGTGTGAGGTGCCAGTCTTTGGAAGTCAGCACAGTGGGGGTACAGCATTTATTTTTTTTCTGTGGGTACCTTGCATGAAACCCCATAAAATCTATATATATAAATATATTTTATAAGCAGAAAGACTGTGTCATAAATTAAGCTGGATTTAAAGCTTGGCCTCATGGTTAGGGGCCTGAAATCCGCCTCCTGCAAGCAGCCAGGTGAGAGATTTCCTCTGTGGGTTGTAGATTTATCCCAAAAATCTGCCACCGGTTCCTCCCAGCCTTGGTCAGCCCGGTTGCATCCTGAATTATCCACTGCGCTTCCAACGTCTGGTTTTCCCCTTGCAAAATGAGAACAGGGATTGGGAGCTTCAGTGAAGAGAAGACGGAGGTTTCAGCAAAGAGGAGTTGTAATTTTTTTTTCTTTTTGGTCCTTTTTTATTGTCCAGCGTGCACAGGTGGCACTGTGGGATGTCTCTGCTTCTGCAAGAAGGAAAAGTGACAGCAAGGAGGTTTAAAGCAGCAAATAACGACACTACTGAACACAGTATTTCCTTTCCTGGGCAGTTTTCCACTTCTCCTTGGTGTTACCCACATCCCTGAGAGGCTTAGAATTGGAAGGGATCTGTCAGGATCAACAAATCCAGCTCCTGGCCCTGCACAGGGCACCCCAACAATTAGAAATTATCCCTAATTGCCAGATTTGGGGAGTAAAACCCAGTTAGGGTTTTTTGCAGAGGTGCTGGAGATTTCCAGCTGGGGATGCCCTGGGTGAAGGGGGTGTGGTTGAACAGCAGAGCCCAGAGTGCTCGGTGCTTTTATCTGGGATTCCTTCTCCCTGAAAATGTCTTTTTAAAGCAAGACACCATGGCAGCTCCTATTACAGAAAATGGGTTCTCCTAGAGAATTCCAGCCAACAAAAAACCAAACCCATGAGTGCTGCAGAGAGCAGCCAAATGTTTTGGTGGCTTCTCCTGGCAATTCTGGCTCCAGAACTTCGGGAATTTTCAAGGCCAAAATGAACCCGTTGGAACAGTAAACTGCAGTGATTCGAATTCCTTGCAGGGAAGCAGATTTTGTGGGTTTGCAAACGTAAACCTGGGGTTTTTGCATTTCCAGGATCACACGAGGGAACAGAGCCAAAGGAATCAAGCTGGAGTGGTTGAGCTCCCCAATTCTTGCCTCAATTCCTCAAATTAAAAGCTTGGAATAATATCAGATACTCTGCTGAGGCAAAACCTTGATATCTGCACATTCTGGGCCCCTTTTTGTGCTGCTCTGTGGCCAGTTCGTGATTTATTAACAGTCATTTTTCTGGCACCTTGGAATTTCAGTGCTGCCCAAGTAAATATTGGGAAAAGCCCAATATTTCATGGTTGTTTGCAGAGTCATAAAACAATATCAGGTGATGGATCTGATCACTCACTTGTTTATTTTTCTCTCCATGTGATGGGAAAAAGCTGTCCTGGAGTGAAAGTGGGGACAGCAGGGACCTGCTCACAGATACTGCCAGTACAGAAAGAGGCTGAATTAATCAAATTTCAGCAGGGAGAGAGGTTGAATTCAAATTTCAGCAGGGAGAGAGACTGAATTAATCAAATTTCAGCAGGGAGAGAGGTTGAATTCAAATTTCAGCAGGGAGAGAGACTGAATTAATCAAATTTCAGCAGGGAGAGAGGTTGGATTCCTCACATTCTGAGCTCAGCTATCGCACAGACCACCCAGGCTGGGGTTTGGAGCCTCCTCCTCCCTGGTGTCACTGTGGCTGAAACAACTGGGGCACTTCAGGGACTTCTCTGCAGCGGCAGAAGAGCTCTCCGTGCTCTTTGGGGGCAGTTTAGAAGCTGCAGTGAAAGCTGAAGGTTTAAAGAGTGGGATTTGACTCTCCCGGGTCCGTCTGTGAACCCAGACTTGGAACTTGTCACAGAGCAGCGTAAATTGAAAGGGATTTCTGAGGTGTCTGGGTCAAAGTGGGGCCAGCCCACACCAGCTCAGCCAGCCCAGTTTGGAACAGTCCTGAGGATGCTGACCCCACAACCTGTGAGCCTTTACCCCAGTGCTTGACTCTTCTCATAGTGATTTCTTTTTTTTCCCCCACTAAAATCTGACTGGGATTCCCCTGTTTGGGGCTTCTCTCATCCACCTGAGAGAAGCCTGGCTCCAATTCCTTTAATTTTCTTGTTCCCTCTGTCAGCTTTACACATTCCCCCCTGAGGCACTGCAGCTTCTCTTACACAGATTGGAAAGGACAGAAGGGAGATCAGAGAAGCTGCAGCTTGTCCAGGAAACCCAACTTGCGCACCAGGGCTGAAAGATCTCTTCCAACCTGAGCTAAAATATCGCCCAGTTTGGGGCTCCCCGGTGTGAGATAAATGCTGGAATGAGTCCAGCTAAAGGCCACAGAGATGAGCAAGAGGCTGAGTGTCTGCTTGGAGCAGGATTTTAGCTTGGGAGGTTCCTTCTGACCTCCTCTGTCCTGAGCTTCTGAAGCACTCCTGGTAAAAACTGAGATCTCAGTTCATGTCAGGTGTCACAGGTATTCTGCTGTCCCCAAAGAGTGGCTCTGAAAGGTGATGCTTCGGTCAAATAAAATCCAAAATAGCTGTTCCCAGGAAGGGAACAGTCTGGTTTTTGTTTTCTCAGGTGTTTTCCAACATTTATTCAGCACCAGCTTTGTGCTAAGGCTGTGGCTAAAACCCTTCTCGGTGCTGAGGAAATCAGTTGGGTCAAGCCGTGGTGGGGACCTCAGTCTGACTCAGGGGACGGGAAAAGTTCAGTGATGGTTTCAAGGCTGGGGAGATGGGCTGGCAAGGAGGGTGGAAGCCCATCCTGGTGGTGGGGCTGCTCCTCAGAGCGCCCCGCTCCTCCGTCCTCACCTGACCTTTGCAGCGTGGTTCCCCATCAGCCGCCTGACCTTTTCACATCCCATCAGCACAACGCTCCAGCTGCTGCCTGAATCCCATTTTCACCCCGCTCCTCCTCCCCTCCAACCCCTGCTCAGCATCCTCCGTGCCGGTGCCGTGACGTGCTGCAGCCCTCAGCCGGGGGCTTTTTCGGCTGAGCCCCAATTCCTGCCCTTCCAAAGGGCTCTGCCTCTCCAGCCTCACTCGGGGCATCCCTGTCTCAGGGAGGCCCTGTGCCAGGGAGCTGCTTTGCTCTTTCCCAGCAAAGGTCACGGGAAGGTTTGGCAGGCGCCACGCTCGGAATCTTCTCGCTCGGGGTTCCCCCCGGCCATGGCCCTGGGCTTTCACAGCTCCGGTGGCTCTGCAGGACCCTTGGTATTTGCAAACATGAAAAATCCGTGTAACATGTCAGCCGCTGGCAGGGGAGTCCGTGGTGGGCAGGGAGGAACACCTGCTTCCTTCCCAGCCTGGTCCCTAAAGCTGAACCGGTCGGATGTGACCGTCAGGAATGGGTTCAGAGTGATGGACTGAGCTCCCTGCCTCTGCAGCATCATCCCTCTCCGTCCCCTCCAACAGTTTTGCAGGTTTTATTATACCTCAAGGAAAACCGAAGCTTTATTTCTGGTCTTCCCACCTGTGTTTTCGACAGGCTGCTAAAACTGGAATTGAGAAGTTGTAATTTGAGCGCTTTTCCGAGGGAAAGGAAACGGAGCTGCTTTCTGCTTTGGCCCTTATGCCTTCTCCAAACATCTTATTTGGGCACTTAGGTCATGCTTTGAACTTTTAACGATCAGGATTTTGATACATCCACACTAAAATTAAATAAGTAAAAAAAACCCCAGAGCCAAGCATCATTTCCCAGATGTTTTAAAAACTCCCGAAATTTTGACAGGTTGCAAAAAGAATTCAACATTTCTTCATTTTCTTAGGCTGTTTCTTAGGCTGCAGCAGTGTTGCTGCACTTTTTATTGCGTGTGGTCGCATCCTTTTTAGGTTCGTGGGCTGTTGTCAAGTGGAACGGATCCAGAAGTTGGAATCTGGCCCTCAGCTCCCAGGCTGGAGCCTTGTGGGGAGCAGAATCCCCTTCAGGCTTTTGTCTCAGTTTCTTGTCACTGCAGGACACCTTGGGTGACTGAAACCAAAAACATATATATATATACGCAGGAATCTGTCATTCTTTGTGTTAAATAACATTTCCTTGTTTCCTGTGTCTGAGTTTTCCCGGATTTCAGGATTTTTGGGATCGCTTGCAACAGCTGTGCAGTGCTGTCTGTTAGCAGTGCTGCTGTGCTGCCCTTGGGAAAGGGAGAATTCTTTCCAAATTGTGTTTTGTCCCAGTGTTCAGTCCAATCCTTGGCTTGTAAATGTTATCAGGAAGAAAATTGGGATCATTTGGAGTGTGGGGCCTCTCCAAATGCCAGGTGAGGCCGTGCTTAGTGCAGTGGGAGCTCACACAGGCTGTGCAGAGCTGCAGTGAACTCCTGTGAGATTCCAGCTCCCTAAAGTGCACCTGGGGGACTCTTCCAGCCTCTCCAGTGGGGTTTGCACTCCTCAGCAATCCCCACCGGCAGTGCTGATTCACAAACCCAATTCAGAGCTCCACCTCCACTCGGGGAGCTCTGTGTGATGTCCAGATGTTTCAAACCCCGCCAAAGAGCGGAAAAAGTGAGAGAAAAGCTGTTCATATTCTCAGAGCCTGCTTGCAGCTGGTACAGGGCTCTGCCAAACTCCAGGGAAAGGGCAGGGAGGGAGCTGAACCTCAGAGATGAGAGTTAAAAACTCCATCCTTTGAATTGCTGCTTCATACTAAGGCCAGTGAAGGATGAGGAGTGAATGATGAGGTGCCTTTAATTATCTTATTTCTGGATCAATACAAAATTATTGTTCCTGCCTACAACAGAATTGAGGAGAAAAGGCTGAAAGCAGTGGATTGACAGAGTTGATGCCTTAGGATTTCAGCTTTTCTGTTTCCATCTGTTTGTAACCCTGCAGTTCTTTAGTGCAGAACTCCAAACTCCACACACAGTGGGAGCTGCTGCTCCCCCATTTTGCTCACACACAACAATTCCTCTCCAGGCCTGGCAGTCAAGGACACCTCACTGCCTCAGGCCTGAGAGATGGAAACAAAAGTGAGCTGGGGGCAGCAAACTTGGGCTCAATGACTTCATTAGCTGCAGCTGTAATTGGGAGATGAACCCCAATGTGCAAATGGCCCAAAGGGATCAAAGTGTGCGAACCCGTGACCATTGTCCATGTTGGGTGCAGCCCCTGGGGGGCTTTGTCTGCCCTAAATGTACCTGAGGGCCCTTCCATAAACAGAACTGATTTTTATTCTCTTAATTTTGCCTGGCCTCTTTTTAGGCAGCCCCAAAAAGCATCAGGGTGACCATCCCCACTCTGAGCGAAGCCGCTGCCGCTCAGCCCCTGCAGATTTTACCTTGGCTCCACCTCGGGAGTCCTGCAGGGTTCAATATCTCCCTTACAAGACTTCTGGGGGTGACGGGGAGGAGCTGCCGCTGTTCATTCCGTGCCCTAGGGCAGCCGTGGCCGAGGCTTTGAGGCTGAGCGGAGATGAAAAGTGACAGAGTGTTAATACATTAGGCATTCATTTTGTATCATATTAGCGGGGCTTGTAGCGGGTAAGTGAGATGTCAGAGCCTGTTATGTGCAATTAGGAGCCCACAACTGAACATCCCATGGAGGTAACGGGGATGGGCTGAGCAGGGAGTGAGGGCTGGGCCTTAAATCTGCATCCCACCCTGCTGGGGATGCCGTCTGAGGGAGAGCTCCAGAGAGCAGCCAAAAGATTTGGTGGCTTCTCCTGGCAATCCTGGCTCCAGAACTTCGGGAATTTTCGAACCCGTTGGAACAGTAAATTGCAGTGAATCGAATTCCTTGCAGGGAAGGAGATTTTGTGGGGTTTGCAGGTGAGAACCTGGGGGTTTTGCATTTCGAGGATCACACGAGGGAATGGAGGCAAAGGAAGCAAACTGGGGTGCTTGAGACCCCCAGTTTTTGCCTCAATTCCCTCCTGCAGGGAGGGATGAACCTCACCTGCAAACACCTTGAGTTTCCTGGTCCCTTTTCGGGTCAAGTTTTGAACAAGCTGAATTTCCAGGACACCAAGCAGCAGCAAAGCACAATCAGCTCACTGCCTTCTGATTAAAATCTTACACCCTGATGCAAAGGGATTAAAAAGGGAGAGGAAATCCTCAGCACAGCAACATTTTTATTGGGAGTCCTTATCCATCTCTCAAGTCTCTTCCAATCTCCTCAGCTTTCCGAGTTAGCTGATGCAACCTTCTCCTTGGATTTCAAAATGGGTGAGGAAAGATCCGACGGACAAATACTGCTCTGAAAACAGTTTTGTTGCTGTCTCTTTGGGTTTGTATTCTGGATTCTGCTCCGTGTCTGCCTTGGGCACAGAACTTCATTTCTGCGTGCCTTCATTTGTGCGTCCCTGAACTGACAGCAACAAGAGATTCCCTGCAAGACTGAGGCCTAAGAATATCCCTCAGACAAAAGGAATCCTAGAAATTCTCACTGAAACCATCTTCCTCCTCCTAATCTTTTTGAAACCAGGTGAAATTTCGCATGTTTAGGGATGGAATGCTTAGGTCTCCTTGCCTTCAAATCTTTAAGGCACACAAAGCAACCTTAAGATGCCTGGAAAAAAAAAAAAAATATAGGTAATATCTGACAGCCATCAGTGCTTCTTCCCTCCAGGAGTGTGAGATCTGCACTGACAAACTCCCAGCTGCACCACTGGAAGGCCTGGCTGTAAACAGGAGGCGCCCAGACCTTTATTCCCTGATAAAATTGCCTGGACCAAAGGCAAAGGGATTTCACAGATTCCTGTGCACAGGCACTCCATGAACCATTAAATCGGGAGATGCAGCGCTGGTGCCTCGTTTTCTGTCCTGGAGTCTCCAGGGATGGAAAGCCAGGATCTCCTGCTTGCACTGGAGTTTTTTGAAGTGCAGTGAGAGAGGGGGAAGCACATCCAGAGCTGCTGGCTGCCTGGGAAGCTCCTTGGCTAAAGGAGTAATGCTTCAATGCTTATTTTTTCCCTGATATTCCCAAGCCTCTCTGGACTTCGGATTCAATATGGGTTGGTGCTGAAAGTTAACTGGCATTTTCAGAGACAGAATTTTGCCTTTTTATTGCAGGTGAGATTTCTAGTTGCATGTGGCTGTTGGGTGCTGCAGGATTAGTTTTTCACTCGTCTTTAATCCACAAAGGAATCCTGAAGATTTCCCTGAGGAATACCAAACCCTTTCTGCTGGGGGCATTTGATGAACCACGTTGTTTAGGCACCACGAACAGTGAATTTACTCACACAGGGCGTGCACTGGTGCTGGTAAAGCCATCCCACATCCCTTCCCTGCCTCATCCAAGATTTCCAAAGGATGGATTGCTGAGCACTGTTTTTTTCTGCTGGTAAAGCATCACCAGCCCAATTCCAGCCCCACTCCAGCTCAGCAAACCTCTAAAAACCAGAGGCTTTCCTCTGTGAACAGTTGGTTTTTCTGCTCTCCCTGGGCCTTGCTCGTTCCTCTGCAGCCTCAATTCCAAACGCTTCACGTCACCGCTTGGAAACTCTTGGAGAAACTTGGAAGCTGCGGCGTGCAGGGCTCTGCCCCCGCGCTCTGCGTCTGCACAGCCTCCTCGGCACACGTGGTTCCAATCCCTGCAGCGCTGTGTGGATCGGGATGGGGCTGCCCCGACCCCTCTCTTCCACCACAGCCTGTTCCAGGGACGGGGAGCTGCCTCTGTGCCTCTCTCAGGTGACACCTGTGCCGTGACACCGCGCCCCTGGCTCAGGTCCACATCTGGAATGAATCTTCCTTGTAGCTCCCTCAACCTCTCTATTTTTCACTCAATAACAAGGGAGCGTGTAGGTGCAGGGATCTCAGAAGCGCTGGCAAAGGAGCCATGAGATGTATTAAATGCACTCAGTTGTCTTTACCATCCGGCACACGTGTCAGTTCAGTGGGGAGGTCTGCATTAAAAACTATCTCAAGACACCCCAGGGAATGTCCCCGAGTGATTCTTCACGGGGTGAAAACAATCGCTCCCTCTCACAGCAGGCTCACCGAGACTTCTCAAAGAAAACTCGCAAACAAATTCCCTCCTAAACACAAGCTTCTCCACCTGCGCACCTGCCTCTGCAGGTGAGGCTGGGCTCCCCAAACCTTCCTCCGGCCGCGGTATTCGGGACGCTTTCGCCCGGCCGCCGAATTCCCCAGCGGAAGCGGGGCGGGGGTGGCGAGGCGGCCGCAGGCAGCGTGCTGGGGCCGGGCCGTGCTCGCTGGGAGCCCTCGGGAGAAGGCAACCCTTGGCCTGTGCGTGTGTGCCAGCCAAGGAACACACACTCCGATGTCCCAGGGCGCAGCCCGCGCTCCCTTAATGACCCTTGGGAGACCGCGGCCGCCTCCGGCCTCTCCTCCCTCGCGCAAGGAACGCAGCGGAGCTGTCTGCAGGAAGACGCTGGCTGCTGTTTGTTTTGGCCTCAGATGCTGTCAGGGTAACTGCTAGGGCTGGTGTGGTCTGTGCATGAGCGGGGCTGCCGACCTTTCTGGGTTCTTCTCGTAACTCCGGGATAAAACAACGCAGCTTTCCCTCGTCCTGCTCTGCCCGCAGCAAAAAGCCAGGGAGGAGAGTCCAAGGGGACATAAAAGCCTTGGTGTGACTGCGTGTGTCATCACTGCTGAACAGCACCAGCGGGGGAAGATGTTTGCTTTCTCAAGAGTTTAATTTTAAGGCCCACTGAGCCTTAAATACTCGAGCGTGGAACTCGTCTGAGGTGTCTTCAGCCCTCCACCGCTCCAACTCCCGAGTCACGCAAGCAGCCCTGCAAGTTCGACTCGAGATGTAATTCCTTGGCCATAAAAGTCGCTGTCAGCCTCCTGCGCCAGCAGCTAAACTTCTGAATCTGCTGCTTGCAAAACACTCGGGGTTTTTCTCGTTAGCACTGGATGGGGGGCAAGCTCTCAGTCTTTTTTTCACAGAGGAACTTAGTAAATCATTTCCTATAAAGATTCCAGCAAGATGAGACTCCAACAGATGTGAAACGTCCCAAATTCCTGGCTTGAGGGAGCGGTTCAGAGCTGCAACATGGCAGGCTGTCCTTTTTTGTTTTCAACTCCCAAACATATTATTCCTGCACATGCCTAATTTAGACACATTCTGTTTTCAGATACTTTGAGTTTAGCATAAAACAATGAGGCAAGGAACACTCTGGTGTAGTTCTGTGGATGTTTATTCTCTCTGGGCTGGTTAAAGTAGGAAGTTCTTGTTTATTTGGGTTGTTTTTACTAAAATGAAGTGTTGCAGCAGTTCATGTCTGGCTGAGAGCAGCTATAGCTTGGGATTCCTGTACGTGCTGAGGTGCTTTTTCCAACAGCCTGGATTTGGGGACGAGCGGGTGAGTCAGGACCACAGGGACAAACCTTCCTTCTTGGAGAGATGCCATTTTCACTCAGAGGGGTCACACAGATGCGAGGGTGACTTTCAGGAGGATCCCACAGAGCGATGCAGGGGACAGTTCCTGCTGCAGGGAGGATGAGACGTGCCCCAGCACCAGGAGCTCACTGCTCCTGTCTCACCTGCACCCAGGAAACGTTCTGATCCTAATGGACAAAAGCAGGCAGAGCACCCATCACGGGTGAGCTGGGAATTGTTCAGACAGGGCACAAACTGTGTGCGTGGATGTCACTGGAACTCCTGCTCCCGCTGGTGTGCCGAGGGAAGTTCTCCTCAGCAGCAGATTCCTGAGTCACTTCCGACGTCTGGAGCTGCAGGAAAATCACAGGTTGCATTTCTGCCCCTCCCTGGACATCAGGAATATCCTTTTGCAAATCTCACCTCTGATAAAAAGCCAAAATAAATCGTAAAAATTGCTGCTGAAGGACAGACTGCACAGATGCTCCTGAAGAAGCTGAAATTGTTGAAAACCTGTTCTGTATGTTCACATTTTAAGTGAGCTTGGTGTTGGTATGGGTTTGGGCTAAGCATACAAAGGATTATTGTGCCTCTCTTGAATCTTTTCTAGGCTGTTCCTCCTAATTCCAGCAGTTAAGTGATACAGCACAACCTATTACTTTTTAAATAGCAGAATCCATTTTTAGCACTGCTCCCTAATTCAAACCTTCTGAACCTAATGAAAGATTTAAGTCTGGAAGCTCTTTAGCTTTTAGGATGGGGATTTGCCTACAAATAAAAACATCAGCCAAGCATTTATTTCCCCTTTGACTCTGCTTGTCTGGTAATGTACATTTGATGTTGGGATACGTGGGAGGCGTGTGTACATACAAATAACGGTAACGGGTATGGAAACGCTCTGGGCTTCAGCACAGCGTGAAAATGTGGGATCCTGGAAGGATTCAGGCATGAAAACACTGCTTTGGGGGCACAGAATCTGTGATGAGGCCAAACACAGCCTCAGCATCTGTACAGTGTACTCAGCATTTGCTGCTTGCTGCGTTGCACAGGCTCCTTCCCTCTGTGCCCATTTCAAAGGGCTGATCCTGCTGAAATTCGAACCCTCGTATGACACACACTCACAATGAGAAGTCCTTAAAACACTGAAATGAGTTCTGAGGAATTCCTCAAGCCTGACATCTTTGCTGAGGGATCCAGCCTGTTGTCCAGTTTGTTGTTTTTTTTTTTTTTTTAATTTATTTTATTTTTAATTTAAACTCTGCCATGTGTGCGAGGCAGGAGGGGCTGAGCGAGCTCAAAACCCCTTTGAGTCCTTCCCCTGCTCAACCTGGGCACTGTCTGGATGGGTTTGGGCTGGATTAAAATCTTTGTTGCCGCGTTTTCCTTGGGGGTTTCAGCCCGGGGGAGGGATGAGAGGCTGGCTGTCAGTGATCTGCAGGGTGTGGGGTGAGTTATTGTTCTCGGAACAATGCAGGAGCAGCCACACAGGGTCATTGCTGCTCCCCTCTGCTGTGCCACCCAAAGCCTTCAGGACAACGCTTCCAAAAGCATTAAAAAAAAAAAAAAAAAAAAAAAAAAAATTAAAAAAAGTTGGGATAAGCAGGAAAACCAATCCCACCTCCTCCTGGAGTCACGGGATGGGAGCTGAGTAAAGCCAAAAGCAGATTCCCGAATTGAATTCTTGACAGCACACAGAGCTGCCCACAGGATGTGGAAGGGAGAAGAGGGTTTGTTGGGCAAGAACTGCGGAGCCGGCAGAAATGTGGCGTTCCTTTTGGATGTGATTTCTGGGAAAAAATCATCTCTTTTCTCATCTATTGTGTGCAGGATCCAGCCCCTGAGGCCACCCGGGGCTGCGGAGCTTGGTGAGGGAAGGTTTGGAACGGCAAAAGGATGAATAAATCCCTTTGCAACCCAGCAAACCCTGGGCAGGGCTGCTGCAGAGGGCAGACGTTCCTCTGGCAGTATTTTACATTAAACTTCAACTGGGGAGGGGGGGAAATGGTTAAAATCATCTCATTTATTTGGGCTGTCCTTGCAAGGTCTCACCCACACAAATACAGCTTATTCTTCTTCGGACAATAAACCCTGGAATGGACCTGAATCTGTTTCTAGCTTCTTTTTCTCTCATGTGCTGTAAATTCCTGCACATATCTACACCCAAATCACCATTTTATCCCTGTTTGCTGCGGACACACCCTACCCAAACCGTGGAAAATGGCAGATTTGTTCACGTTGAGGTCTCTTGGGGTTTTTTGTGGGTGATTTCCCTACCTGGCTCTCATGCTGGGTTATTGTAAGAGGCTGTTTTATCTTCCTTTCAACATAAGGGTGACTGGAAGGAAATAAAGTGAGGCTCCTGCCTAGAGAACCTGCAAAACTTCAGCTCCTGTGGGAGTTTTCAGGCATTGGCAAAGCGTTAATAAGGATTAAAGAGACAGACCAGGGGGGTTTAAATAAGATTCTTTTTTCCCCCCTATTAATGTTACGGAAAAGTTTGCACAGTGTGTGAGTTTGGTTATCGGCTCAGGGATGAATCAGCTCCAAATTACTTCTGATTCTTTGAAAAAAATAAAATAAAGGGATGCCCTAAATAATCCTAGGGCATTCCTAGGGTGCTCTAGGAATTCGTCACTATTCCACTGGATGTCTCTCTGATTTTTCTCCCCATCCAGATGATGAGTTTATAGGCACGGGGCTCTTCCCCAAATCCACCAATTTGAAGAATCCCTCTAAGGTGTGAGCTCTGCTAAACCCGGCCTGTCTAAGCCGGAAAGGAATGAAAACTCCACCACAATCTCGCAAAAGATTTATAATTTTACACGAAAAAAAAAAAACACCTCGAGCAGGACGAAGCTTTAAAACGCAGAACACCCGCGAGGTTGTGCGGGAACCCTCCGAGCTCCAGAGGGCTTGGAAAATGTCGCAAATGTCGCGTGGATGTCCCTGTTGTGGTGCCTAAATTAAGGTTATTGATCAGTGTCGGCGCTAATTAGAGCAGCCCGCAGCTACGCGGGCTCCAGGGAAAAGCTGGATTCGTCCCGGGCAGGAATTCTAATTGTATTTGGCAGCCGGAGCTTTGAGAGCAGCGAATCCAGGGATAAAGTGGATTATTTTTCCCTTTAAAGAAAGCAGCTAATGTGGCTGGGAAGGAGTTTTCACTGCCAGCAGATCAGGGGCAGAGCCGGAGCTTTGGGAGGGCTCCACCCGTCCTAAAATCCTGGGTATTTCACGTAGTAGTTGGCAATTCTTGATAAAAGTGTTTGGGAAGGATAAATCAAATATCCAAATCTCAGCAGCTGAGGGATGGTCATGGCAACTCAGAGGCAGGACTGAGAATGGGAGCAGGAAGAGAAGGAATTTTCTAAAAGTTGGTCCTGACTAAATGGAAAAAAAAAAAAAAAAATAAAAAATGAGGGAGCAAACGGGGAAAAAAAAGGAGAAATGGGGGAAAAAAAATGGAGGAGCAAATTTTCTGTCTGTTTTTCACTTGAGGGTTCAGGATCCACTGTTTAAATGACACAAAAATTATATATAAATAGTGTATAAAAATGTTAAAAGTCTAGGAATAAGTCCAGCCTGTGGAACTGGAACCTCTCATGGCCCTGCTCTGTCCTCCCAGGGTTGTGTGCTCAGCCACACGTGGGACTTCCCAGTGCTCTAAACTTCCCCAATTTTCAGCACTTTCGCAATATTTGGCCCAGGAAACAAAATATTTCCTCCCACTTCATTTCACAGGCAGAAAAGAAACCGTTTTAGGGTTTTGTCTCAAACAGCGAAACTGCAGAACAGCTCCAGTGCCCCGTGATGATTTACACCCCAAAGGGAAATGGCATCGGCGCCCCACGGGAATTTGGTTGGGGAATTTTTGGTTTTTGCCCGGGGGATCCCTGACCCCAAAGGCTGTAACTTTCCCCTCCTCTGATCCTATGGGTCACTTTTAATCGGGTT